>JAVJIF010004446.1:0-97404 GCA_038442645.1 Agave tequilana
ACACAATAGTGACGTCAGGAACACTTGTTTTTTGATCACTCTCTCGTTTGGATAATGGTACCCATATGCCATGTCCGGATGGGTTCGACTGGAGTGCGGGCTCCAGTATGAACTGCCAATGGTATGGGACGCTGGAAGAGATTGATTAAAATACCAGGCGGTACTGATTGTTATTATTGTATAAATAACATGACTTGCCCGATACATGTATCTTATTGGTTTAGTTGCACTTGTTACTAGTCCTGATCGTTTATGCCTTATCATGTTACCTGTATACGTTGTTTCACTTCCTGATACATGTTACACTTTCTTTTGTGGCACACTACTCATGTACATCTATAATCTGCAATGCATATACTCTTCTTTATCTATACCTTACAACATCATTACTGTTTATTGCACAACCCGGTAGTATGGTTCTGTTGTATGCTGCACATCAGCATGTTCATTTCTATCACGTCACCACTAGACAACATTATTTATAATATAACTGGATACGACTATAGCCATGACCCAATGATAACATGCTAGGTAGTGATGGCATAAAAGATGACATGTTTATATATTTCTTCTGCTTATTATATGCTTATTATATGGTATCACTAATACAACATCATGTATTATATATTATTATCGTGCTTGTATTACTACAGTATATATTACTGCCTCCTTCATTTTATCACTCACTAGGTCGCTTTCTGACGACCCTGGGTTTGCGTGCCCAGGTTAGAGATTCGAGTTATCGTATTGTCAAATAGTCTATTGTGCACATAGGAGACTCCTCATCGAGACCCTTCATAGGTATCTTTATGATTTATTGTTGTTATCTTATTTATCCCTATTTTCCTATCTGTTATGATCACTAACCTCTTTCTGTAGGTATTCTTGTACTTATTTCTTGCTGGAACTCTTATAACTATGGAGGTGATTTCCTGTACTGAGGCTTAGCGTACGTACGTGAGGGTTTTCCGCCCTGCGTATGTGTGTCGCCATAACGTCTCCGTATCCCTAGGGATCGGGGCGTTACAATGTCTCTCTCCCCCACTCATTCTCCCCCTCTCATTCTTCCCCACTCATTCTCTCTCCTATTTTTCTTTCTCTCTCCCATTCTCTCCCCTCTCTTCCTGGGAACGTCGCCGCCGTCACCACGGACCGCGCCATCGCCCCGACGACCTAAGCGACCCCCTCCCTGATGATACACCCAGCCACCCCTCCTCTCTTCTTCCTCCTCCCCCCTCTCTAACTCATATTACTCTCTCTCACCCAAAAATCCCCCTCCAGCCAGATTCATCCAGATCCACCTCCGTCGACTTCCCCGACGGCCTCCCCTGACTCTGGCAACCACCACCGACCTCCCTCTCTCTTTTCTTCTTTTTCTTTTCCTTTTTCCCGTCCTTTTCTTTTTCTTCTTTTTTTTTCTTCTTTTTCTTCTTTTTTCTTTTTCTTTTCCCTCCCTCCTCCCTGAGGCCTGGCCGAGGCCAGCGCCCCGTGCCACTGGTCGGCCACTGGTCGGCCATACCCCACTTTTACTCTTAGATTTCTCTCCTATTGAACTCTCTTTCTCTCTATTTCCCTTCTCTCTCCTTCTTTTTTCTCTATTATATCTTTTTCTCTCTCTCCTTCCTCGCCCTCTCTCTCCTCTTTACTGGGGACCGCTGGCAGCCAGGGCCACCATTAGCCGGTAAGGGCCGGCCAGTCCTTTCTCCTTTTCCCTTCTCTCTCTCAATCTCTCTCTCCTGCACTATCTCTCCTGCAAACTCTCTCTTCTTTTCTCTCTTGATCTCTCTATTTTCTCTTTAGCTCTCTCTCAAATAGTGATGGGGGGTGTGTTGTGTTCGCGCACATATTTCTAGTATTCTAAGATTGCGTATTTTCTGAAGACGTTTAGGCGAGTATTCTTGCCTTTCTGTATTTTCCCGCTTCGATGGGTTGATTAGTATTTCTGAGAGTTTGAATATTTTTATTTCCCTAAGTTGTATTTATATTTCTATAGATTGTATACCTATATGTGTATGTGGTCAAGTGCCTAGAACTGTATGTAGTAGATCTATGACGAATGCCTATAGCAGTGTAGTTTAATACATGTACATATATACTGTGTTGTTGCTCTATTTCTGCTTTATTATCATGTGTAGTCGACCCTTCATGGTCATTAGCCTCTGGGCTCTACATTCAGTCTTCGGGCCTCACCACTCCACAGATAGTCTAGTTATAACCATGTTTATATGGTGCTCGTATGGTACTAACACTTCTGCAGGTACCTACTTGGCCTTTCGGCCCTTCAGCCCTTTGGCTCCTGCTCACTTCTTCGAAGAGGGAGTGCGTTCAGACCGTCAGGTCTTTTAGTCTCGCCTAGTTGGCGAGCCTCGCGCTTAGCGCTTTATCGCCAACTCCGTCTAGGTGTAATTACGCCGTGATGCGCAGCTTCGTCACTAGTGATGCAGAGCGGTTTACCCATCACCATACTCATACGTTAGCTTCACCACGAGCCGTAACCACTCCGAGTGTGATAGCCTTTAGCACTGTGCACTAGTTTCACTCCAACTTGCTTAGCTCTGCTTGGATATTTGCTTGTCTGCTCACTGACTTTATTTCTGTCATGTTCAGCCTCCGGGCTTCACCACTATACTGATAGCTTAGTTGTTATCTGCAACTGTATTTGCATGCATGTATTTGGTACAAACACCTCTGCAGGTACCTACTCGGCCTTATGGCCCTATCAGCCCTTTGGGCTCTCATCCACTTCCTCGAAGAGGAAGTGTGTTCAGCCCGTCAGGTCTCTTAGCTACGCCTGGTAAGTGAACCTAGCGCTCAACGCTTTATTGTTAACTCCATCCGAGTGTAGTTACGCCATGGGCACAGCTTCATCACAGGTGATGCGGAGCGGTTTACCAGCCACAACACATGTGTTAGCTTCGCCATGAGGGTAATCACGCCGAACGTGATAGCGTCTAGTGTTGTACATTAGCTTCGCTCTAGTTTTGATTAGCTCCACTTGGATGTTCGCTTACTTATTTGCCCGCTTATCTGCTTGATAATTTAACTATTATTCTTTTTATGGTTGTGAAGAGTTGAAATCTTTACTTGAACTGTTTTTCAAAACTGTATTACTTTTCGATGTTCATACTAATCCCATGCATCGTACCATTTACCTATATTCGTACTGATCTCTTGTATCGGTATCGTTTTCCTGTTTAGTAATATACAATAGTGGATATTTGTTGTGTTATCACCTGCATGCTACCACTTTGTACCTGACACCTGACATTTGTATATTATCACTTGTCACCTATCATGCTTAATATTTGACTTGTCATTATCATATTATGAGAATCCTGTAACTGCTATCTTGTATTATATACAGTGACCTGTATCCCTAGGACTCATGTACTTGTGCTCCTGAATTCCTGAGCCTGATCTGCTCCCACTAGTCCCGTAAATTGATAATTAAATAATAATTGGTAACAGAAGGCCAACTTATATCGGGTAAGGGGGAAACTGATGGACTTTCATTGGTGAATATATTTACAGTGGTATTTGGTACGTTATGCAACTAAAACCTTTGTTCTACCTATGGGCCTCCAGGTGTTCCACAAGGCGTGCTGCCACGCCGAATACTAACTTCTTGCAGGGCATATAAATAAGACCCTTTTCCCCTGAATCGCCTCATGGTAGGTTCCGTATCAGCAACGGAACATCTTGGGTCGTGGTCCCTGGTGTGCACGGGACTCACTGTAAACATAACCCGTTGGTTTCATCATCAGTTTTCAATAATAATCTCAGCTTCCTCATATATGGATGTATGCGTATTAGGACGCTAGGGCACATACCCATATGAGTAATAATAATAAGATGCTAATCAATAATTCTTTGTGTTGCTTTACAATTTCAGGTTATATGAACTCGGGATTACTGTAACGTGAGGCATAAGGTATATAAATGATGGTTTCCTTATCTGGATTATTCTTTCGACGTACTAGTCTCATGAAATCATAAACTGAGCTTGTACAACTGATTTTTTCTGTATTCAATTTTATTCAATCTTATCGGTTTATCGGTTTTATGTTGTTTTCTTAGTCTAGAAGACAACTAAGGTTATATGAAATCAGGATATGGTGGCATGAAGCATAGGGTATATATATGAGGATTTTCATGTTTGGATTATTCCTTTGACGTACTAATCTCACTATCCATAATTTGAACTTGTACAACTGATTTTGCCATATTAACTTTACTTGATGCCTCATTGTCTGTTTTTGTGTGCCTGTGCTCATGACACTGTTTTCAATACTTATTTTGACTCGGATTTATCGACAGATGTGTGCTTGTTCTTACACGCCATTTGGCACTCACTCATCACTCGTTGGGTTACTTCTAACAACTCTGGATCTGCATATCCAGATCTCAGAGCTTGGGCTGTGGTGGACTTCCTGTTGATCAGAGTTACACAGTGATAGCATCGTGGATCAGCGGCAGACCAGTCCGGGGCCCATCCTTCTAGGCCCCATGCTCGTCTGTCGAGTTTTTCTTTTGTAACTCGTGAATTTTTTTTTGTACTGTTCATAATTGTATATCTCTTTGTATTCTCGCATTTACGCCCATTGGTGATGTAATATTCTTGTATTATTGTGTCACATACTGTGATAACTTTGTAATTGTATTCATATGTTGGAATGTATAATGCACCACATACTTTTATACTCTGATTCTTTCCTGTACTGATGCTTATCGTATATACGTGAGGGTCTTTTTGACCTGCGTATATACATCACAGTAATGTCCCCGTACCCGCGAAATCGGGGCGTTACAGATATCCATTAACAAGATAGACGTGAAGCACAATGCAAAATTGATAAATTTGAAAATGTATGCAAGAATTATCAAATTAGGACATACAAATACAAACAAAAATGAATTGAGTACACAATAGATATAAAGCATGTTTGGCACAAAGTCAAGAGCGTATTCAAGAATTGTGCATTTATAAGACAAGTTTTCACAAAATTTGCATATAATCATTTAATCGAAAGAAATATATATCCAAAAAAAACATATATTTATAAACAATTAAAGAAAACAAATATAAACTCAAATCTGGAGGATAGAGATAGTTGCCGATACTGATAACGCTAACTCCATTTCTTCAAACTAAAGGTAGTCTTCCCCACCTTACCTCCTTGATAGTGGCGCATTCAATTATTTTTATCCATCAAGCCTAGTTTTCATCCACCACCAAGGCACCAATCCCCGCACGTCTTGCGAGAGTACACACCTGCATAAAAAAGAATTGGTGTGGTCTTGGGTACTTATATCTTTTTGGATCCTTGGGTGTTGTATCATTCTTAACCTAAACATTCTTATTTGCAAAATTTGTAAAATTTAATTTATCATAACAAAATTTTGCAAGACGATCTTTGCAGTCACAATGTGTAAAAGTGTACACTCTAGCATACATGTTGGCATAGTGTTTACAATGTGAATATGTATGCCGTGGAGTATATGCATGTATATGTGAAATTTGTTTCTTGCGAAACATAAATTCTAATCTATCATGGTTAAAAACACATTGGCTTAAGAATCGAGCCAAAACAATCATTTCTATTTTTCATCTCATCAATCTCATTTTTAGCAAAAGAAGATTTAGAATTTATAGCATGAGTAGCATGACAAGTGTGGGGATCAAAATCATTTTTTACTTGAGCAAAAAAATAGACAAATTCTCTTTATTTTAAAACAAAATTCAATTGATTTTTCAAAGATTTATTTTCTTTTAAAACAATATTCTTTTTTTAGAAACCAAATCAACTTGATTTATTAAAGAATTATTTTCATTTGAAATCACTTCCTTTTCTTTTAAACAACGTCAAGTTTTAAAGACAAAGAATTATTTCTTTTTTCAATTTCATGTTTTTATTTTTCATCAATTCATATTTTTTAAGTAATTCTTGACAAAACATTGCAAACTCATCATAAATATATTTTCATTTTCATTAAGATGGGATTCTGAGTTTACCTCAAGGGGGTCATTCTCTTAAACCATGAAGCGCATGTCGGAAGTATCACTTTCTTCTTTCGAGCTCTTACCTTGTCATTTTGAATTTGTTCGCCAAGAGAGATCAATGTATTTCAAACTATTAAAGTAGAATCAAAATTAGTAACTCTAGAGAGATAATCATCAATTAGGACTAGCTTCAGAGCATGAATAGATTTGCATTTGCCTCAGTATATTTGTCATTTTCAAGATTTAATTTTTTAGTTATGGCAAGATGAATATTTATTCCGAGAGATTTAAAATATATACTCATCTTAATCTTCAAGTTTGAAAGTTAGGAATATCAAGTATGGGTGGTGCAAGAAAATCTTGTGAGTGCAAAAAAAAAAATGTGATTAGCAAATAAGAATCTTTAATTTTAGGTTGTTAAATACAAATCAAGAACACCAAGCTCTGATACCAATTGAAATCACCTAGAAGGGGGTAAATAGGTGATGTGTTAATCAAATGCGGAATTAAAAAAAATTCTAACTAACAATTCTACACTAACTGAAGCAAGTAAACAATATTAAATAAATAATCAATTAGGCAATTCTAAGCATGTATATCAATTGAGCACAAGTAATATCAAGCATTTAATGATATAAACAATATAATTATGCAACATATTAAACTGAAGTGAGTAGTGTTGAGAGGGGGAAAAGCAAATGCAAACAACGAAGATTTGTTTCGAGGTTTGAGAACTTGCTCTACGTCCTCGCCTTCACCGCAATAAATGATTTTCACTATAATTCGATCCCACAAGATCACTCCGGTACAACCTCCCTCAAGAATTCTTGGACCCACAAGTTCCTCATTGTTCCTGTAAGAACTACAATCACGAACCCGCAAGCTTGCTTGAGATAACACCCTTAAGCCACTTCTCAATACAAAAAAGAAACTATATGATCAACACTCTTAACCACAAACAAAGTCTCTCACAAAATCTATAGTATATATCAAGAGATGAAAGATCAAGTTGGTTGTGTGAGTGAAACAAGAGATTTGAATTGTATAGCTCAAGAGAGAGACCCTTTGAAAAAACTCTCTTAAGGATAAGAAGATAAAGCTCTAAAACATGTAGAAATTCTTATGAAAAAACTTCTCTTGATAAATGAAAGAATTAGTTCTTAAAAACTAAATACAAACTCTATAAAAGATTAAGGAATTTTGGCATATGAAACTTGGAGAAAATATATCTCTTGAAGATGGAAAAATTAGCTCAAGCATCTTGAAAAACTATCTAATAGGTAAGAAATTTTGGCTCGTGAAATTTGTTTTTAAAAGATGAAAATTTTTCACAGCAAGATCTTGTTAAAAACCCAAACCCAAGAACAATTCATAGATTCTTGAAAAAGATAAACAAAACAAAAAAAAAAATTAATTACCAAAACCCACAGTAGTTGTTGGCTCCAAAAAAAAAAAAAAAAAAAAATACAGTTTGGCCCCCAATGGCTAGTTGAACTAGCCAACTAGCCATTGGGGCTTGGCCCAGCGCCAGAGAGTTCTGCTCTCTAAAGCCCGATCGACCGCTCGATCGATAAGGCATACCTAGAGAGCAGAGCTCTCTGGCCGGTCAACAGGGCCCAACAGCCATTTTTTTAAACTTCTTTTTAAAATTACCAATAAAACTATATAAAATCTATAACAATAATCCTAATGTATAACTTAAAAATATAAATAAAATACTATAAAACCCAAAAATAATCGTTAGTATGTGTGATGAGAAATCATTGTATCTTAAACTAATTGAATTTCTTTTTAAGATTTCAAACATCTTTTAAATGTAAACTTATTAAGCATTTAAAGTTAAACCCTTTAAAAATTCGAATAAACATTTATAAAATCTATAAAAATAAGTTCTTGTAAATACACTTGAGAACAAATATGTACGAACACATATTATAGACATGTGAAGTTCTTTTTGAGATTTCAGATTTAATTTTCAACTATTTAAAAATGTTTTTCAAAAAACTAAAACTTTAAACTTTAATAATCAAGTTTTACAAATTCAATTTTTGCTCCAATGTGTATGGGTAACTCCAATACACATTTTCAATAATAAAACTTATTTGTTTGAGATATAAATACATATAAAAACTCAATTTTGATTTTAAACAAATTAAACTCGTAGAGCAAACCATAAATCTCACTTTTGACAAAATCTAAATTGAAAAATCAATTAAACCAATATCAAAATCTTTTTGTACATGTAAACTTGAACAATCAAATCTAATTTACACTTTACAAATTTTCTAAACAAAACTTACTAACTCTTGATACAAATCTTCTCTCATTAGATCTTCTTCTTCATCTTCTCTTGATCCAAAATTTGATTCCCTTGAACTTGACTCCTTCTCGAATCCTAGATATGATATTTAGGCTTGAGCTCTTGAATTAACATGTGTTAGCTTTAAAACTTGACTTTGAGTCTTTTAATGAAATTAAATACTAAACCGTGATCTTGATTAAACATGTAATTTAAATATCATAGGATCATTAGTACTATAACTACATAAGTTAAACATCATCAAAACTCGAGTGATGGACCTTTGGGGCAACAATCTCTCCCTTTTGTATGATGACAAAACTCATGGAGTTATATATGTATAGAGCAAAGAAGAGCTCTATCAAAACTCACACTTATCGCATGCATAAATATAAAACATGTAGATATTCAATAAAAGCTCTAAACATCAGAACAACGAGCAAATGTATATGCATAAAATATAAATTACATACATATATAAACTCTAAATTTCTCTCCCCCTTTTGTCATTTCATCAATAAAGGGGTAAAGAAAATAAAAACAAAGTTATATGCGATATAAATTCATGATGAAGAGAGACGTGAAGTTAACTCCCTCTGCATATATGTATTATATGAAGAAGAGATGACTAAGTCCTAAACCACATAAATATAATATACAGTGTATAGACGGAGATTATGCCCCCTACACATGTGTATTACATAAAGAAGAAATGTTAAGCTCTTTTTTATACAGTACACTCATCATAAATCTACATATAGAGGGATGTTAAGCCTTCGTATAAACAATACAAATCAAAATAATTGAAACTAATTTAACTAATTAAAGTCAACTGAAACTAATTGAAGTCATTTTTAACATAGAATCTATATGTACAGTGAAAGCAAAACGATTGAAATCAATTTAAATTTTAAACAGTTATGAACATAGATACCAACTGTAATTTAAAATAATTTAAACATGGATATCACTTGAATCAACTATTGAAAATTTAAGCATTTTTTATACTAATTGAAAAATAATCAAGAAATAAAATTTGAAATAAAGATGTCAATTTGCAAAACAAGATAGATACAAATTAAAATAATTGACACCTATTGAAATTCGAACATATTTGCTACAAGAAAGTCATTTTATTTCTTAGATTAAAAAAAAGGAATTAAAATCAAATCAAGAAATTCTACCCATTTTTAGAACACTAAAAAAATCAATCCACAAGCATGTAAAAATTATCAATTTATATATTTGAGCATATACAAGCTAAGAAATAAAAAATTGTGCCAAAAAATAATACAAAACATGAACAAAACAAGCACATACTAATATAATATGCACAATCAATCAAATCATATAATGTATGAAATTGTTATCAAATTTAGAACGTACATATATGAATAAATATGAGAGAATACACAAGAGCATGTATCTAAAATATTATGTGTGTATCTCGTTGCTATCACCAATCTAAAATGCGAGTTCTAAGAATAATCAAATAATTCATACTATACATGTTCACTCAACAACCTCCCACTAAGGGTAAATATTTTCAAAAGTGTCAATATAGAAATAGCTAAAAATAAATGAAAAATATTACAAAGTGAAAAAACAAAAGAAATCTATCAAGCATGTGTCTCAAAAAATGAAGCGGTATATCCTCCGTGAAGGGTTCTGAACTTCTCCTCATGTTTCCTCTTGATTAAAAGTTGAGATTCTTAGTTACTTTCTTGATTCTATGCTAATAAAATAATTA
Organism: Agave tequilana; assembly: GCA_038442645.1. Taxonomy (NCBI): domain Eukaryota; kingdom Viridiplantae; phylum Streptophyta; class Magnoliopsida; order Asparagales; family Asparagaceae; genus Agave; species Agave tequilana. The sequence continues at coordinate 10,051 of JAVJIF010004446.1, forward strand.
AAGAAATCATATAGAGATATCTCATGAAAAATGATTGTCACATAAAAATTGTCACTCTTTGTCAATCTAGCACACACAGATACTCATGAATGAATGCAAAGAACAAAATCATTTGCCGTCAGATGAATAAATAAAAGAAAGTGAGTGCATAAGAGTTATGTGAATAGAATTTTCATGAAATTAAAAAAATAAAGTTCCATGACAAACATCAAAACTTATCACAAAGTTTATTTTTTTTTTGAAAGACTCGGGATTTTGAAAATTTGAGAAACTATAACACATTACATGTGTGTTATCAAACAAAATTCAAGTAAATTATCAAAAGTTTTAATTTACTTAAAAACTTCATAAAAATCTATAATCTAGATTCTTGGGATCAATTTAGCTCAATTATCAAACATAGATATGCTGGCCTAAAAACCCATCACTCTAGTTTTAATGATGATAAACTCATATAGTTATAGTATTTATGTTTCACTATTAATCACGATCTTAGTTAGTATTTAGCTTTTTCAAAAGAATCAAAGTCAAGTTTGAAGCTAACACGTGTTGATTCAAGAGCTCAAACTCAAAAAGCATATTAAGAACTCAAGAAGGAGTCTAACTCTAAGGAATTAAGTTTTTGATCGAGTCAAGATAAGGAGAAAGATCAAATCAATATAAGAAGACTCTAACTTGTAAGAATGTCTAGACATTTGCAAAGTTTAGATTATACTTGATTGCTCAAGCTTATACACATACACGTGCACCAAAGTTTGATATTAGTTTTGTTTATCTTTTTAACCTGTTTCACTTTAACTAGATTATGTTTTGGTTCTATGAGTAGAAATTCTTAAAAATAAGTTCATAATATTTTTTATGCGTATTAAAATTTATCCATACACATTAGTGGCTCAAATGAGTTTGAGAAACTTATTTTGTATTTACACAAGTTTTGGAAAGTTGTTTTTCATTTTAAAGTTTTAGTATTTTGAAAAATAATTTTAGTTTATGTTTTCAAAGTTGTATTTAATATCTCAAAAATAAGTTCACATGTTTGTAATATATGTTGATTCTTGATCACATATATTTTTGCTCATATGTATCTACAAGAACTTATTTTTGTAAATTTTAAAAATATTTATTCAGAATTAAAAGGATTTTAAAAATACAAAATATAGTATTTTTAGCCGAGGGCCGGTCGACTCCTACGTCACAAGCCACTGGCTTGTGCACACGATCGACCGAGTGGTCAACTGACATGCACAGAAGCCCAGTGTTTATGCACGCGGTTGGTCAAGTGGTCAACCGCTTGGGCAGAGGCAAATCTACCTCTGTCTGGTCGATCGACCCCGATTGACTGTGTGCAATAGAGAGCAGAGTGCTCTCACTCGGCCAATCGAGTGGTCGATCGGCTACTGTGAGGACAAAATGTGTTCTCACAGCGGTCGACCGGCAAGCCTCAACGGCTATAAAAATAGCAATTAGAGCGATCGACCAAGCGGCCGACTGCTAAAACAATTTTGGCCTGACTTGCTTCAAATGACTATACGGTTGACCACTAAACCAATTTTGTCCTGACTCTTCAAATGACTATATTTTGATTTTTTTTATTTTTTTATTCTAAGCTGATATATTTTACTTTATTTAGGTTTAATTAGTGTTTTAATAACTGAGTTTACTTTCTAAACATTTCTACCTTCTTCCTATAAATGGGGGCATTGTAGAGAATTTTTGATAGGTTTTTACAAGATTTTTACAAGAGAAAAATTTGTGTTTAATTTTTAAAAAATGAATAAAACAAGTTTTTGGGAATACAAGTTTTGAACTTCTAATTTCTGTATCTCCAAAGAAATTTTCTCAAGTATTTTCTTGAGAGCTTCAATTCAAAAATCCTAGTTTTTCTCACAAACTTGAGCTATTATCTTTATGATTAGTCTTTAAACATGCTTACTATCCATCACATTTATTTTATTTAAAAATTTTAATAATAATGATTTTCTTGTGTGTTCTTAGGTCCATGGCGTGCAATGAAGAAGAAGCCCAAAAATTTCATTTATTTGGTGATTTTTAAAGCTAAATATAGCCATTGACTTTGGAAGCCCGATCTGATAAAACAGGGTGCAGAAAACCAGAAAGCAGCTGGGGTACACAACAGGAGGCTGCACTAGGCGGCGCCGCAAAAGCGACGCCAGAAAGGCCGCGAAAACGCTGCAAAAGCTGTATTTTCGTGGCCGTACTGGCACAGATGCGCCAGTAGTTCTGGCCAGGGTATGTCTCCCAGGGCTCCTTTCCTCTTGTGCCTATAAATACCCCCTTGGTTTTTCAAAGAAGGGGATATGCTGAGTTAGGGTATTGATGTTAATTTGTTTTTTAGGAGTTCTTTAGCTGCTTGTATTTTCTTCTTCTTCTATCTTAGCTTAGCCATTAGAGTGAAAGAGAGAGTGTGTGTGCAAGTTGTATTTGAAGGTGACAATCTTATAAAGTAATACTTCTTCTTTTTTTCATTTCTTGGTATTTTTACTTGCTTTTACTTCCTTGCACTAGTGCAGAGTTTTCCTCATTTACTTCTTCTCTTTGTTTCTTACTCATGTCTAGCTAACTCTTCTATTACATGGCTAACAACTACTAATCCATTAATCTCTAATAACTTAATTGATAACCCAAATGAGTCAATAGTGTAAAACAAGCCTTGCGCAAATAAGAGCTATGACATCTTAAGACGAGAGTTCTAACTCTAACTTACTCACAAGTACTATCACTCTCATATTTCATTCTTAATTGGTTTTGATGATTGATAGTTTGTGTAGCTTTGCTTGTTCTTATAAGTTAGAGAAATCCCTATTCATCTTTACCGATATCAATAGTGCACTTGTTTCTTCCCCTATTCTCGCCTTCAATTCGATCTTGATAGGAGAATGTTCAAGTTTTGTCGTGTAAAGCTAAGTGCAGAGGATTCATTCGATCTCCAACGTGAATAGTTCTTTTGCACAAGGTTTACACTTGCCTATGATCCATCATGAGGCTATATCTTCAAGAAGTTAGATATTAGTGGAAGCACTTAGTAGAAAGTTAGCCATGCTTTTTTACCTTTAAGAAAATAAAAATCACTTTTACAACCATCAAAACAATCTAAGAAATTTTTGAAGTAATACTTGTTTTCTTTTTAATTCTTTATTTGAGACAAGGAACATCTTTACCACGAGCAAAGAAGTCGCATTCAAGCTTTCATCACTCTTCCTCCTTGTGGATACAACCCGTATAGTCACTTCGCTATTATGGTAGAATCGCTAAAGTAGTAACATCAACCATCACTTATTTACTTATTCTTGTGCATGCTTTCTAGCGATTAAATTTTGGCGCCGTTTCCGGGGAGGGAACGACTTATTATTCAACACTAAAAATTTTTCTTTATTTTTGTGTGCAGGAGAAGTTTCCAAGAGGCTAACTATAATGGGAAGTAAGATTAGTGGACAAAGACGATGCAAGAAGAATTATTCATTTGCCCTCGAAAAATCATGTAAAAGCGAATTTTTTCGATTGAAGTACTAACAAAAGCTCTTCTGCAGGGTTGCCGAAAATCACACAAATTGCTTTCTAACATTTTTTAGCTCACTTGTATACTTCACTTTTACACTTGTAATAACTCAACAAAATTCATTGGTTGTCAATTTAAAAATCAGAGTAGACTCTTGTATTTAGGGCACATGTCTATTTCAATTCATTTAAATTTCTATTGAAGATAGCTGGAGAAAAAGTATGTGTGCATATCATTTAGAATAGGAATAACAACTTTGGGTGATTTATCGCTTTGAGTGTTATCTTGTTGTATATTGTACAAAAGTTGACTCTAAAGGCAAATCCCGATAAAAAGGTAAGGTGGGGATGTCATTACCCTTTCTTGGCCTAAAATAATTCTCCATCTCATGTACAATCCAAGCCTAATTAAAATCAGATAGATGTTGGCCCCTAAGGACATCTCGGACTCATTAAAAGATTAACCGAGGGTGAAAATTGTAAGAATTACACATCTACAAAATCAGTGTCTAAGGAAAGAGGATTAAGAGGTAAAGCCTCAAAAACTCCGTGGTTTGGTGTAATTAAGGCCCGAGACTCACGCCTGGATACCTCCCACCGAGTTTTGTCCTTTTATAGCCGATTAGCTGGTGGTCTGATTCCTGCAACAACCTCCCCCGGGTAGTCGACCAGTTAGGAGTCGTCTAAATCTAGGAACCTTAGACTAGACGTGGTGATTGATTTTCTTTTTCTTTTGTTTGTTTTTCTGCTTTTCGATTGTATTGTTGACTGAACGTTATTTGTGGTGTGCTGTATGCAAGAGTGGTTGAGAGATCTGTCCATATTTAGACTCGTCAGAAATACCTCTCTGCCACTACCTCAGAACCGGTGATGGCCTCATTACAGGCCAGATTTTATCCCATCCGACATCACTACCATCTTACATAAAACTCCCAGAAGCAAATGAAAATAATTTTGAGTTAAAACCATATTTTATAAATACTCTTTCTAAATTTCATGGTATGAAATCTAAAGATGCATACTTCTTCATTAGGGAGTTCGAAGAAGTTTGCTTAATGATGCGCAGTCCTAAGATGCGCATTCCTAAGCAGGAGACGACGCCGTCAGGCTATATTTCATTTCTTTTTACCTAAATGACCTAGCAAAGAAATGGCTGTACAGCTTGGCTGTAGACTCGGTCGCCACATTGGAGGATTTCATCAAGGTCTTCTTGAAGAAATTCTACCCGATTCACAAAACTGCGCTGATCAGGAAAAAAACTCATGCAATTCAAATAAGAATCCAATGGGCCTTTTTGGAGATATTTTGAATGATATAAAGATCTTCTGGCACAATGCCTTCACCACGGTATAAAGAAATGGCGGCAATGCTAGGTTCTCAATGATGGACTGGATTATCAAACAAAAACATTATTGAAAATCATGTGCCAAGGGGGTTCTTGTAGAAAGACGAAAATCAGGGATAGGACCTCTTTGAAGATCTAGCCGAGAAAACCATTCAGTGGGAGCTAAGCCATGAAAAACTTAGAAACTTATAATCCATAGCTTCCAGGGGCGAGCTCTTATCTATAGAATCGTCTACTACTTCAGAAGCTAAGATTGCCATGCTCATGAGGAGAATTGAAATATTGGAGACCAAAGAGCCAACCGTAGCCAATCAAATCAACCCACCACAAATTCACAATCCGAGTTGCACGTATTGCCAAGCATCAAATCATGTTTTTAAAGAGTGCCCAGTATTCCAAACTGACCAAGCACCACCGGAATATCTGAATGCGACCTACACAAGGCAGCAAAATAACCCCTACTCGTAAACATACAATCCTAGATGGAGAAGTCACTCAAACTTCTCCTGGAGCTAGAACAATCTTGTGAGACCTAACTTTACCAAAATGGTCATCACCAGCACCATCAGCAGCACTTCCTTCCCAATCAAGCATCCTCATCCTCTTTTCAAAACCAACCCACCGAAAGAAGACTCAGTGAACTTAAGAAAAGTATGGAGAACTTTTGAAGACCCACACTGCCTTCATGCAAAACACTGAACAAAGGCTGAAACAACCAGGCACAGGCAATCTCTCGACTAGAAGTTCAAATAAGTCAGCTAGCTAGTTTTTTGAGTGAGAGACCTGAGGGTATCTTGCTTAGTCAACCACTAGCCAACCCGAACTCTAGTTAGATTTTTGAAGCTCAAATCAACCAGTGTAATGTTGTCCACACACTCAGGTCTAGAAAGAAGGTGAATAACCAAGTTTCATAACCAACAACTCCAACCCCATCCAGTTCTACTTTTGTTGCTCCATCTGTTAGCTCGAGTCCATGTGACTCAAACAAGGACAACACAGCTGAGAAAGCCTATAGGCCTATAACAACATTCTCAAATAGGCTTAGGAATAATAACAAAAGTATGCACATGAAGAAGATCCTAGAAATGTTCAACCAGGTCAAGTTGAATGTTCCTCTTCAAGACGCTATCCAGCAAGTCCCTGCCTATGTTAAATTTCTCAAGAATATGTGCCCAAAGAAGAGGAAAACCAATGTGTCAAAAAAAGTATTTTTAGCGACTAATATCAGTGAACTCCTGTCCGGTCCTATCCCGGTCAAGTGCAAGAACCCCGGATTCCCCACAATTACTTGCACAATAAAAAAGATAGAGATTAGTCAGGCACTCTTTGACCTGAGAGTGAGCATTAAGTTGCTTCCTCTCTCTGTTATCAGCAACTCGGGTTGAAAGAACTGTGTCCAACCCAAGTCACGATTCAGCTTTTAGATGAGGTCCGCACTTTGTACTGAAACACGACCTTCACGTTAGTTGAGGTTCACACTTGTCTTCAATGAATTTTGACAGCCTACAATAATGAAGTTAAAAAATATGTGGTCAAAGATCAACACAAACCAAACAAGTAGATCTCATATTTTGTAGAAAAATACTCTCTTCTAAAATACTCGAAATTTTTCCATAATAGAAACTTGTTTATAACAAACTTATTTTGCTAACTCTTGAAATCCATATTCAAAATCCATGAAATCAAAAATCAAAAAGATATTTGTGTGTTTGTGAGTCAATCTCATGAGCTTTTACCACTACTCCACTTCTTAGTTTTAACAATCTAAAAGCCTATACAAAAGAAAGAAAAATCTTTTCTCAGCCAAAGTAGACTCTTTAAGTTTGTATCCTTAGAATGAGTTCTTCAACTTGTTCTAGATAGTCTATCTCTAGGATCACCATCTTGAGGGCTTCATAAACTTGTGAGTCTTCATGAAGAAGCCACACTCAATATTGGATTTATCTTTTTACCTAAAATTTGTATAGATAGAAATGTTAGATTAAATAACTTCATGTGATTATCATCAAAATCAGAGCTAATGACCTTTGGGCCAACAAAGAGATGGGAAAGAGATCCTTACCAATTGAGAGATCAAGGAAGAATAGAGTTTGAGAGAGTTAATCCTTTGTAAATCCTTAATTTTTGAAGAAAATCTGGAGGTGGAAGATCTGGATTTGAAGAAGAAGCTAGGGTTTTAATGAGGACAGTCGACATGAGAGAAAGTGAGAGGAAAAATAAGAAGGGAGTGTGATATATAGCTTCTTCTTCTATAACTGCCCACGTTGTCGGCAGTTCGGTATGTGTCAATAGACCTTTGTCGACTATCGACAGGTTAGTTCGACTTTACAGAGAGTTCAATTTTCTGTGTTTTGAAGTTGTTGTCGACAATTCTCATCAGTTGTCAAAGATTGATACTGCATTATATCAGTTAGCTGCCAATAAACCTCTTGGGCTGTAGACAAGTGAGCTCCACAATAGTAAAAATATGATCGTTACACACTGAGCTGTCGATGATCCAATAGGACTGTCGATAGCCATATTATGCCGTTAAGGCTAAATTTCAAATAAACGAGCATTTCTCATTTCAAACTGTTTTGTCTTATATTTTACTTTATTAGTGTTTTAATGACTATTATCTATCTTTCTATAAATTAGGGCTCATTTATAGAGAGTTATATACAAGAAAATACAAGAAAAATCAAGAAAATTGTCTGAAAAATATTAGAAAATTTTCAAAGATTAAGGTTTCCAAAAGAGCTTTCATTTTCAATCATTTTCTACAAGTTCTTAAGCTTCAAAGATTCATTTTTAACTGGATTTTTCTCTCACAAATTTCTTGAGCTTCAATTCTTTACTCTACTCTGTAGGACATTGTATTGAGGAAAGTTTTGAGATATTTGTGGTCACTGAGTGATTGTAAATTTTATTGACTTAGTACTACCTCTTGCGTAGAGGATTGAAAGTAGGAGTTGTGTACTCCGAATCTTGTGTAGACCTTGCAACTGTGGTACCTTTGTAGTGATTCTTAGTGGATAGTGAAAATCCTTCATGCGGTGAAGGTAGGGACGTAGGGCAAGTTGCTCGAACCTCGAAACAAACTTCTTGTGTTTGCGACTGCCTTGTTTCTCACTCTTGCTTCTACTTTTATTGTTCTATTTGTGCTTATACTTGCCTTTTACATTCTTGCAGTCATATTATGCTTATTGCTCTATATATTTATATCCATTGCTTGTTGGATTGTCGATTTTTCCTCATATAAGCAAGAAGACAATTGTGCACATCAACTCTTATTTAGAAGAATTAAGAGAAGAAGTTTTAGAGTCTTTAATTGAAAATTCGGCGTCACTTCTTATTTTGAGTTAACCTTTTGGATTGTTTACTTAAATTATTACATTCCACAATTGATTAGCATTATCATCTATTCACCCCTAGGTGTTTTTCATTGGTATCAAAGCTCGAACTCTAATTTTTTGTTTAACCATTTTAGAGAGATCTTCTTGCAAATCATTCATTTGTATCATTTGTTATCCACACACACTTGCATCCATGGTCGATAGAATCATGTCCCATCCCAAGTTTGATGGCCTTAACTTTCCTAAATGACCGTGTTTTTACAATCTCTAGAAAGTCAAGTTGTAAAGGGGGTGACCAAACCCTTTAATGTACCTGATGGTGATGAGGACACTTGGTCCGATGTTGCCACTAAGGAGTTCGATGCTAATGCTAAGGCACACTATACCTTGCTTCAAGCATTGAATGATGATGACATTGATAGGGTCATTTATTGCAAATTCACCATGATATTTGATCACATTTGGTTGTTACTCATGAAGGGACATCACAAGTCAAGAGAGATAAATTAGATCTCTTACATTCCTAATATTAGAATTTTTCTATGAAGGAAAATGATTTATTGATGAGATGGTTACTAAGTTCACTAAAATCACAAATGGGCTTGCTTATTTAGGTGATGAAATTGATAATAACCAAAAGGCGTCATCTGTCTTCTTCCATCTTTATGAGAAGTCAAGTCCACAATGTTGAAGGAGCAAATGACAAACAAAAGATGGAGTTCATAGGTCTTATCGTTAATCTTAAGACCTACGAATTAGAAAGAAAAGCTAGAGAAGAGAACACACCCCAAAAGAAGAAAGTTCTTACCTTCAAGTCTACACCTACCATCTCCGACGAAGATGAAGAAGAAGAAGATGATGAGGATCTTTTCCACCTAGTAAGAATGTAAGAAGGATGTACAATAAGGCTATGTTTGAAAATAGAAGAAGTGGCAAGGGAAGGAAGAAAGAAGTTTTTTTGCGATAATTGCCAAAATCGGGTCATGTCATTGTCGAATGCCCGGAGACCAAGAGTAAACCTACTACCTCTGAGAAGTCTTACAAGAAAAAATCTTTTGAAAGCAACTTGGTATTCGGAGAGCGAATCCGAGAAAGAGGTAGACTCGACAAATGTGTATTTCATGACTAACGAGAACACAACTAAGGTAACTCCCAAATCTACACTTGATGAATGTGAGTTATCTATGGATGAACTGAGTGAAGCTTTTGAAGAACTTTTCAATAACTATAATTTTCTCAAAAAAAGTATTTAAAATAAAGAAAGATAATTTACTTCTTCAAAATCAGTTAGTTGTCATTTCAAAAGAAAAAGAGATTTTATTCTTCTACTCTTCAAAAGACACAAAATAAATTTGATGGATACAAAATTTCTTATAAAGCTAAATTTTCATGTATTGATGAAAATGAGATTTCTATGATGAAAAATAAAATTAATACTTTGAGCAATGTTTTGAAAAAGTGTGAATTTGACAAAGCTAGACTAGAAGCTATGTTTCCAAAGAGGCAAGCTCAAAGAAAAACATCCTCTCAGGTTTCTCACACACACTATCATGTTCACACGCCACTACAACCACAAGCACATCATGCACACCATGCTACACATGCTCATCATACACAAAAAATCATGCATTTTTACATGTCAAGGTGTACTCATGCACCTATTGTGGTCGGAAATGTCACTTGGCTAAGTTTTGCTATGATAGGATTAACGTTTCAAATGATCATATTTGGGTTCGAAAAACTAACATTATAGGACCCAAGAAAATTTGGGTACCAAAATCTACCCCTTTGTTAATTGATATAGGAATGCATCAAGGCTCTAAGACGTAGGGAGGGATGGCACCTTGATAGTGGTTGCTCAAAACACATGACACGGGATATTAACAACTTCGCAACTCTATAAAGGTACCATGAAGGTCCCATCACCTTGGAGATGACTCAAAGGGTAAAATTATTAGTATATGTAATATCAAGATTGGCTCATCTCTTTTAATTAAGAATGTTGTTTTAGTTGAAGGCCTTAGGTATAATCTTTTGAACATTAGTCAATTTGTGACAGATTTAAAAGTTGTTTTTTATGATTTTACTTATGATATTTTGGACAAAAAACTAATACTTATATTCTTTCCAATGTTCATGAAAACAATATTTACATGATTGACATATTAAATTTACAATACAATGCAACTTATTTGAATGCTTTTAATGAAGATTCTTGGTCATGGCATAGAAGATTAGGCCATGTTTCGTTTGATCATCTATCCCGAATTAATTCTAAGGAATTGGTCAAGGATATTCCTAGCTTGAAATTTAAAAAGAACCGCATTTGTGACACGTACCAACTTGAGAAATAAACTAAGTCCTCTTTCAAAACAATCAATGAAATCATGGCATCTTGATCTTTAGAGTTGATACATATGAATTTGTCTGGTCCAACTAAAACCAAAAGTCTTAGTGAAAACTGTTTGTTTTTATTTTAGTTGATGATTTCTCAAGGTTTACATGGGTTTTCTTTTTAGAACATACAGATGAAATTTTTTCGCATTTTCATGTTTTTAGAAAAAAGTTTAGAAAGAAAAAGATTTTTCAATTTTGCCATTAGGAGTGAAAGTAGTGATGAGTTTGTCAACCATTCTTTTATCACTTCTTGTAATGAAAATGGAATCAAACATGAGTTGTCATGTCTTAGAACTCCACAACAAAATGGAGTCATTGAAAGAAAGAATCATACTCTTCAAGAAATGGTTAGGACTATGATTAGTGAATACGGACTCCCGTAATATCTTTGGGCCGATGTCATAAACAATTTATATTACATTGAGAATAGGATTTATTTTTTGCAAAAATTCTAATAAAACTCTCTTTGAGATTTACTATTTAAGAAAACTAAATGTTTCCTATTTAAAAGTTTTTGAATGCAAATGTTTTGTTTTGAATATAAAAGGCAATTCAGGAAAATTTGATCCAAAATCTTTTGAGGCTAGTTTTGTTGGTTATTAAAAATACAAGTAAGGCTTATAGAATCTTCAATAGGTCAGCTTTGACTATTGAAGAGTTTATGCGTGTAAAATTTGAGGAATCTAACTCTCTTGTGAAGAACATTGTAGAGATTGATTTCTTAGGTGAAGACCTTGAGAAAATTTTCATTAAGGACTTACCGGCACAAGAAAAGGAAGACAAGCCAAAGGACAATTCAAATGGCGAAGTCCAAGATGTTGAAGTGGAGCCAACTCATCCATTTCAGAAGGATTAGAGATATGTAACAAGTCATCTCAAAAATCTCATTTTAGCTGTTGTATCCAAAGGGGTAACTACTCGATCCAAACTCTATGATATTTGTGGTCATTTTGCATTCATATCACATATAGAGCCCAAGAATATCCTCGAGACCAAGGGCGAGTCATATTGGTTACTTGCAATACAAGAATAGCTCAATCAATTTGAGCATAATTGGCACCTTATTCTTAGGCCCCATGATAGGCCTACTATTGGTACTAAATGGAACTATGAAAATAAGTTGGATGAGTCGGGTAATGTAATTAGGAATAAACCTAGGCTACGGGTTCAAGGTTACACCAAAATCGAAAGCATCGATTTTGAGAAAACCTATGCATCTGTAGCATGGCTCGAAGCCATACAGATGACCCTTACTTTTGCATCATTTAAGGATTTCAAACTTCTTCAAATGGATGTTTAAAGTGCATTTTTTTAATGATTTTATTGAAAAGGAGGTGTATGTTGAATAACCCTCCGGGTATGTTGATCCTATACAAGCGAATTTTATTTTTATACTTGAAAAGGCTTTGTATGATTTAAAATAAGCTCCAAGAGCTTGGTATAAAATACTTAGTAATTTTTTCGTTGAAAATGATTTTGTTAAAGCAAAGTTGATACCAACTTGTTTACAATGCATGTTGATAATGATATCTTGACAGTGCAAATTTATATTAATGATATCATTTTTTAATCTACTAATGAAAAGCTATTTAAGGATTTTGAACCATGCATGAAGGAAGAGTACAAAATGAGTATGATAGGAGAGCTCAACTATTTCCTTGGACTCCAAATCAGACAACGGAGCGATGTGATCTTCGTCAATCAAGCTAAGTATACAAGAGAACTTATCAAGAAATTTGAGTTAGAAAATGCAAAGATTAGCAAACTCACAAGGCTCTCATAACCAAGCTTGACATGGATGAATAAGATAAACTTGTTGACATTAAACTCTATCGTAGTATGAGTGATAGTTTGCTTTACTTAACGATAAGTAGACTGGACATTATGTTTAGTGTCTGTTTGTGTATTAGATTTCATCTTGTCCTAAAGAGTCTCATATGACTGAGGTAAAACGCATTATTAAATATCTTAATAGTACTATTGGAATGGGCTTATAGTATTCGAAGACCGAATAATTCTCTATGATGAGTTATTTGAATGCCGACTATGCCGGTTGTAGAGTGGATAGGAGAGTACTAGTGAAAGCTGTCAATTCCTAGGAAATTGCCTTGTTTCATGGTCTTTCAAGAAACCAAATTTCGTGGCTTCTCAACCGTCGAGACGGAGTATGTTGCGGCTGGGGCTTGTTGTGCACAAGTCCTTTAAATGAAACATACTCTCCGTGATTATTATTTGCATTATGATCATATTAAATATTTTGTGATAATACTAATATTATTCATATGAATAAGAATGTAATTCAACATAGTAAGATCAAGCACAAAGAGATTCAATATCACTTTCTTAAAGATCATTATGAGAAAAGTGATATTGAAATTGACTATGTTTCTACTGATTTTCAATTGTCTGACATTTTTTCCAAAGCCACTTGATTATAATAGATTTTCTTTCATTTGTGAAGAATTGAATATTTTCTTGATGGATTCATGATATCTTAGCTTAGATTTTTTTTTTTTTAAAACTTTAAGTTGGTATCTTTCAATTGGTATTGGTATTTTTTACTTGTTTTCCAATTGGTTTTAAATATCCGTGTTTGTTTCAATTAGCTTACATGTCCTTCAATTGGTATCCATGTTTCAATTTTTTTTAAATTGGTATCATGTTTTCAAAATTAGCTCCATTATGATGTATGACAAGAAGGGGAGAAGAATTTGTTTGTAGCTATTTTTGTTTTAGATGTTATGTCTTAAATCCATTTACCCATGTTTTATGCAATAATTAGTTAAGTATTATTTATTTTCTGGCATATTTAGTTGGTGAAAGGAGGCGTGGATGGATGGATGACATTTATGCATATTGTTCTAAATAGTTAAAATTTTTATATATGCATGCATGTGATTTGATTATATGGACAAAATTTTTTAGTTATATTGAACCTGAATTCAAATAAGCATAATTTGAGGGGAAGCTTTTCAAACTCTTCACATTACTTTTGATAAATAACTCATGTGTTTTGTCATCAACAAAAGGGGGAGATTGCTGGCCCAATATTACAATCACTAATTTCTTATTTTGATGATTATAAACTCATGTAGTTATGAGATACTAATCATGTTTAAGTGTGTTTAAGTTTTTCAAGGTTACGTTGAAATACTCAAATTAACTCAAGAAAAGGATTCAAGCTCCGATGATGGATTCTTGAAGAAGCCCACTTGAAGGACACTTGAAGACTTGTGGAACCTATGTAAGAACTTAGAATGTTTAAGTATATTGAATTGATGCTCAATATCACACACACACACAAGCACAAGATTTCAATGTCTAGTTTTTTTTTGTTTTTGGTATTTAAACATCTTTAATAAAATGTTTATTGATACATATTTCATATTTTCACAAATTTCTATAACCTGTTATATACTTGTACCTCATAGCCTATATGTTGTTAAAACTAATTTTGTACATATATAATTTCATTAAAAATGAGTTCTATTTCAAAAACAGCCTTTATAATGGTTTTTGGGGGTAGGTAGGCGCCCTATATGCAAAGGATTGCATATCACTCGGTTGACCGAGTGGTCGTTCGTTTGTGCACAGACTGTTTGTGCACGTTTTTTGGTCGACCGCCAAACTCTTATTGTGCTCTGTTTTTGGTTTCGGTCAACAGGGAGCTCGACTGCCTGACAAGTTTTAAAAATCTTAAGTTACTGTTGGAGGCTCTAAAAATCTTAAGTCGCTGTTGGAGGCTCGGTCGACCGACAGGTAATGGCTAGTTTTTTAAGTAACCTGCCGATCGACCGACCGGTCGACCGACAGCCTGTCCCTGCTACAGTAACTGCTAGTTTTTAATCTGACGTGTTTTTGACTTTTTTCCAACGGGTATTTTTGTAGTTTTTGGGTCTAATCATCCACATATTACCCTGTTTTACTCCTCTAATGAATTTTACCTATTGCTTATATATATGGATTGTTCACTAGTGTTTGATAAGTTTATTCAAGAAAAAAATCAAGTTTTATTCAAAGAGAAAAGTTTGAAAAAATTTTAGTTTTCAAGTTTCAAGAGCTCTCAATTCCAAATCAATTTTTATAAGTTTTAAGCTCTCAAATTCATTCTTTTAAATTGAATTTTCTCTTACACAAACTTCTTTAGCTTCACTACTATATTCTGTAATCTAGAAAGTTGTAAAGAGAGGGTTGTGTTTTTTGTGTTCACTAAGAGCTTGAAAACTTCATTGGTTTTGTGCTACCTCTTGTGTAGAGGATTGAAGGTTAGAGTTGTGTACTCCGAGTCTTGTGTAGAGCATTGTAATTCCTTTGTATTGATCTTTGGTGGATTGTGAAAATTCTTCACACGGTGAAGGCGTGGACGTAGAGCGAGTTGCTCGAACCTCGAAACAAATTTCTTGTGTTTGCGATTGTCATTTCTCTCACTCTACTCTTATTATATTACTTACACTTGTGTTATTTCTATCATTGCACTTCACTCTACTTGCTGTATATTTCTTGCATATTTATACTTGTCAGTTTTCCTCATTCAACCAAGAAGGCACCTTAATTGGGGCCGAAACCGACGCCAAATCCATTGCCAATTGGGTATGATCCAAACGCGACATTCTATGATCTGACTTCACTTTTTGTTTTTGAGTTGACCATTTTATTATTCATTTTAATTGTTGTATTTTCGCATTTGATTAACATTTTACCTATTCACCCCTCTAGGTGAACTTTCATAAACAACTCTAATTTTGATGAGTCCCACTAAATGGAGGGGATTTACGAGTCTAGTATTTGTGGGAAAATAAAAATGAATCCGATTAAAAGACTCGGTTAAAGAAATTGATGCTATGCACGGGGGTGGATTCATCTCAGGATATCTGCGCTCCCAAGATATGACTGCATGTTTGGGACCCAAGTGGCAAGATCAATTTAGGATTGATCAAGTCAAGGTGTCTCATGATGTTAACTTTGAAATCACCTAGAGGGGGGGTGAATAGGTGACTAGCTAATCTAATGATGAATTAATGTAGGATTAAAACTAATTATGCAAACTAAAAACTATTAAACTAAACACACAAGGCATAACACAAGAGTGTAACTGAATTCTCAGTGAAGGGCTCTGGATTATCTCTTCAAGATTCCTTTAAATAAGAGTTGAGGTGCTGCTATGGCTCTCTTGGTTGAATACAAGTGTGAGCAAACAATCCCAATCATATATCAATTTAAGCACAAAATATATCAAGCATATAAAGAGATAAGCAATGTAAGCATGCAATATATAAAATAAGTGAGAGATAGAGAAAGCAATCGCAAACACGGGAGATTTGTTTCGAGGTTCGAGCACCCTTGCTCTACGTCCCCGCCTTCAACAATATGAAGGATTTCCATTAGAATCGATCCCACCGGATCACTCGGTGCCGCAACACCTACAACGAGGTCACACTAGAACTCCTTGGACACACTAGTCCCTCTCTTGTTCCTGCAAGAACAACACACGCAAGCACACTAGCTTACCGAGGCCGCACCTCTACACCGAGCTTCCACAAGAACTCGAAACAACGCGAACCCACAAGTCCGTCTCCTCAAATACAAAGAATGAACACTTGGTGATCTAAACACTTAGATCACCTAAAAACACTCTAACAACAACTCTCCTATAGGATTGATATAGCAATGGAAAGCTCAAGTTTGTATGAGAAAAACTAGGATTGACTTGGTGGTGAAAACTCAAAGAATCACTTTTGAAAAACTCTTGATAAACTCTCTTTTTGATTTGAAAATATTGGCTCTAAAATATGTGGAGAAAATCACTGAGATAGGTAGGAAAAAATTAGCCCAAAAACTCTCTTAAATCTTATAGAAAACAGCAAGGGGTCCCTAATATATAGGCCACAAAAACTAGCCGTTGGGGATAACTCAGCAGGAAAATCCTGCTGACGGTCGACCACCCGGTCGACCGCCAATGGTTAGATTTCTGACCGTTGGGAAGATCGATCGACCGGCCTGTCGACCGCAAACTGGGCTTAGACCTAGCGGTCGACGGCCCGGTCGACCGGGGCAATTTACAGAAAGCAGAGACTCTCTATCGGTTGATCGAGCGGTCGACCGGCCCATGTTGTGCACGTTTGTGCACATCGATCGACCGGAGCGGTCGACCGACTTCTGGCTCGGTCGACCGTCCGAAGGCCAGTCTAACATTTTTTAGGGATTAAAAACTTGTCTTTTTACTTTCAATAAAATCCCATAAAATCACTAAAAATCTACAAAAATAAGTTCAGTAATATACTTTGATATACAAACATGTTTGATTAAAAATCAAAACATATTTCAAACATTTTGAACTATTTTTGTAATATAGAAGTTTTGCCTTAAACAAAAATCTGTATTTTTCAAAACGATTTTTCCAAATTGAAAATCGATTTTTTCAAAACTCCTCCAAATACAAAAACAAGATATTTTACACCCATTTGAAGCTTAGTGTGTATGGATATGATCTA
The DNA here is from genome assembly GCA_038442645.1 of Agave tequilana. Classification (NCBI taxonomy): domain Eukaryota; kingdom Viridiplantae; phylum Streptophyta; class Magnoliopsida; order Asparagales; family Asparagaceae; genus Agave; species Agave tequilana. The sequence goes on from JAVJIF010004446.1 coordinate 27,135, forward strand.
CTACATATATATAAAAAAATATCTATGTTTTTGACAATAAGCTCTAAAATAGTTTTGGTAAAATACATGTATACTTTGAAGCTTAAAAATCAAAATGATGTTTTCTAAAGCAAAAATTCTTTTATGAAAACACATATAAATCTTGTGTGTGAGTGTATATGAACTTGAGCAATCCACCAACTAATCTGTCTTTTATATTTTATCTAAAAACAAAACTTGACACTTACAAAACATGACACAAGTCTTCTGAAAATCTTCTCTTAAAAATCTTCTTCTCCTTTTTGACTGGGTCCAAACCATGATCTAATGAGCTAGACTCCTCTTGAGTGCTTGATGCGATCTTGATGCGCTAGCTCTTGAATCAACACATGCTAGCTCCAAAACTTGACTTTAAATCCTTTGTTGAAACTAAACACCTACTAAGATCTTGATCAAATATCTGAGACTAATTAAACACAAGATCATTAGTACTATAACTACATGAATTAATCATCATCACAACTAGAGTGATGGGTCTTTGGGCCGACAAACTTTTCAAGGGATCATCACATAATACGTGGCAAGATCATATTATAGAAACCAGATAAAATGGGTTTCTCTTTCCGTTTTACCAACAACCCTTTGCTTTGATGCCTTTTATGGTACCGAAGAAAAACTCTGATAAAAAAAAGAGATGACCTATTGTATGCGTCGGAAAAGGAGGATTCGATTGTAAAATTCTTTTGATTGGATAGAAGATTACAACAGATCGGTCTTCCGATTACAAGGGAGGGAGGATGTTGAGTCTTGAATCCTCCCTTTGTTTAAGGCTGGGTTCTTCAAGTGGCGATGGAGAGTGAATCTTGTTCTCCGTTGACCGGGTGACCGTCGAGACGTTCCAGGGATCTCCTCTTCGGATGGTAGATGGAGTAACTCAGCTTTGTCTACCAAAACTCTCAAAGAGAAGGTAGGCAAAGAGCAACTTGAACACAGCAAGTTCTCTGAAGGGTTTAACTCTCTCTCTTTTCTCTCAGAGCTCTTTTCTTCCAGAAGTCCTCTGACTGAAAATTCGACTGTCAATCCCCTCTCTTCAATTCATCCGAAAATCCGACCCCTTCTTCATAGCGACGGGGCTATTTATAGGGGTTTCAGGGGCGTACGTGCCTCCTAAAAATACTCCATAATGGGGGCTAACTTTCCCTGTTATGTGGGCCGTGATTGGCCCCGAAACCGGGACGGTTACAACTGAGACGCGGGTATCAGCCCACGCGCCTTGGAGCTGTTGAGACGCGGGTTTTGACCTACGCGCCTTGGTGTGGCTGAGACGCGGCTGTTGAGCCTCGCGCCTTGATGCTGCTGAGACGCGGGTTTCGACCCTCGCGCCTTGGTGCGGCTGAGACGTGGGTTTCGACCTCGCGCCTTGGTGCTGCTGAGACGCGGGTTTCGACCCTCGCGCCTTGCTGCTGCTGAGACGCGGCTGTTGAGCCTCGCGCCTTGGTGCGGCTGAGACGCGACTGTTGAGCCTCGCTTCTTGGTGCGGCTGAGACGCGGGTTTCGAACCTCGCGCCTAGAACTTGGAATTCTGCTTTTTAATGTCTTGTCTTTTAGTGATTTTTAGACAGCCTATAAAACCCCCTCCAAAGTTTTCGACATTCGCAGTTAAGTGGGACGGATTTCGAAATACTTTGGACTCTAGCTGAGCTCACCCTTGTGACTGGACTGTCAATGCTCCGGGTTTGATCTTGTCTGGAGTATGGTCTTCGTGAGTGTACTGGGGAACTCTTTGAAGCCACCAAAGTTGATCGTGTTGAGTGTCTAGATGCACAGTCTAAACCTCCCCGATTGCTTTAAGTCTGTCGTGGGTGCACTTTAAAGCCAGGAGTGGACGGTCGTCTGCTTGTGCCAGTGTACTGTTGAACTGTTCTGCAGAAGCAAGGACTGAACGCCAGCTTTAAAGTTGCGACTTTCATAGGGCTGCATCTTTTGGAATGAAAACGCGACTGTTATTCAGATGCGATTCTTGGGCTGATTGGAAGGATGTGAACTTTCAGAGAGACGCATCTTTTTGGAGTAAAGACGCAACTTATTGGACGCAACAATGGCCTAGCTGAAGAGATGCATCCATTGAAGAGGCGCGACTGTTGGGTGCGAATCCGTGCCATGCCATGAGTGCACTGCCACGTGTCCTGTGGAGCCGACGGGACACCTTCTTTTTGGCGTGTGAACTTCACGCTGCATTAAATGCACTGTCCACGCGTCAGGCAGTGATTCGGCGTCGAGCCAAGCGCCGCGTATCTTTGCGAATCACCGTGCCTATAAAGGGTGACAGTCATTGAGAGAGTCATTATCAATCTCTCTTTCGTCTTCGCTTGCATCTGTTAGGGTTTTGAGAAAGAAGTTCTCTTTGTTCCCTTCTCTTCCGTCTAGCATTAGATTCTTGCTTCGCAATGGCACCCAAGGCCAAGCGAACTGCTTCATCGTCGAAGGCAGTCGTCACTGAGGCCCAAAGGGGCGGTTCCTCCATGCAGGAAGCCCCTATCTCAGGTATAACGCCATCAGGCTTGATCTTCGTCATTAGAGGGGTTTATGGAGTTCTTATAACCCTAAAAATCCTTTCTTTGAAGGAGAACCGCCAACATGGATTCGAAATCGCGTTTGGTTCTCAGACGCGGTCTTTGAGTTAACAAACAAGGTGCGGGTTTGATGACCCTATCGCTTTTATCCGCTTGAGGATGTACTTGTTTGTTGAACATAGGGCGCCAGTAAGCCTTGCGTTTCAGAGTCATCACTTAGAATGTTTCTAATTGTGAAAGATCCGGACGCAGACTTGATTCTTGCGTTCTGTGACATCAGACGCTGGTTTTTATGAATCTTGCAGCGAGTCCAAGTACTTAGATATTTTTCATAAGTCTTGGATTTTGAAAATGCAGACTCCCTGCTGGCCTCATGGTCCTCAGGTCTGGATGCGGATCCTCAGGTCTGGACGCGGATTTTGATAATTTCTGCGTCCAGTATCTCTTCTGCGTCTGAATTATAGACACTTAATCATTTTCGTTTAGACTTCTGATCAAGTGTCATTTTCTTATGCAGTGCGACACTCTTCCAGCCCACTCTCCAAGAGGCGCCACTTTGGGCACGTAGGTGGTGCTGACCGTGATTTAACCTTTGTGCTGCAAAGGACTGCTCCTGTGACTGCCGACAAGTCGAAGGAGCGAAGGGAGAAGCTCGCCAATGTTGACGCGGCAACCTTTCGGTAGCTTATGACTGACGCGGCATTCACAACGGATGCTCGCGCTCCGATGGAGAAGCCTGCTTTCTTCTTTGGAGACCACATTAGCGAGGGCGGCTATTCTTTGCATGACGGAGATTATAAATGGCTCCGTCAGATAGGGGATAGAAGGTTCTTTCTTCCGAACATGGAGAGGATGTACCCACTATCTTATCTCCAGCACATGTCCGTCCCTCGAAAAATGACATGGGAGCTTTCCCGACCCGTCCCTGAGGTTACTCTCGGCAACTTAGGCTCCAAAAGGTATATCATGCTGGTCATGATAAGGAGGCTTTCGGCCTGTTTCCCAGGCTGTTGAGGACCGATCACCCAGTAGGAGAAACTCCTAAACTTGGCACCACCTTCCTCAACGCATTCATGAAAGTGGGGGGTGATTTTTCGGTCGACTTCCGTTCGCCCGGGTGGATCCATTCCACTGAGAAGTATTGGTGGGGCAAGATGGTGAGCTTCGTCCTTGCCGATCTTGGAGGCCTGTTGGAGCATGTGGAATTGTACCAGGCGGTCAGGGCCGTGCAGTACGGTATTCCACCAAGTTCTCAAAACTTCTTTGGGGTCCTGGAGCGTTACAATCCTCTGACGGGGACATTCTTCACTCCGGTCGGAGAGATGGGTCTTGCCCTGCACGAGTTGTACGAAGTCTCGGGGCTGGTAATGGGGGACTCTCCCTATGAGGAATACGTCCCGACCACTGAGGAGCTTCACCTTTTGAAGAAAGCGTCTCCTCGAGTGTACGAGACTTATTGGGAGGTGTTATGTCACTTCCACATTTGCGCCAGATAACCTCTTGGAGGGCGAGGGGAGTCAAGCAGCTGTCTTGGGCAAGCTACTTGTTTAATGGCGTCAATCAGAAAGACCATCCAGTGACCCGACTGGCTCCCAGCTCTGACGAGGAGATTGCCGATAGGATTCAGGCTTCTGTAGACTCCTACACCACGGAGTCGAACGAGGATACTTTCGAACCTGACACGGTTTTCGAAAGTTTCAATCATCAAGCCCGGACCCCTATCTCCAATCGAGCACTGTTGGCGGGCTTCTTAATGTTGTGGTTGAAGCGCTGTGTGGTGCCGACACTGCCACATGAAGTGATTGTTGCCGACGTAGTGTACCCGGCGGTGCTCCTGGCTTATGGTAGGCCCATAGCCCTCCTCCCGGCCACGGCGGCCGGTAGTCAAAGCGGGTTGCGGACCTTAACTCAGAGTCTGTGCCGGGTAGAGAAGATTGTCGACTCCCAGGGTGAGCCGATTGCTGACTCAGAGGGGAGGCCGACGGTAAAACGTCCCAACCCTCGGGTTGAACTTCCCTACACGTACCTAATGGCTTGGTACGTTATGCACTGTCCCTCCCTGATGACGCCGGTGTCTTGGAGTGAGGGGTTTACCCCTTTCGTACAGCGGTTGGAGGGTTCAAGCTGGTGTAATACTTATATGTATTTCATTCGGAAGTGCATTCTAACTGCTTCGAACTACCAGCTCAATCGCTGCTTCCCCGAGATTGCTGGTGCATCTTTCGGGGATAAACTTGCTGACTTCGTGGGCCCAGATGACTTCACGAGGCTGTCATCGGGAGTTTTCTGGTGGTTGGTCAATATTCGGCCTGGGTATGTGCTTTTCCGACAAGGGAATTCGTGCACGATCGAGCCGTACATGCCGAATCGCTTCGCCCGACAGTTCGGCTATGATCAATTGTATGTCGGTAACCCCAATGCTCGACTCGCCTTCAGTGGGAACTTGTTTGAAGGTGCTCGGGCTTGGTATTATAGTGTGGCCGGAGGGACGGAAGCGCTTTTTCGTCTGCCCCCCAAGGAACCGAAAGGCTGTACAAGCCTTAGCTTCTGTACCTGGTACTTCCAGGCCAACCAAACGCCTGACTTTGCTCCGGAGTACTCATGCATCGAGAGTATCAATGCATCTTACGAAGTAAAGTTGGGGTCCAACAAACGCTCACGAGGCGTTGAGGAGTATCGGAAGGCTCTGAAGGAGACCAGAAGGGTATCAAGGGAGGAGCCGCGAGCAGCAAAGGGTCGACAGGTGGCGCGTAAGCGTCCTCAAGGCTCTACTTCCACTGTTGAGCCTGCCCCCAAGAAGGTCCGGAGAGACTTGGCGGCCGCAGTTTCTCCGTCCGAAGACATCCCTTCTGGTGTTGAGGAACAGAGGGAAGAATCGGAAGATGAGGATGACGCCTCCTTAGTCCGTACCCGTGGGTTGCGCAGCAGGGGCCCCAGGATTTTAGAGGAAGGGGAGTTCGCTGACAAACCCACCGCCGCTGACGAGGCTGAGCAGCTTGAAGTCGACATAATGAGCGGAGGTGATGTTGAGATTCCAGGGGTCTCAACTCAGCCTGGGTCTTCCTCAGCTCATGAGAGGAGGGATGAGGCACAACAGCCTGGGTCCCCTAGTGTATTAATCCCCAGTCCTCGGGTAGTTGACCCCAGCCCTACCACTGGGGTATTTGGTGGCAAGGCCCCGGTTGCCGAGGCTTCTCGCGTTGCACTATCGTCTTCTTCATCTGAAGAAGAAGGGTATGATTCAGGCGATGAGGTCGACTTTGGCGATGAACCCGCTCCTCCTGATCCGAGTAAATTCTCACACATCTCGGAGGAGGAAATATATGGGTGTGAGCCGGTGACGGCGTCACCACCAGCGGCAGTTATTCCTGCTGAAGCTGCTGAAGGTACTCCTTTTGCCTAACTCATCCTTTTAACTAGGAAAAGGATTTTGACGTTTTCTTTTTCATTTGGCTTCATATCGCAGGGCTGGTCGTGGTTAGCGAGGCCGCTGCTTCCTCTCAGATCGAGGAGATGATACAGGAGCTGGCCCGCAGGAGAGAGTTGAGGCTCCTATTACTGGGATGCCTCAAGAGAGGGCAATCATCGAAGTCAGGGAGACCTCCACCCTGCAGGATTCGCCTAAGAACTCGCCATCTTTGGACCCTCAGCTAGGTAAGGAAATATTGATATTTTGAATGTTTTCCTTTTACTGTCGTAGCTGATATTCTTGTAATTTGCAGAGGGCACTGAGGAAGCTCAGGTAGGAGACTTGGCGGTCAGTGGCTACCCGGGAGGCCGTACAGCTCAAACCTCGTCCAAGGACCCTGAAGAGGTCGAGCTTACTGTCATTTCATCAGTTGTGGAGGTTTCTACAGACGTAGTACCCCCAGAAGTGCCGGCGGCTACTCTTGCTCCTGCCGCACCCTTGGTCAGCCGATTCCTGTACCGGAAGAATCGGCTTACATCCCTCACCCCGTGATAGAAAGGGGATCGGGGAGCACTTTAGGTGGTGATACCATGGGGATTCTGACACGCCAGATGGTGCAGCAGTTCTTTGCCTCGATGCGATCATGTATTGATTTCATCCTGTCTGGGGATAGCTCCTTTGAATTCGCCCGGATGTTTCTTGGAAACCTGGTCGAGAACATCAGTTTAGCCGGAGGCCCTTCACCAGCCAAGGCATGTCTGCTGCTGGTGGAGCAGTTGGGACATAACTTGAGAGAGCTTCGATCCCTGGAGAATGCTGGCTCATTTCACGAGGCCCAGGAAACTCTGAATAGGCTCCTTGCTGCTCAAGAGCAAGAGCGAAGAGAGGTGGAAGAGAAGATAACCAAAAGGACCCGTCTTCTCGAGGGTTTCCATGCTGATCATCAAAAGCTAGCGGTCGAGTCAAAGGAATCCGAGATGATCATGCAGGCTGCGAAGCAGGCTATCCTTGACTCTCGGGCTGCTATAGCCAGAGCTGAGGCTTTGATTGTTCTTAATGAACAGAAGCTTGCTACTTCTGAAAAGAGGCTAGCGGAGTTAGAGGCTGCCAAGGTGCAAGTTGAAGCAAATCTCTCTGTTTATTCCTCCGAGCTGGAATCCCTCCGAGTACAAGCGAAGAGATTTTTATCCGAGGAGGATCTGCGGGCCCAAGCTCTCATGGAGGCTGAGAAGGAGCGCCAACATGAGATACATCGCCTTAGAGAACAAATCCGTTCTTTGGCGAACCAGGACTTTTAGCCTTCTTTTTTTTTCTTCTTGTAAAGAAAAGGACACTCTATTTACCAAGAGTGTTTGTATCTACTTTTATCATTTTTGAATAATAAAAGTCATTAAATTTTTGTTCCACCTTCATTGCCCCGCTGTAGATGAATCCAACCTCTCAATCACAGATTTTGGTTGTGCTCCCCTACTGACTGTGAATACTGAACTTAGGTAAAACTAAGTTCTTTTGATGAAACGCAGCGTCGATTCATAAAAAGAGACGCGGCTCTGAGGCATTCTGACCTGCCAGTGAAGACGCGGTTCAAGCGGACGCGAAGGACGCAGCTTTGAGTGTGATTCACTGGCCGCAATCCTTAACTTCATCCAGACGCAGAGTTCAGGATACATTAAGAATGTGGTCTTGCGCCCCTTAAAATTGACGCAGTCAGGGACGCGACGCTGAGACTCGGTGCAAGACCCATCATCATCCATGTAGACGCAGCTCCAAGACACTTGTGAAGGTGATAGGCCTTCTCTGCTGAAGATGTAAGCTTCGGGACGCAGCTTTATGTGCTTTCCCACTGAGACCCCCAGAATGAGTCCCTTTTGTTGATGGACGCAACCTTGAGTCGTCCGAGAGACGCGGAGCAACTTTGAGTCATCCAAGAGACGCGAAGGGTCTTCTAACTTGGAATGAAGGAGGACGCCACTTTTTGAAAAAGAGGCGCGAGCCTCTGGACGCGGCTCTCACATCTGCGTTTGGTGTAACTTCCCAGGCATTATGTGTAGCCTGACATAAAGATCCTGTGAGATTTTCAAACGTCAAGTCTTCGTTGACGATTGGGAACCCGCATCATCCGTTGTTTCCCGAAGCGGTTGTCCACGCGTCGGTTCTTCATTGGGCTTAGGCGTTAATGCCTTTTAATGCCAAACCGGCGCTGGCGGTTGGAGACCAGCGTCTTCGATGTTTCCCGAAGCGACGCTCCACGCGTCAGCCTTCCATTGGGCTTTGACAGTCGTGCGGTCATTAAGGCCGACGGTTCCAATTAATGAACCATTAATTATGGTTATTATGGGCTGCCTATAAATAGGGCTTACCCCCTTCCTTTAGCAGTCCCATACTTGGACTATTCTATTTTAACAGCGAGTGCTCTGAGAGACTCCATCTTCTCCCTTCAAGGACTTTACCAGGGGCTTGCCTCCATGGATGAAGATGACCCAGAGCTTTCATGCTTCTGTTTGGTCTCTTCAGAAGATTACCACTGTCAAGTGATTTCAATAACAGAAAGCGTCTTTTGAGCACCTTTTATGTCCGCGCTTCAATGCAGAGAATTCAACTCTTAATAGAGGCCTCTGCGGGTACGCCTTCTTGGTTTGCCATGACATTTTTAACCCGGCCAGGTTTGAATTTTGATATCTCTTAAAGAGATATTATCATCTGGATTTTCTCCTGAAGTCTTAGTTGGTGCATTCCTTTTTGGAATTTGCGCCATCGACTTAAACTTCTCTGGACGCCAATACAGTGGGCTTTGGCCCCTGGCTGCCGGTTTTGCACACAGAGCTTGCGCCTTGAGGGCGTTGACTTGGAAGAATTTTAACTTCAGGCTGAAGGTTTCAGGCTTGCATTTTGCAACTCCTGTTCATTCAACAGGGAGATGGCAATTTTCGCGTCTGATTCTCTTCACGTCTCGTCCTTTAAGCGCGGATGCAAAATGAGGCCGCATCTAAATTCTGTGTATATCACAATTTTGACCGCGTCTGTTTCTGCCGCCACAGATGTTCGCTGCGCGGGTCATTCCTGCGTCTGGCGATTTCAGCAATAACTGTGTCTGTCACTTAGTTTTTTCTGTTGAAGTATACTAAGCTTCAGATCTTCTAATTTTGTTGCTTCTTGCAGGTAGGCTTGATCATCCTTTTTCATGTTCGCTGGGCCCTTGGGAGAATATATCGGCCAGCGAACTTGGTCGATGGTCGACCACAGGAGAAGAAGTCATGACTCCTGTCTTCAGGAGATGGGGACCGGACCCTCGCCAAGATCTCTTTGAATTCGACGCACCAGTCATGCTTCTTGGCATGGCATGGTCAGAGTGAGGATGGCGGCGGGGGTAGCGGTGGATATAGTGGTGGGTAGCATCCCTGTGAGGTCTCAAAACCTCCTCTCTTACCCCAGAAGTGACATCGAGGAAACTCCATGCTCACTGGACGACCTTCTGGCGGAAGAGATGTTCATCAACGAAGGATCACACCCCCACTTCGGATGGTCAGGTGGAGTCAGAAGACTCTGTTGCCTTTCGACCTCAAGAAACACCATTGTTCTCGATCAACCAGGGACTTCTTCGATGTTTACATCATGCATCGTGGTGCAACCAGCTTCTGATCGTTGCCACAATGTCTGATCCTACTTTGATGCCCTTCCAAACATCTTGTACCTGGAATTGTATGCAGCTTTGAGGAGTGAGTGCAACCTCTGAGAGAGAGAGAGGACTTCTTTGTGTACTCCTTAATTGTAACACTCAATCTCATTGTATAAGAGAGCGTTTTGTATCACTTTCATATGCCTGGATATAAATAAAAGTGACACTTTTCTTTTTGTCTCTTCTATTGTCTTGAACTCTTTTGTCTCTTTTTAGTCAGACGCATAGAAGCAAAGAATCTTTGGCTTATCAAAACTATGATGAAAATTTTAACAAGTCAAATTTTGTGGAGAAAAGATCCTATCTGAGGAACCCCACAATGCTGTCAGAGGTGTGATATTAACTTGACAGAGATAAGATAATTTTGGTGGGCCTGCCACTTTATAAAAAGAAAGTGACAGGTTGAATTGGTACCCCCAGGGAAGATGAACTTTTATCAGAGGTTTGGGATTAACTTGATTAAGATCAGCTGGGGAGTTAATGAAAACACTGTTAATGGTGTAATGTTAACCTAACAATGTTTTTGGGTAGACTTGTTGTTCTGTTGAGGAGAATAACAAGTGAGGCTAGATTCGCGGGGATCTAGGAAAGTTTTTACCGTTAGAGGTGTGATATTAACTTAACGGGTTGAAAGTTGTCTTGTCAGAAGTGTGATGTTAACTTGACAAGAATGTGAATCAGAGGTGTGATATTAACTTGACTCAGAAGCATTTCAGCTTTCATTTGGGAAAACTGAAAGTGTCACTGTCATAGGTGTAATGTTTAACTTGACAATGAGGGTAATGCTAGAGGTGTAATTTTGAACTTGGCATTAGTCATCTCGACTTTGACAAGGAAGTCCGAGGAAAAGTCATGGCCATAAGTGTATTGTTGAACTTGGCGATGACCTGGATGCTAGAGGTGTAGTGTTAAACTTAGCATCGTTCATTTCAGCTTCGATATGGAAGTCTGAAGGAAGGTGACTGTCAGAGGTGTGATGTTAACTTGACAGAAACTCGATGTACTGTTTAGAAGTATAGTGTTAACTTAACAGTAATTTGTCAGAGGTGTGGTATTAACTTGACAGAAATTGATTTGCGATATGAGCAATTTGAGGACCTGTCATTCCATTGATGAGAATTGACAAGTGGAGTTTAAAAATGTCAGAGGTATAGTGTTAACTTGACAAATTTGATTTGCGATATGAGCAATTTGAACACTTGCCATTCTATTAATGAGAATTGGCAAGTGAAGTTTGAAGTGCCAGAGGTATAGTGTTAACTTGGCAACGACTGTATTTCGTAGACTTACCATTCTGTGGATGAGAATTGGTAAGAGATTTTGGAGGGGAGAGTGGAGTCAAGTCCACTTAGGATTTTTAGCAAACCCTCAGCTATCAACGGATTTGAGGTGCCTTTACCAACTACCGTTTGAGTTGGGCTAGCCATGCTATTCCCCTCAGCATGATGAGTTGTCGAAGATTTATGTTGGGCTTAGAAGCCAACATTTTCCTCTATCCTTAGCCGTTGGAGGCGTCGGATCAAATGGAACATGTCCCTTAGGATTTTTAGCAAATCCTCAGCTGTCAACGGGTTTGATATGCCTTTACCAACTACCGTTTGAGTTGGGCTAGCCATGCTATTCCCCTCAGCATGATGAGTTGTCGAAGACTTATGTTGGGCTTAGAGGCCAACATTTTCCTCTATCCTTAGCCGTCGGAGGCGTCGGATGTTTTAATGAAGAAATTCTTCTTGTTTTGATCAGAGGTGTAATTTTGAACTTGATCTGAGGAAGAACACTATCTAAGGATAGTATTTCTTCAAGAATCTGCCATTGATCGGCATCATGAGTGTATCGCCATTTGAAGTTATGAGGCGATACGATCCATTTGAGTAGACTGACTCTACTACAAATGGTCCTTCCCATTTGGGCTGGAATTTTCCTTTTGTCTTGTGCGTCATCACCATGGGTCTTCTGACGGCTAAGACAAGGTCACCTTTCTTGAAAGTTCGCACTTTAACTTTCTTGTTGAAGGCTCTGGTAATTCGAGCTTGGTAAAGCTCGATTTGTTGCTGGGCCTGCAGACTTTTGTCATCTAAGGCTTCCAATTCTTGGAGTCGCTGTCGATGCTTCTCCTCTGTTGTCATCTCCGCTGTCAGGGCGACGCGTAGAGATGGAATTTGGATTTCGAGTGGAAGGACGGCTTCACACCCATATACCAAAGAAAATGGCGTAGCTTTAGTTGGGGTTCGCACAGTTGTGCGGTAAGCCCATAAGCATTCACCCAGCTTGTCGTCCCAGTCACGTTGACTTTTCGAGACGAATTTCTTGAGAAGCTTGCCAATGGTCTTGTTAAAAGCTTCTGCGAGGCCGTTAGCGGCGGGGTAGTATGCCGTTGAGGACACACTCTGGATTCTGAACTTGGCGCAGAATCTCTGGAAAGCCTGGCTGATGAACTGGGGTCCATTGTCATGGACAATTCGCCGAGGTACCCCAAACGGTAAATGACGTGATGTTTCACGAATTTGATCACATCAGATGACTTCACCTCCTTCAAAGGAACGGCCTCAGCCCATTTGGAGAAGTAATCGGTTATTGCCAAAATAAACCGATGTCCTTTTGATGACGGCGGGCTGATAGGGCCAACCACATCCATCCCCCACATTTCAAATGGCCAAGTAGAAGCCGTGGAGTGAAGGTAGCCTGGTGCTTGATGGATGAAATCGCCATGTACTTGGCAGGCGTGACATCTTTTGGCATAGGTGATGGCGTCAGCGATCATCTTGGGCCAATAATATCCCAACCTTTGGAGTCGGTATGCAAGTTTTGGGCCAGGTTGATGGGCTCCACACATGCCGTCATGGGCTTCTTTCAATACCTCCTGTGCCTCCTTTTGTGAAAGGCAGCGAAGCAAGATCCCGTCATGCGATCGACGATACAGTGTTCGTGTAATCGCATTATAGTAGAATTTGGGGGCTTTCCTTCGAATGGCAGCCGCTTCCTTGGTATCCTCAGGCAAGATGCCATATAGGACATAATCAATGTAGGGGAATCGCCAGTCTCTAGGCTCTGGACCGGTTGACAATTCCAGCGCTTCTTTGCTTTGAGAATCTCCCTTTGACTCCTGATAGTCCTTGAGAGCAATTCTCGGGCAATACAGGTCGTGGCTGTAGACGAATATCTTCTCCATTGCTCCAGCTGGAAGAGCTAAGGAGGCCGCGAGGGATGCCAGTGCATCTGCATGCGCATTTTGCCTGCGCGGTACATGGTCGATGTAGAAGTTTGTAAACTTTCCAGCCATGTGGACGGTTGCATTGTAATAGGGTACTAGGTCTTCATGTCTGACTTCGTACTCCCCGCGAACCTGGCTAACGATGAGTTTGGAGTCGCCGTATGCCTCGAGATTTTTAACGCCAATCTCATCGGCGAGTTGCATCCCAATCAAAAGAGCATTGTACTCCGCCACATTGTTGGAACACGGCTCAGTTAATGAGACAGCTCGAGGAATCACATAGTTCTGTGGGGAGACGAGTACTACTCCTACCCCTGCTACTAGGTGTCCTTTTGGGCTTGTTCTGGATGCACCGTCAAAGAAGAGTTGCCACACTTGACTTTCGAACGATGTCTGAGTCAAACAGACTTCGGCCACTTCATCTGGGAGATCCTCGTAGAGTTTGGTTGCCCTCGGATCTGGGTGCTCAGCTAGGAAATCCGCCACCGCTTGTCCCTTAATAGCCTTTTGTGGTAAAAAGTGCATCTCATATTGGGATAGCAATATGGCCCATTTTGCCAGCCGGCCGTTCAATGATGAAGGCTTAGTCATAAGTAACCTCAGGGGGTTGACTTTTGATATGACGTTTATAGTTTGGCCTACCAGATAGTGTCGCATTTTCTGAATGGCGAACACTAATGCCAAACATTCCTTCTCGATCGGATTGTACCGATGTTCGGCTCCGATCATTGTTCTACTCAGATAGTAGATCGCTTTTTCTCGTCCTTGATCATCATTCTGAGCTAGTAGAGCTCCCAAAGAATGATCCATTGCTCGGACGTATACCAGGAAAGGTTTTCCGGATATCGGAGCTGCAAGGACTGGTGGTTGGGTGAGGTAGTGCTTGATTTCCTCAAATGCTTGTTGGCAAGCGTCGTCCCAAATGAACGAAACACCCTTCTTCATTAGTTTAGCGAAGGGTTGGCATCTTCCGGAGAGGTTTGAGATGAACCTGCGGATGTACGCCAATCGTCCTTGCAATCCCCTGAGTTCCTTGAGATTTCTCGGAGGTTGCATCTCCTGGATAGCGCGAACCTTTTCCGGGTCTAAATGGATTCCTGTGGAAGTCACTACAAACCCTAGGAACTTGCCGCTGGCCACCCCCAGGAAAGATTTGGTAGGGTTCATCTTCAACTGATGGGCCCGCATGATGTCGAAGACAACTTTTAGATCAGTGATATGATCACCTTTAGCGCGGCTTTTTACCGCAATGTCATCAACATAGCATTCCACTGTTTTGCGCATTTGCTGCTGGAAAATGGCGTTCATAGCCCTTTGATATGTTGCCCCCGCATTCTTCAGTCCGAAGGGCATGACGGTATAGCAGTAGACCCCCAGTGGTGTTCTGAAGGAGGTGTGCTTTTCGTCATCAGGATACATCTTGATTTGATTATATCCTGAGAATCCGTCCATGAAGGACATTCGTTCGAATCCACATGTATTGTCAATCATGACATCTGTGATTGGCAGCGGGAATTCGTCCTTGGGACAGGCCTCGTTCAGATCACGAAAATCGATGCAGATTCGGATCTTTCCGTTCTTCTTGGCAACGGGGACGATGTTGGCTACCCAATCGGGATGTTGCTCTTCCCTGATGAAGCCAGAATCTATGAGCTTTCTGACTTCTGACTGAATTGCCTCCATTATTTCTGGACGGAACCGTCGCTGTTGTTGTTTGACAGGCTTTATGTTCGAATTGATGTTGAGGCGGTGCATAGCCACTTGAGGATCAAGTCCAGGCATGTCTTCGTAATTCCAGGCGAAGACGTCTTTATACTCTTGAACAAGAGATATTAGATCCTTTTTCTCCGACGGTGACAGGCCGTCGCTTATGAAGATGGGCTTAGGGTTAGCCTCATCTCCTAGATTGATCTGAACAACCTTGTCTTCTGTGGGTGGCTCTCGCTGTTCAAAGCGGGTATCCCAAAGAGTATTTAAATGTTTGATCCAAGGATCTGTATCGGATTGGATCATTTCTTCATCTCCGTCTTCCAGGTGGCTTGTTGAAACCATGTTCACTGAAAGTTCCCCGAAGATGTTGCCGACACTGACATCTGACTCCCATGATGACGTGCCTGAAGAGTAATCGTGACCTGACGATTCTCGAGAATCAGAGGCTGATGGAGCCGGAGTTGATACATAGCCCAACCCCCTGCGAGTCTGATGATAATAATCAGGTGCTTTTCCTTTCGGCACAAAGGATCGAAGTAGCGTTCTCCTTCCTTTGCCGAAGTTCAACCCGAGTCTGCTGGTTAGATCATACCCCATGTTTTTCATCATTCTGAGTGCCTTTGGCTCATAATGACCGAACTGAGGGGATTCCTGCTCGCTTTCTGATTCTTCATGATTCATTGGTTCGGATTCAATTCGTCCGAAAAGAATTGGTCTTTGGCCCTTCCTTCTCGCTGGAACCATGAATATTGATTGTTGCGCATCGCCGACATTTCGACATGTTTCAAAGGACGATTTCACTGGTACATGCAACGATGTCAAAGCATCCATTGCCGACCAGAGATCGTCATCCACGTCGGTACTAGTGTCTGACGGCACTGAATCAGAAGCAAACACAGAAAAATACGCTAAATCTAATTCTTCATTAATGTACCAACCGCCTACATCATCGGCGGAGGTATTATCAACATCGGGCTTATTAATGCCCGTTACAGGTGGATCTAGCTCCCACACACTCATCTTCCTCCAGCTCGGTGTCGGCTTCATTGCCAGAGTCTGGTTCCTCTGGTTGCGGGACTTCATCTATTTCCACAGATTCCTGATATAGGAGGGAATCTGTGAAATAATTCTCCACTCCCTTGAACGGATGCCTCTCGGCAATCAGCGTTCGCACCTTTCCACTCCCGTCAATGTATTTCATGACTTGGTGGAGAGTAGAGGGAACGATAGAATTGCGATGAATCCAGGGTCTTCCCAGCAGTAGATTGTAGGAGGTGTCAGCATCTATGACGTAGCATGTCACCTCTGACCTTAGGTCTCCAATCTGGCATTTGAGCTTGACCTTCCCCATCGGACGGGTACTATTGGCATTGAACCCATAAATGGTCGTCTGGGTAGGGCTCAAACGGTGAGTAGGAATCCCGAGATGTTGCATGACCCTGCGAGGCATGATGCTCAATGCAGACCCGGGATCTACCTGGATGCGGTTCACCTCAGATGATCCAATATACCCTGCGAAGTAAAGGGGTCGATCATGCTTCCCTTTGACTTGCATGTCTTCTGCCGTGAAGGTAATGCAGGGAATATTTTGGGAGGCGTGGAGGCAATCCTCTACATCTTCCTCCTTCGGTAGCTGGGTCATGAAGACCTCAGCATTAGCCAGAGCTTCTTGTAGAGCTTCTCTGGTCGACTTTGATAGTCTAAGAAGCTCATAAAGCGTAATCCGCGCCGGGATGTTGGCTAGTTGAGCCAGGACATCAAAGCGGTAAGGTGCTGTGGATCCTTCCGCTACGTCCTTCGAAAGAACTCGAGAAAACCGAAGTTCTTTCTGTTTCTCCCCGGGTTGCTTCGTGGAGGGCTTGGCTGGCTCTGCAGCGGGTCTTGGAGGAGTTACCGCCACTTCGCCATACTTTTTCAAATATGGCTGCCCCGAACGGGTTTCTGCCACCAGCTGACTGGGTTCTGCGGCCAGAACTATTGTCTCCTCTTCTGAGTCGGTTAGCGGGGGAATATCAGTTTCCGCTTCTCGAGAAGAGGCACACACCACGTTGCAGGATGAAGCCTTTGCTTTGCCTTTGGACTTCCTGCTGGTTACAGTAGTCCATTGCTGGCCATCAATAAGGTCGGGATGAACCCACATGACTTCTCCCTGAGGTGTGGGAACAGGTACCAAGCCCTTTTCTTGCTGCTGGTGAGGGTCTGTGTTGACCATTCTCAGCTCTCCTCTTGGGATAGGGACTACTCCAGAGGGTGTTGGGGGTTGTCTCCCAAACTGGAGAACTGACGTCATATTAGCCGTCACCTTCTTCTGCTCTGGTCGGAGTTTCAATACCTCCGCGTCAATCAGGGCCTGAAGGATGTCCTTGAAGACATAACAGCTCTTGGTAGGGTGTCCCAACATCCTGTGGTACATGCAGTAGCTGGGATTGTCGGTTTTACCGACTTCCTCGGGGCGCCTAGCTTCAGGAAGCTTCAGTCGATTGCTCTTGTTGAGTAATTTGAAGAGCGAGTCGACATGTTCATCCTTGAAGGAATACTGCTTGTTGGCCCGTGGTTGGCTTGAAGAGCCACTTCCCTTGACCGGTTGAGGTTTGACAGGGGACTTGGTCTCTGCTGCCAAGTTATCCTTCCTTTTGGCTTGGAGGGATGTGTCTGGCGCACGCCTCGTTGACCTTTCAGGCCTGGGTTTGTTTTCTTCCGCTCTGACGCGGGCGACAATCTCCTCAGCCTGTTCACCTTGTTGGACTAATTGTTTCCAGGTGCGGCTTTCAGCAACTCCTATTTGAGCAAGGAGTGAGGTTTGGAGATTGTGGCGGCATGTTTCCACCAGGGTAACCTGGGTCATACCGCTCGGACATCGGAGTGCCACGTTCCGAAATCTTTCCACGAAAGACTTAACGGACTCTCCCTTTCGCTGCTTGGTGGCTAAAAGGGTAGGCATGTTGACCTCCGAGTCATCTTCAAAGAAGCGTGTTAAGAAAAGCTTCTCCAAATCACCCCAGTTCTTGATGGAACCTTCGGGGAGCTTCATGAACCATTCAAAGGCCAGCCCTTTTAGGGTGCCGATGAATAAACGCGCCAGGATGGCGTCGTTATCTACCACATTCCCAGTTTGGGACTTGAAATAGTAGATGTGTTGGTTCGGTGAACCTTTCCCATCAAATGCTTGGAGGGTTGGAGCCTTGAACTTGGGCGGGTACGGAACCAGGTCCCATTCGGCTGGATATGGGCGGACCACTCCTGCTTCTTGGAGACCTTTCCGATTGGTAAGGGCTTCAAGGCGCTGCTCCAACTGATTCATTCTTTTAGAATGAACCTTTCCCTGGTCTTGATCGTTCTTTTCCTGCGACGAGGATTTAGACGAACCAGAGGTGGGTTGCTCTTTCTTCTCGGAGTGTTCGGAAGATGAGCTTTCTCCCTCTTTTCGTTTGCCCTTAGACTTTCTAGGGGGAGATTTCCTCCTGTCTTCGAGCAACTGTGCGAGCATCTGCTTGAGAGAGTCGATGGATTCTTGCTGAGCACGAATCATCTCGAGTTGTTCCTTCTGGACCTGGGCTTGCTGCTCCAAGCGCTTAGCGGTCTCCTCAGGAGTGCTCGTCATGTATGTGAAGGCCTCTTTCTCTATAGAAGAGTTTGAGGCCTGCGACTCTGCAATGGCAGGGTGCGAGTCATTAATCTCAATGCCCCGGGCTAGGGCATTGTAGTTAATCGGGGGAATGGCCCCGGTCCGGGTGCGAGTGTGTCGGTACACTCCTTCCGGTTCAGAGTCAGACTCGTCGGAGCTGACTACAGGCTGTTTTCCCTGCTCCTGCTCGCCATGTTAGCAGTGAGCTCTGGATACTCAGTGTCAGAGAAGATCCTCCGCCTGTAAGAGCGTCTTCTTTTGGCTGCTGGGGGAATCAGGGTCAGCTGTCTAACTAAGGACTGCTGGTTCACGCCTGAACCGCAACGGCACTCAGAGAGCATGGAGATGAGCCGTTGGCAGCAACATGATGAAGTGGTTTGATTGGCACTTCTTTTCTTTGTCAAGTAATCCCTTAGATCCATGGGAAGAGGATCGAAGAGATTAGCCTCGCAACTTCGAGGGCGGGAGGCATCCTTGCGCTGTACAGCTTGGACGCAGGATTCAGAGACGCGGTTCTCGCGTCGCAGCTTTAGGATGCGTGCCTGGCGTCTCTGTTGAGAAGAGACGCGGCTGTCGCGTTGCTGCTTGGTGCGTCGGGGCAGGGACGCTTGAGAGAGAGTGGGCTGCTGGGCCCTACGCCTAAGGGCGCGAGCCTCTTGCACTTGACGAGGCGCGCAGGCTTCGTCTTGGCGTTTGGTGAGTTGGACTTCAGAGGACCTAATTTGGGGAGTCTCGCGTTTGGGCCGCCAAACGCGGACTTCGCGTGCTGGACGTGGCGCAGCCAAGGCGCCGGATTGAACTTCGCGTCCTGCCTCAGTTGGACGATCAGAAGTCCCAACTTGCAGTTGGCGCGCACGCCTCCTCTGTCGACGCTCAGCGTTTCGGTTGCGTCGTGGAGGTGGAGAGAAACCAACGACGACTTGGTGCTGAGGGAGAAGGTGGACTGGCTGGACACCAGAGATTTTGACCACGCGGGTCTCTTGAGAGACGCTGACGCGTGTGTTCCGCATGGCGCGGTTGGTCGCAACGGCAGTTGTGCCTGGGACCACGCGGGCCTCCTGAGAGACGTTGGCGCGTGTATCCTGCTTGGCACAGTTGGTCGCCACACCCTTTGCAGCTGCTGCGCCTGAGGTCACGCGGGTCTCCTGAGAGACGTTGGCGCGTGTGTCACACTTGGCGCGGTTGGCCGCGACACCCTTCACAGCAGCCGCGCCTGAGAGAGACTCAGAGCGGGTTTCGGGGCAAGTCCCCGTAGAGACCCTGCGACAGACGCGGGTCTTTGGGCTCTTGGAGCCGGAAGAGAGAAACTCTTCATACTTTGCCTGGTCGAACTCGACGACGAGCGATTCGACCATCTTCCCCTTATGGAGGACGTCACCTTGCGCCACGATTTGTTCGTCAGTGACAAATGTAGTCCCCAGCGGAGTCGCCATCTCTTGTATGCGTCGGAAAAGGAGGATTCGATTGTAAAATTCTTTTGATTGGATAGAAGATTACAACAGATCGGTCTTCCGATTACAAGGGAGGGAGGATGTTGAGTCTTGAATTCTCCCTTTGTTTAAGGCTGGGTTCTTCAAGTGGCGATGGAGAGTGAATCTTGTTCTCCGTTGACCGGGTGACCGTCGAGACCTTCCAGGGATCTCCTCTTCGGATGGTAGATGGAGTAACTCAGCTCTGTCTACCAAAACTCTCAAAGAGAAGGTAGGCAAAGAGCAACTTGAACACAGCAAGTTCTCTGAAGGGTTTAACTCTCTCTCTTTTCTCTCAGAGCTCTTTTCTTCCAGAAGTCCTCTGACCGAAAATTCGACTGTCAATCCCTTCTCTTCAATTCGTCCGAAAATCTGACCCCTTCTTCATAGCGACGGGGCTATTTATAGGGGTTTCAGGGGCGTACGTGCCTCCTAAAAACACTCCATAATGGGGGCTAACTTTCCCCGTTATGTGGGCCGTGATTGGCCCCGAAACCGGGACGGTTACAACTGAGACGTGGGTGTCAGCCCACGCGCCTTGGAGCTGTTGAGACGCGGGTTTTGACCTACGCGCCTTAGTGTGGCTGAGACGCGGCTGTTGAGCCTCGCGCCTTGATGCTGCTGAGACGCGGGTTTCGACCCTCGCGCCTTGGTGCGGCTGAGACGCGGGTTTCGACCCTCGCGCCTTGGTGCTACTGGGACGCGGCTGTTGAGCCTCGCGCCTTGGTGTGGCTGAGACGCGGCTGTTGAGCCTCGCTTCTTGGTGCGGCTGAGACGCGGGTTTCGACCCTCGCGCCTAGAACTTTGAATTCTGCTTTTTAATGGCTTGTCTTTTAGTGATTTTTAGACAGCCTACACCTATCAATTTGCGCATTTCATAATTTTAAATGTTATGGATTCTTCCAATCTACTCTTGTTGTATCTTTTTTAGCCAACTTTTTGTCTGTGGTTGTCTTGCTGGTTACATGTAAGAGGGAGAAGAAGAAGATAGATGCAAGCAACGAGCCCCACTCCTTTGTTCTAGTCACATGTCTGGGCATGAGTTTGCGCCCCAAGTCTCGACTCTTGAAGAAGGAAAAAAGTTAAAATTAATAGACTAGCCACAATTTTTGTCTACCCACACACCAGAGAAAGGCTTCAAGCCTTCTCTGCTTATAATAGTAGAGATTAATAGCTAAGGGTGGCAATCAACTAGGGATGATAATGGGTAGGGGCTGGCCTATGGGGCCCTGGTCCCGATCTCGGTCCGGACAATAAATGGAGAGGGGGTTGGGGCTGAATCTAAGGCCCGATGTTTTTTCAGGCTGAGGTTAGGGCTTACCTTTAACCCAGCCCGAGCCTCGGCCCTTATAAAAGCCCCAAAAGCCCATTAGCCCATAAGGCAATGGAGGGGTCATGTGTTTGCATAGTGTTTGTTTGTGGTGTCTCTTTAATTTTAATTTAACAAGAGTGTAAATATATTTGTTTGTTTGGATCTAGGTTGGACTTTTGCACACTATTTGGACTTTAATGCAATAGCGTTTCCTTAATTTACAATATAATAGGAGTGTGAATACATTTGTTTACTTGGGCGCTTTTGCCATTACAGAATCTCTCACAAACTCTCCCCCTCTCTCTAAAAAAAGATTGCCCGCACCATCAAGGCTTTGCCTGGGACTGGTATACTTACCTAGATAATATTCATCTAGAACAAAAATGCTCAATGAGTTGTTCACTTGTGTTGAGACATATTCATCTCCTTTGAAGATTATCACCGTTATTGCTCTTGTTTGAATATAATTTTGACTTTTTAGAAAACTAATTGAGCATGATCATTTTACTTGCTAATCTGTCATTTTATACTACATAGTTTTTACTGGACAGAAAATTGTTACCTTAGGAAAGGGCCAGTTACAGGCCCTGGGCCCAGCACAAAAGCATTAGGACCGGGTTGGGGCAAGCTTAGTTAAGACTTAGGGTCGAGGTCAAAAGTAAGGCCCCAAAGTTTTTAGAGCCGTGATTGGAGCCGACCTTGGGCCCGATCCAACCCTGGCTATTTATCATCCCTACAGTCAATACCCGACCCGTTATAAATAGGCATGGATCAGTACTATTCCAATATAACCCGTTTATGACCCAAACCGTGTACCTGTTTAATAAGTAGGTCAGCTTACGTGTCAACTTGTTGGTACCATTTAATAAATAATTTAATAATTTAATAATTTAATAATTATATAGAAACCTAACTTTTTTCTTTTCTTTTCTCCTCAGCCTCAGGATACGAATGATAATGATACCCTAGTTTGTCTGCGGCAACACTCTCCCCCTTTGAGTTTCCCTTTATCTTGTCGTCTTGACTAGCAGAGATCGTCATCGTTGATCTCAGGGGTGCTATCCCTAGCCTGATTGTCATCGTCCTAGCGGCCCCCACCTCTCATTTCTCATTAGCCTGTTTTGTTGTTTAAGAGAGTCTTAGATGGAGGATAGCATGAGTTTGAAGGTTGAACTACATCAACAATTGGTTAATTATCTGCATTATTTCATATTGTTAAAATGATAATGTTAGAGAAAAGTGTGATATTTTGTATTGATGTTCTTATCATAGAATGTGTAGTTTGAACTTTTGGTAGAACATCGCTGATTGGAGGATTGAAAGAAAATATTTTTATTCACATTTGATAATGCATCGACTAATGTGTATTTATGGAGTTGTTGATGAATACTACATTTGATGTTGGCCAGAGGCCTTCCACTCTAGTTTTGATGATGATTAACTCATGTAGTTATAGTTTACTAATAATCTTGTGATATTTTAGTTTCAGAAGATATTAGTAAGTGATTAGCTTCAACAAAGGTGTTTTGGAGTTTTCGCATGGTGATTCAAGAGTTCGAGCGTCAAAGTTCACATCTAGCACTCGGTTAGAGTCAAGCTTAGGGAATCGCGTTTGGATCGAGTCAACTTGGAGACGACGTTCTACAAGAAGGCTTCGGTTTGTTTAGTTAAGATTTTATTTAGATCCATTGTAAAGATTAGATAGTGTGATATGCTCAAGTTCACAACACACACGTTTCATGTTTTGGTTTTAGTTTTCGGTTTAACGAATCTTGGTTTCCATGAATAGATAGAATTAAAATAAGTTTACATGGTTTAATGTATATTAGATTTGATCTATATGCGTCCATGCTTCACATACTTAGAAAAACTTATTTTGATACACTATTCATGTGTTTGGAGTTTTGTATTTAGACAAAACTTATTTTTGGATTTAATGTCAAACACATAGATATAATACCTTTCATGTATATTAGATTCTATCTATATACTATATGCTTTAAAGTTGTTTAAATATCATGTTTTTGTATTTACATGTGTTTTGGAAAAATCGGATTTCCATTTCAAAAATCTATTTTTGGAAATACAGAATTTAGTTTAAGATAAATTTTTCAAGTCACAAAAATGGTTCAAAATGTTTGTAACATGATTTGATTTTTACTCAAACATGTTTGTATTTCAAAGATATAACATAAACTAATTTTTGTGAAATTTATTTTTATGGGATTTAATTGATAATAAAAACCTAAGTTTTTAAGACCTGATTAAGCTGGACTGGCTTACTGCCGGTCGACCGTAGCAGTGGGCGGTCGACCGGGCCTACCGACTGACATGCACAGAACGTGCACGCAGCTAGGCTGATGGGCCAGTCGACCAGAACGGTCGACCGCTGAGAGCCTCTGCTCTCTGGAAATGGCCCCGTCGACCGACCCGGTCGACTGGTAGAGAGCTCTGCTCTCTGTATCAGCTCGGTCGACCGAGCAGTCGATCGGCCAGGGAGCCGTTACTCTCTGGATCCAGTCCCGGTCAACCGGGCGGTCGACCGGTAGGCGCAACGGTCAAAAATTTGACCGTTGGCCGGTCGACCGGAAGGGCAAACTGGCCCTTTTCAGCTGCCAACGGGCAGATTTCCAAATGGGCTATATATACCCCATTTGAGTTGGTTTTTCAAAAAGAATTTCAAGAGCTAAATTTCTCATTTACAAGTGTTTTAATATAAGTTTTCAAAAGAGTTTTTAAGCCAAAGGATTCATCTTTATTTGTTTTTCAAGGGTTGGAAAAATTAAAGAAAAATAGAGACTTGGGATATTTGTCTTGTTCTTCATTTCTATCAAATTCAAGTTGTTTTCCCAAGTATTTTTCTTTGTTATTTGATTTTCAAGCACCTTAATTTTCTCACACTAGAGCTTATCATTCTATCCTATCTATAGGATCTTTGTTTAGTAAGAAAGATTTGGTTTGTGGTTGTTAGACCACCAAGTTATAAACCTTCCATTGATTGGATATCCCTCTTGTGAGCGGTGATTGAGTTGTTATCCCTCAAGTGTGAGGTGATAGTGGAAGTGGTATTTGGCTCTCTCTAGTGAGAGGTGGAGATTGTATTAGAATCCCTTAAGTGTGAGGTGATTGTTGTTTGTTTGTCTAAGTGCCTATCCCTCTAAGTGTAGAGGTGATTTGTTTTGTACCTTGCCTCTAGTGAGAGGTTGTATTGGTTGAGAGAGGAGTTGTGTACTCCCAATTGTATTTGCCCCAAATCCTTAGTGGAGGTTCCCTCTGTGAAAAGTCCTGTTTGGACGAGTTAGTGGAGATCCTTCTGTGTGAAGGCGGGGACGTAGAGCTGTGTGCTCGAACCTTGAAACATATCTTGGTGTTTGCGATTGATCCACTTTCTCTAACTCTCTCTTACATTGTGCATTGATTCATATTAACATATCATATACATGCTTGTGTTGTTTGTGTGTGCCCATACTTGTGTTTAACCAAGAGAGTTTTACATAGCACCTCAACTCTTATTTAGAGGATTCAGAGGAGTTAGTCCAGAGCCCTTCACCGGGAATTCCGCTACACTCGTTGGTTACACTAGTGTGTTACATCAAGTTTTTAATTTCGCATAATTGATCATTAGATTGGCCATACACCTATTCACTTCCTCTCTAGGTGTATTTTCAATCGGTATCAGAGCTTATGCTCCTGATATTAGGTTTAACTACCTAGGAGTGTGATCTTGGTTTTGCTAATATAGATTTGCTTTTGCACACTTATATTGTTTACACACACTCATGGACTTCATGACCCCACCAATGTTTGATACTTCCAACATTGTTGTTTGGAAGGCTAGGATGTCCATGTACCTAAAAACCCTAGGCTTGCATGTTTTTCTTACCGCTACCAAGAAATCCTATCTTGGTAATAGCAAGCATATAGAGGCCAATGCGCAAGCCCATGGCACTTAGAAGCACGCTTAATAAAGAATATCTTTTTATGGTTTCTAACTGTGATTCCGCTTTTGCAGTGTGGAACACGTTGACCTCCTCCAAGCTTCAAACGCCAACCATTGTGGAGGATGAATTTAGTGGAGAATCCGAGCAACATTGCTACATGGTCTAAGGGAATGACTCCCTTGAGGTATATTCGGAAACTCAATTAGATGATGATGATGCTAGTTCTTCTAGTAATGATTATATTAATGCCAATGCTTTGAATGAAAAGCTCTCTATTGTTTGTGAAAAATTGCTTGAAAAATATAATCTTTTGAAAAAGAAGAGTTTTGGACTAAAAGAAGAAAATAAGGATTTGTGTCAAAAACTTGATTTGACTTTACAAGAGAAGGTTGAGATTTCAAATGAGTATGACTCTTTGAAAACCAACTTGAACTTGTTTTAAATGAAAACAAAATTTTGAAAAATAAAAATGATTGTGAAAATGTTTTGAAGAAAAATGAGACTTTAACTTCAACACTTGATTTTGTTGTAAAAGAAAATGATTCTTTGAAAAAAAATTATTTCTATTTCAAAAGAATTAGATTTGGTTTCTAAGAAAATATTGCTTTCAAAAATGATATGGACTCACATGTTTGCCATGCTAGTATAGCTTCATCTTCTACCTCACCTATTGCATGCTTCACTTCTTCAAACATTAAAAATGATATAAATTAATTAAAGAAGAATGTTGAATGTTTGGGCTCCACTTTGAGCCATTGTGCCATGAACCATACACGTTTGGAATCTATGCTTCGTAAGAAGCTTGTTCCTCCTATGCATGCACACAAACCACGGTATACACATGCTTCCCACGTTCACACTCATCACACTATGTATACTCATGTGTACACTTGTACACATTGCGGATGTAAGGGCCACCTTAATAAATTTTGTTATTATAGGATACATGATTCCAATTTAGCAAATAAATTTATTTAGGTTAGGAAAGGAGCTAACCCCCATGGATCCAAAAGAGTATGGGTACCAAAACCACTCCTATTTTATTTAATGTTGGTGTGGGCTCTCACATGAAGTGAGAGTGATGGTGCCTTGAGGTGGATGCGTTCCGAGCTTAAAGAGGATAATTTAGATGCATCACTTTCAAGGGGAGTTTGGTGGGAGGACTACCATGGTTTGGAGACATAGAGATGTACCCTTATGATTTTTGATAACGATCTCTAACTCCTATTTATGTTTTACATGCTTTCTTATTATTCATTTTTAGCATGTTTTGATGTTTCATGATTAGTTTGTTAAATGTCATGATTATTAGACTTGTGATATGCATGATTAGTATTTGAGATCACCCATGTTTATATGGACCCATATTTTGTGTTCTCACATTTGTTTCGCTATTGTGTATATCATAGGTCTAATGCATGTGCATTTACATAATGATCATATATATGTTTATGAGTTTGTTTTATGCTTCATGTTTTGACTACATGTTTAGATGTTAGTTTTCATTAAAATTTAGGTATATACTAGTACAACTAGTGAGCCACAAATAGATTATTATATGTTTGTACTTGATTGCTCATTTGTACCCATTAGATGTACTAGTATAGCCTAGTTTTGATGATTCATACATTTTAACTTGTATTCTCTATTTTTGTGTATGTTTTTCATGTTTATATTAAACTTCATGTATATGTCTATTTTGTCTAAACTATTAGTTATACATATACATCCTTGAGGCACTTGCCTTCATGCATATACTTTTGTGGACTCGTTCATGTTTGGATATGTATGTATACTTTAGTTTGTACAAAACATACAGATGCCTTGAAGATTAAATTATTTTGATTAGATTATCATGTTTTTTTTCATGTTTTAAGAAATTTCACATTGAGCTTGATTGCCTATTTTCATGATGATGTGGTCCACATAACTCTTATACACTCACTTTATTTAAAGTTTTCTCATGATTTTATTTTCATGAGTATGATTTGTGCCTTATAGTTTTTGAGTGTTTGATGATCATGTGACTTACATGTTTTTCATGAAATATATTTTTGTTTTATTCCTTACTTGAAGGATTTCGTACTAGTTTACAAGTTTATTATTAAACTAATTATGGTATTCTTCATATGGTAGAGTTTTCAAACATGTTATATTATTTTCAAACTTATTTTTGAAACCCCACCATCCCAAGGGTGGTTGGTTGAGCGACCATGCCTTATATATTCATTATTAAAAATCTATTTAAACATGTGCATGAAATGGGTGGTAGGAAGTATGAGTTATACACTTGATCTTATTTTGTTTTCAATTGGTATCATTGTATCTTCTCAATTGGTATCACAACTGACATTCATTATCTTGTATACTCATATATGTTTTTATATATGTATGCTTAAACTTCAAATAGTATCAATTTCGATTGGTATTCAATTTTTCATACATATATAAGAATTTACTTTTATTTGTGCTTATTATATCTCTATATCTTTGAGCACAAATTTTGGTTATACTAAGCTTGATTTCTTAAATGACAATTATATTTCAATTAATTATTTTTCAATTGGTATCTTATACAAGCTTATGCATCATTTTGTTTGGTATTTCATAAAGAGGGAGAAAATTCATATTTCACCTTTCAAATGGTTTTGTTTACCTTTGATATTTTACTCCCACACTTTATGATGAAAAATAATCGAAAAATGATATTGATTTTTTAATTTTGTATCATACGCTCTTATGAAAAATATTTTCAATTGGTATATGTTTCATTTTCAATATTGGTATCAAAAATATTAAATTGATATTATTCTCTATTTGGTATCTCTATTGTTAAATGAGTTTAGTGTTTAACTAAAAAAATTGGTTTATGTTTTTCATTTGGTATTAAAAGTGTAAAATAATTTCAATTGATACTAATTTTTACAATTGGTATCAAGATTACCTTTATGTTTATATCTTTCAATTGATATCAAAATTTTTGTTGGTTTCTTCAAAATGTTTTGTTTATTTTCAATTGGTATCATCATTTGGTATCATGATGTTTCTATGCATACATTTACACTAAATTGATATATTTTTTTCAATTAGTATCATAATGTTTTGATTTGATTTCACCCCTTATTGATTTTTTATTTCAGATAAAAAGGGGGAGAACATTGTTTTATTGTTTTCTTTAACCCCTTTGTTGCTGATTGACAAAAAGGGGAGAAAATATTAGTATATATGCATGTTTATTTAAGTTTTTATTTAAGTTTATATTAACAACATGTGTTTTATGTTTTGTTGATATTGGTATCAAGAGCATGGATATTAGTATCAAGAACATATTTTTGTTATTTTGTTTTATTGGTATCAAGAGCTTTTATTGAAATTTTTATTGGTATCAAGAGCAATTATTTAAGAACATGTTTATTTTAAGCTTATTTTTTCAATTGGTATTTAAGAACATGTTTATTTTAAAATTTGGTATAGGGAGCATGTTTATGCATATTCATTTTTAACATTCATTGCATAACTTTTTGTTTATTGCTATGCATGAATTAAGGGGGAGCTTCTTTGAAGCTTAATTTTAATCCATGCATATATAACTCCATGAGTTTTGTCATCATCAAAAAGGGGGAGATTGTTGGCCCAGAGGCCTTCCACTCTAGTTTTGATGATGATTAACTCATGTAGTTATAGTTTACTAATAATCTTGTGATAGATAGTTTCAGATATTTAACCAACATATTAGTAAGTGACCAGCTTCAACAAAGGTATTTTGAAGTTTTCACATGGTGATTCAAGAATTCGAGTGTCAAAGTTCACATCTAGCACTCGGTTGGAGTCAAGCTCGAGGAATCGCGTTTGGATCGAGTCAACTTGGAGACGGCGTTCTACAAGAAGGCTTCAGTTTGTTTAGTTAAGATTTTGTTTAGATTCATTGTAAAGATTAGATAGTGTAATATGCTCAAGTTCACAACACACACGTTTCATGTTTTGGTTTTGATTTTTGGTTTAACCGATCTTGGTTTTCATGAATAGATAGAATCAAAACAAGTTTACATGGTTTAAAATATATTAGATTTGATCTATATACATCCAAACTTCACATACTTAGAAAAACTTATTTTGATGCACTATTCATGTGTTTGGAGTTTTGTTTTTAGACAAAACTTATTTTTGGATTTAATGTCAAAAACATAGATATAATACCTTTCATGTATATTGGATTCTATTCATATATTATATGCTTCAAAGTTGTTTAAATATCATGTTTTTATATTTACATGTGAAATCACATGGGGGTGAATAGGTGATGGCTATACTAAGTGGCAAATAATGCGGATTAAAAACTAATTAATAATAAACAACAACAATATTGAAACTTGTAAGGAAGTAAATAAATAATAGTGCAAGTAAATGAGAGAGTAGAGTTTAGAGATAAGTGGACAATCGCAAACACGAGAATATGTTTCAAGGTTCGAGCCACTGCTCTACGTCCCCGCCTTCAACACGATGTGTAAATCACCTAGAGGGGGGTGAATAGGTGATAATGCTAATCTAGAAACTAAATGCGATAAATGCGGAAGCTTAAAAACTAATTGCAATCACACTTAATATAACACACAAATGTAGCCCAATTCCCCGTGAAGGGCTCTGGACTAACTCCTCTTGATTCCCCTAGATATGGGTTGAGGTGCTATATGAAGCTCTTGTGGTTAAGTATAAGTGAGGCACACACACAAACAAGCCAAGCATATAAGGATGATAAGCAATATGAAATATGCAAGGCACAAATGCAAGCAAGTATGAATGATATGGCAATATGAATAATGCTATGAACAACACAAATAAAGAGAGAGGGTTAAGAGACAATGGATCAAATGTTAACAACAAGATATGTTTCGAGGTTCGAGCCCCTAGCTCTACATCCCCGCCTTCACCGAGAAGGATTTCTAATCCACTATCTCCCACCGAGGGAACCTCCACCGAGGAGGATTTGTTACAACAAAGGGAGTACCGAACTCCTCTCTCAAACACTGCCTCACAACCGAGGGGTAGGCCCATAACCAAACAACAACCAACACCTCTACCGAAGAGGGTTTACAAACCAAACTCCACCTCTCACTAGAGGGAGCAAACCACAAGCCTCAACCTCTACCAAAGAGGGAGCAAACCAATCACCCGATCAACCTCTACTAAAGAGGGATACAACAAAAGCAAGGGTGTTTACAACAAGTGGTTTCTTTCAACCACAAACAATCTCTCTTTCCACAAAACAAGATCCTAATAGAATAGGATGGTATGATAGGCTCAAGTGTGGAAAACAAATTGTTTTGATCAAAGAAAAACTCTTGGGAAAAATACCAATTGACATGGAAATGAAGAACAAGAAACCAATTCCCAAAACCTATTTTCTTTGAAAAATAACAAAACACTTAAAAACAAATAGATGAATCCTTTTGGCACTTAAACTCTTTTGAAAACTTCTTTTAAATACCAAGAATAGAGAGAAATTTTAGCTCATGAAAACTTAGCCAAAACCCCAAGAAATGGGGTATATATAGGCCAAAACAGAAACTAGCCGTTAGGCTGATCTGGCAGCCTGACAGGCCTAGCGGTCGGCCGGCCGGCCGACCGCCAACGGTCAGAAATATGACTGTTGGGCAAGCCCGGTCGACCGCACGGCCGACCGCCCAGATACAGAGAGCAAGCTCTCTGGTCCGGTCGGGCGCCCGGCCGACCGTCCCTGTGTCTGCCAAACGTGCATAAGCCTGTGCACGTCGGTCGACCGCAAGGGTCGACCGGCCTTTGGTGCGGTCGACCTGTGCGGTCGACCGACCTGACCTGTCAGCCACTGTTCTGGGTCAGAAAAACATGTTAAAAATATTTCTAAAAAATCTTTTAACTCTTGTAAAAATACCTAAAAATAGTTTTATCATTTTGCATTGATATATAAACATGTGATAAAAGGTTTAGCTCAAATATCAAGCATATGAAACTATTTTTGTGTCTTATCATTTTTACCAAAGACCAAAACTTGTATTTTATCAAACTTGAATTTTTCAATACATGAATAGGATAGTCAAAATAAGTTTGTTTAAAAGTTGAGCATGCATGTATAGAAAGAATACATCTACTATACATAAACCAATTAAACTTGTTTTGATCAACTATTCATGAAAACAAATATTGGTTAAACCAAAACCGAAAAACCATATCCAAACATAAAACGTGTGTGTATTGTGCACTTGAGCATATCAACTATTCTTATCTTTACAAATGGATCTAAACACACTAAACTAAAACTAGGATACCTAAGTCTTCTTGATGATCTTCCATCTTCAAGCCGACTTGATCCCAAACGTGATCCACCGAGTGCAAAGGTATGATCTTGATGCTCGGGCACGGAAATCACCAAGTGAAGGCTTCCAAACTCCTCTTTTTGAAGCAATCACCAACTAATATCTTGTTCAATGATCTGTAACTGTAACACCCCACTCCCGGAATACGTACTTAGTTGTGTATTCAGATTTTTCGATCGTATTTTTCGATTTACTTCCTGTACTTGTTTTGTATTATGAATTATTTCTATGATCGTTTTGTCTTGGATCCGGATTCACGGACTCGGAGTCAGCCCTAGTCTGGACCAGGAGCCCGATCCTAGTAAATTGCTCGATTTGGTCTTTTCGCTATTCCGATTTGACCGATTTCAGTTTTAAACATCATTTTCCAATATTTTAGATTTTTTTATGATTTTTTTTGGAATTTTCCTGAATTAAATTGAAAATCTTCAAAACCGGTGTCGACTAGTGCCGCTGACCGATTCTCGGATTTTTAATTTACAAACGGAGTTGAATTTTAAGAAACGGCTTTCCATAACTTCTTAAAATCATATTTTCTATCTAAATACTTTTTCTGAGAATTTTCAGAATTTATCAAAATCCGGCCAATCCGGTGTAGACCGAGATTGACGGTTGACTTCAGGATTTTTATTTTGAAAATGGGATTTTATTTCTGAAAACCGATTTCACCAAAAATCTTTTAATAATATTTATTATTTTTGAGAATTTTTGGGAAACTTTCTAAGCTATTTCATTTTTTGGACTTTTCCGGAGTTTTCGGTATTTTCCCAGATACCGGAATAGTACCCAGATATTTTTCTACTTTTCTCTCTCCTCGCTAGACGCGAGTTTCACCAACCTAGGATTCTGCATTTAATGCAAAGATCCTCTCCATACTGCATTTAATGCACTGCTAATCAACTCCAATCAAGTCATTATGACTTTTGTCCTTTTGTTAAACACAGCCTTTTTACATCTTCCCTGGACGCGGCTTTAATTCCCGCGTTTGGCTCATTTTGGCCTAAACGCAGGTTTGAGGGCTGCGTTTGGAGAGGAAAACACAAGTTCTCTTTTTATGTTTCTTTGCTTTGAAAAGTATGCACATTATTATATTCATTCCTTTACCTTTATATAAACCCCACTCCCTTCTCTCTCTTCATTTATTTCTTCTCCTCCTCCTTTGCTTCCTGCAAGCATGCAACAGAGAATGAAATGGCAGCCCCATGAGCCCCTTGCTCTCTCCTTTGGCTAGCCATTCTCCACCTTCTTCTTCCTCTCATTTCCACCAAAACAACCCATTCTCACCACCACCTACTCCACTAAAACCACCACCCCATCATCTCCTCAAGAGCCGGCCACCTCCTTAGGATTGAGGGCCGAACTCCTCTTCGTCGGTAATATTTCCGGTGATTATTCCGGTAATCGTTTACGATTATTCCGGTAATCTTTCCGGTGACAATTGCAACGACAAACACTAAACACTACCACCCCGAAATCACCTTCCCTCCTCTGTTTTATTGCTGACGCGGTCTCACTCCCGCGTCTAGACAATTCCTTAACGCGATCCTCGCGTTCTTGTGTTAATACGACGCGAAGCTTCTAACCGCGTCTGTGTTCTTCTCGTCCCTAGCTTTAGCGCGAGTCTCAAATCCCGCGTTTGTGACATCTCCGCAACGCGTCTCCCGCGTCTGTGATTCCCACGTCTGCTATTCTCGCGTCTGCTATTCCCGCATCTCCATTCTCTCTCCTCATTGGTTCATTCTCTCTCCTCTCTCTCATTCTCTTTCTCTCTCTTGATTTTCTCCTCTCTCTATCACTTTCCCTTTAACGCGTGGACGCATTCATTTCCTGGATTCCGGAGATCGGGGATTTCACTGTGTTTTCTAAAGATTTAGGCGAGTGTTCTCGCTCTCCTTCTGATCTTCTCTGCTTCGTCATATTGACTAATATTATATTATTTTACTTGCACACTTGCATGTATCATGCTATCACTTGACGCCCGCTTAACATCACATCTCAGGCATATGTCTCATGATACTTGTTCCTTATTATGACATGACTTATTACCTGTCACCTGCCTGATCACTTGTCATTGGCAGGTTGAGACCTGATACCTATTATGATTAACTCTCTACTCATGAATATCACATTACGGGAATGTAGAACTTGATCACTTGTTATGTACTCCAGTTATGCCTGTTATGAACTCCCGTTATGCTCGTTATGTATTCTTGTTATGACCAGTTATGATCCTGCTCATTCCTGTAATCTGATAATTATGTTTAATAAGCCATAAAAAAGGGATAACTTGCACAGGGAATGGGAGGAAGTGATGGATGCCGGTATGGTGCCTTGCTTATAGTAATGGAATACCAAAACTGACGATTCGTGTTAGGGGGATTTCAGGCCCCCAGAAGATGCGTTTTAGGGGGATTTAAGGCCCCCAATGGCTGTGTCCCGGGCGGACGGGAACTACTATAAGTATGAGCTATCAGTTCTCCATCAGCTTCCAATAACCAATCTCGACTTGCTTATATATGGATGTATGTGTGTTGGGATGTACACCAGGACACATACCTAGATATATGGGTCGGACGAGTAATAATAATAATATGCCACGATGATAACTTGTTATGTTTCTCTGTAAACTTGGTTATACCACTTGTCTCGTTATAATTGCTTTCATCGGGTTTTACATCGGAATTCTGGTTTATGAGCATTACTATGTTATACTTGCTCACATCCTGTTTTACCACCTGTGCTCTATTCTATCAGTCTCCTGCTCTTGTCGTATTATACCATATGTTTGCTTATCTATGCTCGCCACCTGGCTTTCGTATCACCACTCGCCTGAGGAGTTCTGACTCCTCTGGATCCTCATGTCCAGGTCTCGGAGCTTGGACCGAAGGGGATCTTCTTGCTGAGGACCAAGCTTACTTCTGTGGAGCTGACAGACCAGCTGTAGCTCCAGTCCCATCCTTACTCCCCCTTGTTGGCTCGCGGCTTCTCCAGTTATCTCGTGAGCGCCCTTTTGTACTGTTCATATATGTACATTCTCTTTGTATTCTCGCATTTGCGCCTATCAGGTGATGTAATATTATTGTAATATTTATCACCTCTGGTGATAACTTTGTAATTGTACTCATATGTTGGAATGTATAATGCACCACATGCTTCCGTACTCTGATTCTTGCCTGTACTGATGCTTAGCGTATATATGTGAGGGTATTTCTGACCTGCGTATATACGTCGCAGTAACGTCCCCGTACCCGCCGGGATCGGGGCGTTACAGGGTGGTATCAGAGCCTAGGCTCTCGCATCCTCAGTACATCCAGATGGCAAATTAATGGTAAAGAAATTTGCAACTGGAATTGCTTGAGTCCTGATTATACAGTCCAACTACAAGTACAGAGTTATCTATTCTTTCTTGATCATCCTTCCTTTGATTCCTAATCCCTTCCATCTTTCCCCTGTTTTGATTTTTCGTAGCCTTTATACCAACTTAAGATATGGATAGGCTAGAGAGGTAGCGGCTGGTTCTGAATGAAGCGATTATGTGAACTCTTTGGCCAACTCTATGAAGCTCGGTATTCTCAGGATTGATCCACGATTGGGTTATCTTTCAGAAGCTGGTATTCGGATTTCTCTACGACTCTTATATATTCTTGGCTATATCTTTCAGAGTGATCGATGCCTGGTCTTCGGAAGTCTTAATTATCGATCTTCTTTATTATGCTCAGGACTATCAGGGTTTTCTTTATCTTCAGTAATTTTGGCTCATTCTCAGAGTGACATTAAGTATGCAGTACAGCGGGAATTCTATTGCAAAGTTATGTTATCAGTCAGTATTATTCGGCATCGTTCGAAGACTTATACAGCCGGAAGTGCAAAGGATGTCTATATTCAGATTATTGTTCAGTCAACTTGAGAGCCCTACCTATAGTGCTTCATATCTTAATTGGTATAAATTCCGCCCTTGTCCTCCTTGTGTTCAATTTACCCCTTATCGAAATTGCGAGGACGCAATTTTTGTAAGTTGGATGGATTGTAACACCCCACTCCCGGAATACGTACTTAGTTGCGTATTCAGATTTTTCGATCGTATTTTTCGATTTACTTCCTGTACTTGTTTTGTATTATGAATTATTTCTATGATCGTTTTGTCTTGGATCCGGATTCACGGACTCGGAGTCAGCCCTAGTCTGGACCAGGAGCCCGATCCTAGTAAATTGCTCGATTTGGTCTTTTCGCTATTCCAATTTTACCGATTTCAGTTTTAAACATCATTTTCCAATATTTTAGATTTTCTATGATTTTTTTTGGAATTTTCCTGAATTAAATTGAAAATCTTCAAAACCGGTGTCGACCAGTGCCGCTGACCGATTCTCGGATTTTTAATTTACAAACGGAGTTGAATTTTAAGAAACGGCTTTCCCATAACTTCTTAAAATCATATTTTCTATCTAAATACTTTTTCTGAGAATTTTCAAAATTTATCAAAATCCGGCCAATCCGGTGTAGACCAAGATTGACGGTTGACTTCAGGATTTTTATTTTGAAAATGGGATTTTATTTCTGAAAACTGATTTCACCAAAAATCTTTTTATAATATTTATTATTTTTGAGAATTTTTGAGAAACTTTCCAAGCTATTTCATTTTTTGGACTTTTCCGGAGTTTTCGGTGTTTTCCCAGATACCGGAATAGTACCCAGATATTTTTCTACTTTTCTCTCTCCTCGCTAGACGCGAGTTTCACCAACCTAGGATTCTACATTTAATGTAGAGATCCTCTCCATGCTGCATTTAATGCACTGCTAATCAACTCCAATCAAGTCATTATGACTTTTGTCCTTTTGTTAAACACAGCCTTTTTGCATCTTCCCTGGACGCGGCTTTAATTCCCGCGTTTGGCTCATTTTGGCCTAAACGCAGGTTTGAGGGCTGCGTTTGGAGAGGAAAACACAAGTTCTCTTTTTATGTTTCTTTGCTTTGAAAAGTATGCACATTATTATATTCATTCCTTTACCTTTATATAAACCCACTCCCTTCTCTCTCTTCATTTATTTCTTCTCCTCCTCCTTTGCTTCCTGCAAGCATGCAACAGAGAATGAAATGGCAGCCCCATGAGCCCCTTGCTCTCTCCTTTGGCTAGCCATTCTCCACCTTCTTCTTCCTCTCATTTCCACCAAAACAACCCATTCTCACCACCACCTACTCCACTAAAACCACCACCCCATCATCTCCTCAAGAGCCGGCCACCTCCTTAGGATTGAGGGCCGAACTCCTCTTCGTCGGTAATATCTCCGGTGATTATTCCGGTAATCATTTACGATTATTCCGGTAATCTTTCCGGTGACAATTACAACGACAAACACTAAACACTACCACCCCGAAATCACCTTCCCTCCTCTGTTTTATTGCTGACGCGGATCTCACTCCCGCGTCTAGACAATTCCTTAACGCGATCCTCGCGTTCTTGTGTTAACATGACGCGAAGCTTCTAACCGCGTCTGTGTTCTTCTCGTCCCTAGCTTTAGCGCGAGTCTCAAATCCCGCGTTTGTGACATCTCCGCAACGCGTCTCCCGCGTCTGTGATTCCCGCGTCTGCTATTCTCGCGTCTGCTATTCCCGCGTCTCCATTCTCTCTCCTCATTGGTTCATTCTCTCTCCTCTCTCATTCTCTTTCTCTCTCTTGATTTTCTCCTCTCTCTATCACTTTCCCTTTAAACGCGTGGGCGCGTTCATTTCCTGGATTCCGGAGATCGGGGATTTCACTGTGTTTTCTAAAGATTTAGGCGAGTGTTCTCGCTCTCCTTCTGATCTTTCTGCTTCGTCATATTGACTAATATTATATTATTTTACTTGCACACTTGCATGTATCATGCTATCACTTGACGCCCGCTTAACATCACAACTCAGGCATATGTCTCATGATACTTGTTCCTTATTATGACATGACTTATTACCTGTCACCTGCCTGATCACTTGTCATTGGCAGGTTGAGACCTGATACCTATTATGATTAACTCTCTACTCATGAATATCACATTACGGGAATGTAGAACTTGATCACTTGTTATGTACTCCAGTTATGCCTGTTATGAACTCCCGTTATGCTCGTTTTGTATTCTTGTTATGACCAGTTATGATCCTGCTCATTCCTGTAATCTGATAATTATGTTTAATAAGCCATAAAAAAAGGGATAACTTGCACAGGGAATGGGAGGAAGTGATGGATGCCGGTATGGTGCCTTGCTTATAGTAATGGAATACCAAAACTGACGATTCGTGTTAGGGGGATTTCAGGCCCCCAGAAGATGCGTGTTAGGGGGATTTAAGGCCCCCAATGGCTGTGTCCCGGGCGGACGGGAACTACTATAGTATGAGCTATCAGTTCTCCATCAGCTTCCAATAACCAATCTCGACTTGCTTATATATGGATGTATGTGTGTTGGGATGTACACCAGGACACATACCTAGATATATGGGTCGGACGAGTAATAATAATAATATGCCACGATGATAACTTGTTATGTTGCTCTGTAAACTTGGTTATACCACTTGTCTCGTTATAATTGCTTTCATCGGGTTTTACATCGGAATTCTGATTTATGAGCATTACTATGTTATACTTGCTCACATCCTGTTTTACCACCTGTGCTCTATTCTATCAGTCTCCTGCTCTTGTCGTATTATACCATATGTTTGCTTATCTATGCTCGCCACCTGGCTTTCGTATCACCACTCGCCTGAGGAGTTCTGACTCCTCTGGATCCTCATGTCCAGGTCTCGGAGCTTGGACCGAAGGGGATCTTCTTGCTGAGGACCAAGCTTACTTCTGTGGAGCTGACAGACCAGCTGTAGCTCCAGTCCCATCCTTGCTCCCCCTCGTTGGCTCGCGGCTTCTCCAGTTATCTCGTGAGCGCCCTTTTGTACTGTTCATATATGTACATTCTCTTTGTATTCTCGCATTTGCGCCTATCAGGTGATGTAATATTATTGTAATATTTATCACCTCTGGTAATAACTTTGTAATTGTACTCATATGTTGGAATGTATAATGCACCACATGCTTCCGTACTCTGATTCTTGCCTGTACTGATGCTTAGCGTATATACGTGAGGGTATTTCTGACCTGTGTATATACGTCGCAGTAACGTCCCCGTACCCGCCGGGATCGGGGCGTTACAGTAACTAAAATCACAAGATTATTAGTAAACATAACTACATGAGTTAATCATCATTAAAACTAGAGAGAAAGGCCTCCGGGCCAACAATCTCCCCCTTTTTGATGATGACAAAACTCATGGAGTTATATATGTATGGATTAAAATTAAGCTTCAAAGAAGCTCCCCCTTAACTCATTCATAAATGAATAAATATAAAGAATATGCAATGAAAGCTCTTAAAACATAAATGCATGTATATGCATAAACAATAAAAGGCTCTAGATACTAATGAAATGTTCAAAAATAAAACATGCTCTAGATATCAATTAAAATTAAACTAAATTAAACTTAATATATGCAAACCATAAACATGCATATATAAAACATGTACCAAACTCAAAATCTTTCTCCCCCTTTTTGTCAATCATCAACAAAGGGGTAAAAATCAAAACAAAACAAAACCTTCTACCCTTTTTAATACAAAGAAACAATTATCAATAAAGGGTAAAAGCAAAACCAAATCAATAAATTTTTCTCCCCCTTTTTGTTCGAAAACAAAAACAAACCAAATAGGGGTGACAATCAATTAAGGTATCAATAGAAAATATGTCAAAGTAGCATCTTGATACCAATTGAACGTAAACATAAATCAATAAATAAATGGTATATGCGATATACATTCATGAAGAGGAAGATGTGAAGCTTCCCTACATAGATACATTACATGAAGGAGGATGACAAGCCCTAATTCACATAACGTACACTATGCAATGTATAAGAGGAGATGTGAAGCTCCCCCTACACACGTGTACCACATAAAGAAAAGATTGTCAAGCTCTTCAATATAAGATACACTCATCATGAATCTATATGTAGAAGAGATGTTAAGCTCTCCTTCCATATAGGCAATACAAATCAAAACTTTTGTATTTATTTTCTAAAACAAAATTTTGAGATACCAATTTTAAAAAACATTCAAATAAACATCTTGATATCAAAAGAGAATATTTTTCTTTTTAAGTATATGATATCAATTTAAAAAATTTTATTTTCTATCATAAAGTAAGGGAGTGGAAATACAAATACCAATTGTAAATATGAAAATCGAATTTTCTCCCCTTTATGAAATACCAACAAAATAATGTTTACTTTTATTTAACAAGCCTACGCATTGTTTAAAAAAAATCAATTGAAGAATTAATTGGAAAATAAGGTTTGAATTAAGAATACCAATTGAAAGCTAAATCAATTGAAACAAAGTTGAAGCTCAAGCTTAGCATAAACACAAACATATATATGTATGAAAATAGATACCAATTGAAATTGATATTCTTGGAATTGAAAGCATACATACATACAAACATATATGAGTATACAAGAAAGGTCAAAATTGATACCAATTGAAATAACAATAATAATCAAGTGTATACATCATATAACTACCACCCAATCATGTTCAAGTTTAAAATGATTTTCAATATAAAGCATACATGAGCATGATCTCCCATCCAACCACCCATGGATGGTAGGGGTTTTCAAAATTAGGTTTGAAAATTGAAGTATGTTTGAAAAACTCTACCAAAATGAAGAATACGAACTAGTTAAATAGAAAACTTGTTAACTAGTACGAAATCCTTCAAGTAAGGAATAAAACAAAATTATTTTTCATAAACATGAAATTCACATGATATCAAAACACTCAAGTCAATTAAGCATAAATATTACTCATGAAAACAAAACATGAGTAAACAATAAATGTGAGTGTACAAATAAAATGTGAAAATCATAATCATGAATGATGTTCAATTAAGCTCAATTAATTCCTTGAAACATGAAAATATGAAAATCATCAAAACTATTTAATATTCAAGGTATATGTATGTCCTATACAAATTAAAGTATACATACATATCCAAACACAACGAGTCCACAAAGATATATGCATGAAGGCACGTGGCTCAAAAGGATGTATATGTATAAACAATAATTTGGATAAAATGGACATATACATGAAGTTAAACATAAACACAAAAACATGAAACAAATTCAAGAATGGGAATACAAGTTTAAAATGCATGG
Organism: Agave tequilana; assembly: GCA_038442645.1. Classification (NCBI taxonomy): domain Eukaryota; kingdom Viridiplantae; phylum Streptophyta; class Magnoliopsida; order Asparagales; family Asparagaceae; genus Agave; species Agave tequilana. Next base: position 67,618 of record JAVJIF010004446.1, read on the forward strand.
ATCATCAAAACTAGACTATACTAGCACATCTAATGGGTTCAAATAAGCATTCAAGCACAAACATATATAGATTTATTTGTGACCCACTATATGTACAAGTATATATACTAGTTCTAATGAAAACTAACATCTAAATATGTAATCAAATCATGAAGCATAAAAACACGATATAATTCAACATGAAAATCATAAACATGATCATTATGTAAATCCACATGCTATTAGAATCATGATATACATAATAGCTAAACAAATGGTGAGAACACAACATATGGGTCCATATAAACATGGGTGATCTCAAAAGCTATACATGCATGTCAATGATCTAAGAATCATGGCATTTAACATAATAAACTCTAAACATCAAAAACATGAGATATCAAAACAAGAATCATAAACACATATGATCATCATGCACATGCATTAGATCTAGGCCATACATATTAGTTTAAAAAACAAAGTGAGAACACAAAGATAGGTCCATGGGTGTCTCAAGTAACTAAACATGTATATCACTAATCTAAATCACATGGCATAATCATAATAAACAATGAAACATGACATGCTATAAAATGATGAACGTAAAAAGCATGCAAATGTAAACGGGAGTTAGAGATCGTTACCAAAACCGATGAGGACACCTCTCTAGTTCTCCAAACCAATGGTGGTCCTCCTCCACCAAACTTCCTTGAAAGTGATGCATCCAAATTTGTTTTCTTTAAGCACGGAACGCATCTACTCTAAGGCACCGTTACTCTCACGTGATGCGAGAGCCCACACCTACATCAAATAATTTAGGGGTGATTTTTGGTACCCATTTTCTTTTGGGTCCATAGGGTTAGTGTCTTTCCTAACCCAAACAAGATTATTTGCTAAATTTTCAATATGTAAACGATCATAGCAAAATCTAGCAAGGTGGCCTTTTCGACCACAATGTGTACATGTGTACACATGGGCATACATAGTGTAAAGTTTGTGATCGTGATGAGCATGTGTATGCCGTGATGGGTGTGCATGCAAAGATGGACCTTGTTTCTTATGAACCAAGGTTTCCAAGCGTGTATGATTTAAAGTACATTGGCTCAAAGTGGAGCCTAAACAATCAACACTATTCTTCAAAATATTTATATCATTTTCAATAGTAGAAGATAAAGTAGAGCATGCAATGAATGTGCTAGGTGAATCTACACTAGCATGGCAAACATGAGGATCTATATCAATTTTTAAAGATTCATTTTTCTTCAAAACCAAATCCAATTCTTTTGTAATGAAATCAATTTCATTTTTCAATACAAGGTTATCTTTTAAAACAAAATCTAATTTTGAAGATAAAACCTCATTGTTTTTCACAACATCATTACAATCACTTTTGCTTTTCAAAACATCAATCTCTTTTAGGGCAAGCTCTAGTTGAGATCTTAGTGAGTCACATTCACTAGTAATCTCTTCCTTCTCTTGCAAAACCGATTCAAAAGTAGAGCACAAATCCTTCATTTCTTCTTTTAATTCAAAATGATTCTTTTTCAAAAGATTATGTTTTTCCAAAAAAATTTCAAGCTTTGTGGCAAGTCCCATATTTAAGGTTTGAGCTTCTAAACAACCATCGCAATAGGAACTAGAGCAATCATCTAATTGAGAATCCGATTGTATCTCAAGGGAGTCTTTCTCTTGGACCATGAGGCAATGCTCGTCGGACATGTCTCTCCTAGATCTTCTCAACTTGTTGATGATCCTTGGTAGCTCGGGAGAAGTCAATATGCTCCAAACTGCAAAAGCCGAATCATAATGATCAAACACCGGTAAAAGATCTTCATTAAGAGATGCTCTAAGTGTTTTAAGTGCTAATGCATTTGCCTTTTTATGCTTGTTATGATTTGGGTAGGATTCATTAGTAGTGGCTTGATAAACTAGATGTCCTAGGGATTTCAAATGACTACTCATATTGGCCTTCCAAACATCAAGTCTAAAAAAGTCAAACATAGGAGGGTTATCCATGAGTGCAACTATATGTGTGCAAATGAAAAATGCAAATGAAGATTAGCAAACCAAGATCACACTCCTAGGTGGTTAAACCTAAATATCAGGAGCGTAGGCTCTGATACCAATTGTAAATCACCTAGAGGGGGGGTGAATAGGTGATAATGCTAATCTAGAAACTAAATGCGCTAAATGCGGAAGCTTAAAAACTAATTGCAATCACACTTAATACAACACACAAGTGTAGCCGAATTTCCCGTGAAGGGCTCTGGACTAACTCCTCTTGATTCCCCTAGATATGGGTTGAGGTGCTATATGAAGCTCTTGTGGTTAAGTATAAGTGAGGCACACACACAAACAATCCAAGCATATAAGGATGATAAGCAATATGAAATATGCAAGGCACAAATGCAAGCAAGTATGAATGATATGGCAATATGAATAATGCTATGCACAACACAAATAAAGAGAGAGGGTTAAGAGACAATGGATCAAACGCTAACAACAAGATATGTTTCGAGGTTCGAGCCCCTAACTCTACATCTCCGCCTTCACCGAGAAGGATTTCCAATCCACTATCTCCCACCGAGGGAACCTCCACCGAGGAGGATTTGTTACAATAAAGGGAGTACCGAACTCCTCTCTCAAACACCGCCTCACAACCAAGGGGTAGGCCCGTAGCCAAACAACAACCAACACCTCTACCGAAGAGGGTTTACAAACCAAACTCCACCTCTCATTAGAGGGAGCAAACCACAAGCCTCAACCTCTACCAAAGAGGAAGCAAACCAATCACCCGATCAACCCTACCAAAGAGGGATACAACAAAAGCAAGGGTGTTTACAACAAGTGGTTTCTTTCAACCACAAACAATCTCTCTTTCCACAAACAAGATCCTAATAGAATAGGATAGTATGATAGGCTCAAGTGTGGAAAACAAAGTGTTTTGATCAAAGAAAAACTCTTGGGAAAAATACCAAATTGATATGGAAATGAAGAACAAGAAACCAATTCCCAAAACCTATATTCTTTGAAAAATAACAAAACACTTAAAAACAAATAGATGAATCTTTTTGGCACTTAAACTCTTTTGAAAACTTCTTTTAAATACCAAGAATAGAGAGAAATTTTAGCTCATGAAAACTTAGCCAAAACCCCCAAGAACTGGGGTATATATAGGCCAAAACAGAAACTAGCCGTTAGGCTGATCTGGCAGCCTGACAGGCCTAGCGGTCGGTCGGCCGACCGCCAACGGTCAGAAATATGACCGTTGGGCAAACTCGGTCGACCGCTCGGCCGACCGCCCAGATACAGAGAGCAAAGCTCTCTGGTCCGGTCGGCTGCCCGGCCGACCGTCCCTGTGTCTGCCAAACGTGCACAAGCCTGTGCACGTCGGTCGACCGCAAGGGTCGACCGGCCTTTGGTGCGGTCGACCAGTGCGGTCGACCGACCTGACCTGTCAGCCACTGTTCTGGGTCAGAAAAACATGTTAAAAATATTTCTAAAAAATCTTTTAACTCTTGTAAAAATACCCAAAAATAGTTTTATCATTTTGCATTGATATATAAACATGTGATAAAAGGTTTAGCTCAAATATCAAGCATATGAAACTATTTTTGTGTCTTATCATTTTTACCAAAAACCAAAACTTGTATTTTATCAAACTTGAATTTTTCAATACATGAATAGGATAGTCAAAATAAGTTTGTTTAAAAGTTGAGCATGCATGTATAGAAAGAATACATCTACTATACATAAACCAATTAAACTTGTTTTGATCAACTATTCATGGAAACAAATATTGGTTAAACCAAAACCGAAAAACCAATATCCAAACATAAAACGTGTGTGTATTGTGCACTTGAGCATATCAACTATTCTTATCTTTACAAATGGATCTAAACACACTAAACTAAAACTAGGATACCTAAGTCTTCTTGATGATCTTCCATCTTCAAGCCGACTTGATCCCAAACGTGATCCACCGAGTGCAAAGGTATGATCTTGATGCTCGGGCACGGAAATCACCAAGTGAAGGCTTCCAAACTCCTCTTTTTGAAGCAATCACCAACTAATATCTTGTTCAATGATCTGTAACTAAAATCACAAGATTATTAGTAAACATAACTACATGAGTTAATCATCATCAAAACTAGAGAGAAAGGCCTCCGGGCCAACACGATGAAGGATTTACACTATGCTTGATCCCACCGGATCGTCAATACAAGTTTTCACTAGAACTCTTCGGACACACTTGTCCTCTCTCACGGTGCCTCAACACCGACTTAAAGCTCACTAGCTCACTTGAGGCCGCAACCTCTACAACTTCTCAATATCGGGCGGTCGACCAGCCAGAGAGCCGTTGCTCTCTGGATCCAGTCCCGGTCGACCGGGCGGTGCACCCATAGGCTCAGCGGTCAAAAATTTGACCGTTGACCGGTCGACCGGAAGGGCAAACTGGCCCTTTTCAGCTGTCAACGGGCAGATTTCCAAATGGGCTATATATACCCCATTTGAGTTGGTTTTTCAAAAAGAATTTCAAGAGCTAAATTTCTCTCATTTACAAGTGTTTAAATACAAGTTTTCAAAAGAGTTTTTAAGCCAAAAGGATTCATCTTTATTTGTTTTTCATGGTTGAAAAAATCAAAGAAAAATAGAGATTTGGGATATTTGTCTTGTTCTTCATTTCTATCAAATTCAAGTTATTTTCTCAAGTATTTTTCTTTATTATTTGATTTTCAAACACCTTGATTTTCTCACACTTAAGCTCATCATTCTATCCTATCTATAGGATCTTTGTTTAGTAAGAAAAAATTTGGTTTGTGGTTGTTAGACCACCAAGTTGTAAACCTTCCATTGATTGTGATATCCCTCTTGTGAGAGGTGATTGAGTTGGTATCCCTCAAGTGTGAGGTGATAGTGGAAGTGGTATTTGACTCTCTCTAGTGAGAGGTGGAGATTGTATTGGAATCCCTCAAGTGTGAGGTGATTGTTGTTTGTTTGGCTAGGTTTTTATCCCTCTAAGTGTAGAGGTGATTTGTTTTGTGCCTTACCTCTAGTGAGAGGTTGTATTGGTTGAGAGAGAAGTTGTGTACTCCCAATTGTATTTGCCCTAAATCCTCAGTGGAGGTTCCCTGTGTGGGAAGTCCTGTGTGGACGAGTTAGTGAAAATCCTTCTGTGTTTAGACGGGGACGTAGAGCTGTGTGCTCGAACCTCGAAACATATCTTGGTGTTTACGATTGATCCATTTTCTTTAACTCTCTCTCTTACATTGTGCATTGATTCATATTAACATATCATATACATGCTTGTGTTGTTTGCGTGTGCTCATACTTGTGTCTAACCAAGAGAGCTTTACATAGCACCTCAATTCTTATTTAGAGGAATTCAGAGGAGTTAGTCTAGAGCCCTTCACCGGAAATTCGGCTACACTCGTTGGTTACACTAAGTGTGTTGCTTTAAGTTTTTAATTCCACATAATTGATCATTAGATCAGCCATATACCTATTCACCCCCATCTAAGTGTATTTTCATTTGAAACGAGCATTTCTTTAAAATAGAAAACGTTTTCATATTAGATGTTGAGCACATATTCTTAATTTAATTGTGCAAAATGGTTTAAAGAAAATTGATAGTTGTTTGATCAAAATTCATGAAAGTATCAAGTATGTGAAAAGTTCTCAAATTAGAAAGCAAAAGTTTCACGAACATGTTTCTCATGTGTATTTGGAAACGAGGAATGGCTTACAACAAGATGTTCCAACAATGTGAAATTCTACATTGTTAATGTTTGAGACTACATTAACATTCACCATGCTTTCATTTATTTGCAACTGAGTGATTCTAATTATTCAAAGTTTTGTGCATCTCAAAAAGAAATATTAAGAGATTCTTGAGTGTGTTGTATAGTGTTATTAGTATTTTCTTTCGTATAAAATATTTTGCGGCCTATCTCTATTTTATACAAGTCTTTGGCTTGTTTGGTTGCAAGGAAGTGTGCAGAAGTAAGGAAATAGAGAAGTATAATTGCTCACTTCCCTATCTATCCAAACACCGAAAAAGGAAAATAAGAAAACCCCTTTTCCTTTTCTCTTTTCTCTTTTACACAACCATTTTCTCACTTCCAAAGTGTTACAGTTAATTTTGTGGTCATGTAAATCTCATTTGTAATAAGTTGTGACACAAAAGAATTAATTTTTTGATCATGTAAATCTCACTTGCATTCTAATCACAATCCATTTTTTATTTTTCTTAATTAATTTTTATTTTAATATTATTTTGCGTCAACTTTGTGGTCAACTTTTCCACTTCCACTTCCACATTACCATCTAAACAATAGAAAAGACATAACATTTTTCAAACCACAATTCCCAACAACATCCAAACACCAGAAAACTTACTAACCAATTTCCATGTTCCAAAAGGAACTATTACCACTTCTTTCTTCCTCACTTCCACCCTTAACCAAACAGGCCCTTTATTGAATCAAAGCAGAACAGTGGAACGAAAACTAGAAACGGACCGCTGGTTCTTCGGCTCCAAATCAAACCTGAACTTGTCTTAGTCGGTTTTGGTTCTTGAACCGTTTTATTTATTTTTTTTTTGTGACCTTTGAGCTGACGGCCTGGGGCTTGGCCAACTGGGTCCTGACCCGTCTGACTCACCCCCAGCAACGAGCCTGGCTCGCCCACCCACCAGATACCTGGACAGCGGCTGAAAAAAATTAAATCGGCGCGGAATCGTAACCGGTCGGTTCTGAAGCCAGAATCGAAAACCAGCCGGCCCGATCTGATTCCGATAACTTCATATGCGGAACCGGGATCGGGTACAAAGCGTGCCTTGCTGTTGTGTTGAGGGAACCCAAAGCCGAAACTAACAAACAATTCGCATGGTCAATGACTACGTGTCAACGTGAGGCCAACATATTTTCTCCTTCTGTCCGCGTGTTCCGAATACAGAACTCCATCGGGCCCTAATTTTTGATACACCCGCCGCCGGTTAGAGAGATGGCGCCCCGGGCCATGGCTGCAGCGTCCCGGAAGCGTCAGCGCCGCCACTCCCCGCCCACGACCGCTGACCCTGACGGCATCTTCCACGGCATCGTCGCCTTCCTCGTCCCCAAGGGCATCCAGCCACGAAGGCTGCAGGTACCAATTTTCTGCTAATATTTTTTGTTCTCCATGGATTTTAGACAAAATCGCATAAATTTCATTTTGACAATTTAATGATTTTGTTGCGCCCAATTGTTTTCACTCAGATATGGAAGCAGAAGTTGGAGCAGATGGGGGCTACAACTGAGGACCATCTTTCCAAAAGGGTCACACATGTGTTTGCTGCGGATTCTAATGCGCTTCTCCAGCAAGTGGATCGGGAACAGTTGAGGCATTTCAAAAAAGGAGTGAGTTTTACCTTTCAACTTTCCTTTTCTTTTGATGCTAGCGATAGTTTCGTTACAATGGTGCCTTTCTTTACAACTAGTAGTGATTTCAATTGGAAATGCAAGAAGCATTTCTTTGCGGGTCTGTAGAATGTTATATGTAAGGTGTTGATAGAAGAGATTGTAGTTCTTCCTTTTTCTTTTTCTATTTCCGCCGTATTCCTTGTGTTTAGCTGTTGTCTTATCCTCATCATAGTTGGTTTTTGAATCATTAATTTTTTGCAATTGTTGCTGTCTTTGGTGCTTCCGAACTTTTGATTACAGGGGTGAATTGCATTTTTGAAAAATCTAAAAGCATGGTTATTGATGTTCCTTGTAATCTCTGTAAAATTGGAACTTAAATCCAATCAGCAATTTTTCAAGTGGGTCTTGACTCTTGAGAATTAGATGAAGTTCAATGCAGTTCAATAAGATAATCTTTTAGGTAACATCGGCACTCCCTGATGTGATTTGGTCAACATGATGCCTAAGCGGGCATGTCTCTGCGCACGAAGCTTGTCAATCCCCGCTTCTCTTCTTTGTGTTTTCTTGACTAATAGTAGCCAAATGAGTTCCTGGAATCAATAAAGATCTTTCTCTTATGTAGGCAATGATAGTAGACAACAAATATCCACTAAAGATTGCAGATCATATCCATGACAACATGCTACCTTTTAGACCTTAAAACTGAAATCTCACACTAACAATTAGGCAATTCATGTGCATTAACAAGCTACAACAAAGAGTAAAACTATTGACAGAAAAAGGGAGCAAGATTTATTTGACTATTTTATTGGGACATTTCCTTGCGATAACAATACAGAGGATAGTAAGACTAAGCATAAGATTGTAAAAATGCCAAGCGATATATTAGAATAATGCAGAACTTTCTACGAAATATGTGTAGCAGTTAATTGCTTGGTTGATGTTTTGACATGACAGAGTATTGGCGCATTATTGAAATTTATTAGAAATAGTTGACAAGGCTACCCATCTATTTATAGAGAAAAACCAGTGGCGGATGCAAGTTTTTTACTCAGTGAGGGTGTGAAATAATATTTTTTATTATTCATACACTGAATAGCAAAAGTGAGAAAATCAAACTTTAAATGGTGTAATAAATTTTGCAATAATTATAAGGTGGAGTTTGAGGAGTGAAGGAGGAGGAGATGGAGCTGATGGTGGTGGTGAGTTTTAGGAGGTTGTGGTAGTGGCGGAGGAGGAGGTGGTGGGGGATGGCAGTTGGTTTGAGGATGAGGAGGAGGAGGACATGGAGGTGGTGGGTTTGAGGACGAGGAGGAGGTGGTGGTGGTGATGGTGAAGATGACATGGTAGCGGATTTTTTTAAAAAAATAAGCTTAAGGGGTCAGTGCTCTGCACTTGCCCCGTTTAACAAAAAGGATAATGGTGTGACCGTCGAGGGTCTAAATGTGCAAGTTTTTTAAGTTCAGGCGGGTTTAGTGCAAAACACTCTTGATAATGCATGGGTATTTTATGCAATTTACCCATTTATATATGCATGCATGTATCTATGTCTATGTATGTATTTTTATGAACATGTCTATTCACACACACGGGCGCGCGCGCACACACATACATATGTAAGTAGATACATATATGCATGCGTTGGGGTATATATCTCTAAGGCTGCAAGAAAGTCCCAATAAAATTCAAGTTTTTATATGTAAATTACATGTATGTTTTGGTATATGCTGTGAGGAGTTAGTTTTAAATTGTTATCAATTGTACAGAATTTGCTTCTTTATCAGTGGCTGGAGAACTGTCTGCAATTAGGAGAACGGTTATCTGAAGACCAGTATAGATTAAAACTAGAGTCCGAAGAAGTCAGTTATCCACGTGAAGTAGCGCAAGTTGGACATCTTAAACCAGCTAATGCTAGATATTCAGGTGATGAATCACTGTATCACAAAAGGAACAGGTTTTCATCTGAAGGTCCAAGCGCAGAAGGCAGGGCTGGTGATGAAAAGATGGATGAGCCAGGTGAATTTCCTAGACTTGCAGATGTAGATTCCTCGAGGCATGCTGAGGATGAGGTGCTGGCAATTGAAAACAAGCCTAAGAATATTTGCTCCAGTCATAGTCCCAGTTCTGTTGATTCTGACAGTGCTGCACCTGAAGCTTCAGAGGAGGTATGATCGCTTGAACATTACTCTGCCTATGTTTTTGGAGGAAGTAGTTTCCCTATATAATATCCTAATATCTCAGCTGGTCAGACAAACCAATTTGTTCCACTTGCAGTCTGCAATTATAGTAACTATTATGAAAAATTAATACCAAGCCTGGGACTTGTTATTGATCTCTTCTACTGTTTTTTGTGTGTGTGTGGGTGTGTGTGTGTGTGTGTGGGGGGGGGGGGGTAACGGAGGGGGAGTTGGGGTAGGAGGTTGGCTAGGCAAGGGCGTATTCTTCTCTATGTCGAATGTGCTTCCCTACGCAGTTAAAACAAAAAAGCTCAAGTGCGCAATGTTCCAGCCTACGCTCTCGGATTCTTATCAATTGAGGATATTAGAAACAACAAATGCTCCATATTTTGGTTCCACATGTTACTGAACTACTTTAAGCTTGGTGGGTCTATCAGTGGATGGTGATAGGTTGTTCAATAAAGAACCAGTTAGCCATGGATACACTAGAAATTTTTATGATAGCTTGCCTCATTTACTCCACAATACGTCGCACATAAGCCCGTATGATTTTGTAAACAAAGTCACTTGTGACTTCCAGTAGATTAGAATAATAAACAGAAGGAAAAAGTCCAAAACCAAAAGCAAATACACTTCCAAGTCAGAACCATTTGTGACTTCCAGTAGAATAGCGTAAAAAGGAGGAAAAAATCCAAAACCAAAAGCAAACACACTTCAATTGTTTAAAAAAGATATTTTGGTTTCGACTCTGTGAATGCTGGTCCTTAGTAGTTCTATACAAGCCTTTAAAAAAATTAAATGTTCATATGACAATCTTGAATTTCCTTGTTCAATACGAGAAGTTTGGATGTCAGGTACATGCTTTCAAGGTCAATTATCCAAGTTTAGTAATCAAATAATAACATTATAGATTTTATAAAATAAGATTTCAATAACACAAACTATTCAGAAAGTGACATTGGCCAGACGAGGTATTTTCAAAATAAAATAATTCAACTTTAAGAATAAAATGCTTTTTCTGACAATATTTGAGTTTGATTTTGCACGGTAGTGGTCCCATTTGGTTTTCTTTGAATTATTTAATGTTTTAACTCCTATTATGTTGCCCCCATATCAAAATTCCGTCTCTGCTGCTCTACCCTGGTCGCCTTCATTTAATTCTTGTCTTCCTTTATTGATTTAACCTTTCACTACCTAAGCTTCTAAATTTTAACTACACATTTTGAATTGAGACTCCAGAGTGGAGAATCAGTCACATGTCTCCTCCTGTGAGATTCCAGATGGCCAGTTTATTATCTTGGAAGTCAGCCAAGCTGGCTGTGAGCTGATATCTGGGCCTTCTTACTTCTTCCAGAGGAGGTTTGTCGACTACCCATCTCTAAAACTACCACCACCTCATCAGCCAGATCTCATTATTCGCATTTCACAGTATGACATTGGAGGCGTTTGGAACGCTTTAAATTCATTCTGGAGGATCAAAATTCTTTAGTGCCCTACTAGAATCAACCATAACATTTAATCTTCTACTTCCGTCATGTCTTAGCCTTCTCAAGCCACCTTCATATCACGTTCTTCTCTGTCGAAACCTACTAACTGATGTTTGTTCCCAACTCCTCTTTTGGTGCTGGGTGTCCTTAGAGTGAGAATGAACAACCTTCTCCCTTGCGGTGTGATGCTCCTTGTCGGGATTCTGCACACAAAGTATAATACTTTTTGTTTTGATCCCTTCTTGCTGGTAAAGTCCTTTCAACTTATATCTCAGGCTCTAGTTTGACAATAGTTTTCTAAATGGTAAGTTTTCCTTCCCGCGCTTCATAAGGAGAGCTGCCATCTTGACATGATGATTTACGGGCCCTCAATCTAGGTAGCATAGACACTTCAAATGTGGATTGATGCTGTGTTGGACATATGTTAGGTACGTGAATCAGGAATGACACTATACATCTATTTTGTTTGTTACTTTTTAGAATTTGTTTTATGTTGGTATGTCGTTTTGTGCTCTGTCGAGGTGTTCATGTATACAACATAGCCCCTAATTGTTGGAAACTTGTTCATTCTATATAGACATTCTTATTACAAGATGAACAAGTTCACTCACCTGTTGTACCTATAGAAGTCATCAACTTGTATTTGAGCTTCAATTGAACCATATTTTCTCGTGATATCTTCAATAGACAACCATTGTTGGATATCTTAAGAGGATGATGTCGCTGCAATACTGTTCATAATTGAATCAATCTCCAATTGCAGTGGCATAGCCCATATGCACTGCTTTAGCAACTCCTGCCTTGCTTATGATAGTTAAGGTTAGGATTTTTTGGTGGGTTCTAGGAAACATCATTCACATTTGAGGGGTGGAGTTAAGTCTGCTCCATCTTGTATCCTTTTATTCTATTCCACTTAAAGGTTAAAACAACCATGAGCCTTTCTCTGAAGGACCCAGATCCATCGAGAAAAATGAACCTGATGTATTCTATTTTCCGAATTTGAAGTAGAAGAAGCACTTCTCCACAGTAAAAATTTCAACATGGGTGAGGTCACTATATATGAGCTGGAAGAAACAGTTCTTCCGTGCAAGCTGTAGTAGTGTTTGCCCATTTTTCTTTGATGATCTTGCTTGGGGGGATAGATATTGGAACAACACAAAAAATGATGGTTGAGGTGATCATTTATATGTCGTGTATGCTCGTTGTGAGTCTATGACCAATATGGTCAATTTATATTTGCCAAAATGCAATTTAATAACTATTTCTATCAAATCAGTACAACTACAACAACACCATTGTTGCTCCTGCCACAAATGGATACCAACACACTGCCAACAATGCTGGTTCCACTGTCACCACTTTTTCATTAGTGTTATCTTTTTCATAACTTCACTGTGGCCATCACTGTCACAATCACCTATATTCAGTGATTGTTGTATTTGTTTTCTTCATACTGAACAACATATGGCCATTTCTATCATTTTCCCATAGCATACATGTATGAGATCATGCATAGCATCCTTTAGAACAATTTTAACAAAAGGTTCATTTAACATAGATGACACCTAAAGTTGGCCAACAGCAGTTTTGCCTTAACTGGCACCGTCAACTGTTATCCTCTGATAACATTTCCATCGCCTCAGAATTTCTATTATTGAACCCCAAATGAAGCTTACTCTTTGTCATCATCATCTAAACCTTTTCCCTTCAAGATAAGATTGGCTATGGAGCAAGCCTTTATGAGGAGTGCGGATATAGGCACCCACAAAACTCATTAAGGCACCCACCCAAATTTCAATTTTTTTGGTTGACAATTACCCTTAGATGAAAAGACAATATTACCCATTAAATTTCATAAAATTACAAGAATTCAAACTCTTTTACTATAAATTTAAGGCACCCAACCCATTTGATTAAAGCACCCAATCACAACCTTCTTCTTCCTCCCCAACTCCTTCCATTCCTCCAAAAAACCCTAAAAATTTCTACTCATCCTAATCCTAAAATTTCATCCACATTGCTTAGTTGACACCTATGGACAAGCAACTCACTACTTTTGAGTATGACAATGATGGGAAGGTGATTTTTTACCGTTTAATTTTTGTTGTTTTTTGAACTTTTTATTGGGTGGGTACGCAGTTTGTTCGGCTTACAAGCGCCGAACGCAAGTCATCTGTTCGACCTACAATAACCGAACATTAAATTTGTGTTCGGCTATTTCTAGCCGAATATTTTGCTTATGCTCGGAATACGCTGACCGAACAGAACTAATATGCCCGGTAAACATTTTCTGAACATAAGAATTTTGTTCGGCCCCGTAGGCCGAACAGAGAACTTGCAGCAAGTTTAATATTTTTTTCTTTTCTGATATAGGAACATCCTTCTACCCATTGTAGTAATATCACTACTGAGCTGACTATTGATTATAGTATGGACTTCACCATGCACGAATTATTTCAAATTCAAAAGGCATTGATTAATTAGGCTCAAGAAGTTGGTAACTCACGAGGATTTATGATTGTTATTAAGAAATTCGCTACCTCAAAACTGGAAAAAAGGATGGATATTTCTTGGTTGTGAGCCTAGTGAAACAGACAAAATTCACTCCTCGGTAGAGATCCATGGCAAATATAAATCCAATCAACAACAATTGAGAAGGACCAATAATAAAAAATGTTCTTGTCTGTTCGTACTGAAGGGCAAGCAATTATCCTACGAAGAAGGGTGGGTGCTTTCAGTTGATTATTGTGTTCATAATCATTTGGCGGCAAAACATCTGGAAGAACATTCTTTTGCCGGTAGATTGTCAGAAGAAGAGAGTTTGGTTGCAGATATATCTAAGACTCTTGTTCGACCAAGAGCTATTTTGCATACATTGAAACAAAGAAACAATCTTACGTGAGCATAATGAGGACAATCTACAATGCAAGGAAGAAGAATAAAGTTGTGAAATATGCCGAGAGATCACAAATGCAATAACTAATGAACCACCTTTGTGAACACGCATATATTGAGGTTCACGGAAGTTGTCCCGATACCGATACTGTTAAAGATATTCTTTGGGTTTACCCGGCTAGCAATGAGTTGTTGCATGTATTTTTCTGGATTTTAATAATGAATTGCACATACAAGACCAACAAGTATCGGCTACCATTGATGGAGATTGCGGGTATTGCAAGCACTAAATTGACTTTTTCTGTTGCTTTCGCATATTTGAAAGCCAAACGAGAAGATAACTTTAATTAGTGCTTGGATAATTTAAAATCACTAATGCATGGTCGGTTGATGTCATTTGTTATTGTAACAAATATAGATTTAGAATTGATGAATGCTAGAGAGTGCATGGTCGGTTGATGTCATTTGTTATTGTAACAAATATAGATTTAGAGTTGATGAATGTTAGAGAGAGAATATTCTCTTTCTCTCGTTATTTCTTATGCAGATGATATATAAGAAAAACATTCTTTCTCAATGCAAAAAAAATTTGACAAGAAGGAGAAATTTGATCTATTCATGGCTTGGAATATGATGGTATTGGCCAAAAGTGAGGATGATTTCACTAAATTGTTTGGCCGAATGAATGTAGATTTTCAGGAATTCTTTCAAGTACTTGCTTACGTAAAGACCACATAGATTGACAAGTATAAAGAGAGATTTATCACATGCTAGACCGACAAGATAATGCATTTTAGAAATACGACATCAAACCGGTATGTTATTGTCACCGTTTTATGATATTGTGAATTTTTCATATATCTATTGCAATTTTTTTTAATGTCAAGTTACTAACCTTTTTAGGATCGAGAGTGCACATGCCAACCTAAAGAGGGATCTCTTGAGAATTTGAGACTAGTTGGGCACATATACATGCATTGTTGGAGTTGCAATACACATATATAAAGACTTCCTTCGAGAAGAGTCTTAATGTTGTATTACACAACTTTAAGCCTGCTGAGTTCAAGATTCTACATGGCGGTGTCTATTGGTGCACTGAAAAATATCGTTGAGGAATAAAAAAGAATTAACATCGGCGTGAATGCCAAAGCTTGTAAATGCATACTGAGAAAGACTCTTAGACTACCTTGTGCACACGAGCTGATTGAGTTTGCTAGAGTCAACATCTTAATCCCCTTGGAATGCATTGATGGCTTTTGGAGGAAACTAGTGACATTAGTGTCTATTGATCGTGAAGTGGTAGTTGAACTCGACCATCATTTACTTGAAGAATGGAAGTTGATTATCAACGCTTTTCCACTTCAAATAATTCAAAAAAGATAATGATGTTGAAAAGATTGCGAGAGTTGGTTACACCGCCAACCTCATTGCTTATCGAACCTCCGGTGAAGATTAAAAAATGCGGTAAGTGTGTTACAATATTTGAAGCATCAACTCTTCGTTTGCCATCTGTATACGAGTTAATCCGTGGAAGATAGCTGTTCGACACCCACTTTTGAAAATATACGACAAACATCTACAAAACCTATTGGCGGCCAAAGAAAAAGGTATCATAGTTTTATGAAAATAACAAAGAATACATTTGGGAATAAATATTAAATACTAAGCACTTTCTAAAATCATGATAGGTTGTTCGGGCACGTTCTTCACTAATGGTAGATTACTTACAACAATTTTCGGAACTAATGCTTCTGTTCATTATACATACGAAGGATGTGAAATCAGATGAGAATTGTGGATACCGAGCCATTGCTAATATGCTTGATTTTGGCGAGGATGGATGGGCTCAAGTAAGACGTGACATGCTTACAGAGCTGAATAGCTTTCCACATCTATACTAAGGTGTCACAGAATTTCTGAGTGTTTGAAGGAGATTAGGAACGCTCTCAATCATTTTGACAGTGGAGCACCATATGACAAGTGGATGCTGATGTCTGATATGGGATATATCATATCATCTAAGTACAATGTGATTTTATTTCTACTCTCATGGCCTTAATGTCTAACATTCTTGCCTCTCAGAACATAGCCACTTCCTCCTGCTGCACGCAGATACATTTTAATTGGGTTTGTCAATGACAACCACTTTATTGAGGTGGGTTTATTCTTATATGGATTATAAATTTCATATTCTATTTTAGATATCTCATATCAATTAACATCATTGTTGTATTTATATGCAAGTACACCTAAGTAATGGACATTCAGTGCCCCCTATCCCGTATAAGTGACATGAGCACCGATTTTCAATAGCCGTAGGATGGGATACCGCTTACGGAAAACAAATACAAACGTATTCCAATATGTTTAGTAGTGATAATTCTATTGGATATACAATCTCAATTGAATGAAACAAATTGTGCTATGAATTTTTTGCTATAAACTATATGCAATCTTTAGTTTTGCCATGAATTGCTCAAATTTTCAGAAATATTCTGTCACTGTTCGGCTGGAGAGAACCGAACAAAAAAAACAACATTCAGCTAATTTTTACTGAACAAGAAGCATATATTCGGCCATGCACGGCCGAACGTATTTAACATGTCCGAACGGGCACGCTCGAACATAAAATAACTGTCCGGCCACTTTCTGCTAAACAAAATTGTACTGTTTTGCCTCATACTACTGAATAGAGCATTCAACGTGTGAGAAAAATTCTAAACACAAATTGACTGATTTCAACAAGTTTCAAATTAGCTTTTAGAGCATCAACTAAAAATAGTATTACACGAATATATAAAACAAATATTAACCAGACCACCATATGAAACAAATATTATCCAGACAAACAAATATTAACTAAAGAAAATTCAGATTTAATACAATATGTCCGAACATGACTGTTATTGATTTTTAGTACAAATATCTAATCATGTCTCCTTCTAGACCTATGTTCATATCTCTCCCTCGGAGCAGCATCATGGCTTTCTAATGCCTCCTGCTATATACCGTATGGTATACACCCTCTACAATATGTGGTCCAGTGAGCCCCAATGCAATGACGGGTTCAGCTATTTGCAAGGCATGAGAGAAGCGCTGGAATGAAAAAAAATACAATAAGTTAAAAATCTAAAATGTACAAAAAGTAAAATATAACTTGACATATGTTACACGTGTAAGCACAATGGCATCGACATCGACACCACGTGTATGACCAGAAGCGACCGCTGACCTACGCTTCAGATTTTGAATGATGGGATGGGATACATGTCTATTCCACTATATATATCCGACTATAACATCCCATAGGAGTGTTACCGGCTGCTCCTTTCATGCTGTGCCAGTACATGGCTCCGCCACCTATTCTAGAAACTATCACTCCACGAGTAGGACATATGGTACTGCCCCCTTGAGGACCCTCTTCTAACCTTTTCCGGAGCAAATGGCGTAGGTGGGATAATCTGAACCCTACTTAGTTGTCTGAGCACCCTTTCCGGATCGTGAGGTTCAACAACATCTATGCACTTAAGGCGCCAGTGAAAAAACAAATGTCATGTAATGGATGTCGATCTCTGGAATCCTTATATGGATCCCATATCACCTACAAATAAAAACAACTATCGTTAATATAACTGTCATTGAAATAGGTACACAATTATGTATTTTAATCACTTGATCTGCTTGCAAGCAATCAAGTCTTTCCCATATTGATTTTAGGTCCTCCAAGGTGGTTCCCGTCGATCCACAGGATACCCACATGAACGCATGTGGAAGTTCATCGGTATAAGACATGTTATGCGAGGCCGCAAGATAGTAAAGTGCTCATAGATCCATGCCTGTTGATCAAATCACATTTATTAGCATTATATTCATATAAAATAATTCAATTGGTAAATAATAGGTTGATCATATCTCCAAAAGTCGCATGAATCCAACAATCTGTTTAACATTTGTCCTCGATGCATACCCTAGCTGCCTATATAGATATGCTAGTGCAGCAACTCCCTAGGCATACGATGAAACCTTACGAAGGTCCTTAAACAATGAGAGGTACAAGATGGATACTCTCGTACTGCTCTTATCAGCGAATATAGTGCATCCCATCAAGTACATGAGATATGCTCTAGCACAACACATAATATGGTGGGGTAAGTCTGCATCAGTGACATTGGAGAACTGGAATAGAGTCATTTCAATCTTATAGTGTTCTCGGATCATACCCAACTCATCATTTGCGTCTTGCCGGGACATGCCAAGTAACCTAACAAGCATCTCCTTCGCATCAGTAATCCTCTGGGGGTGTTCACTGATCGACCCATCACCAATAGGCCTACATGTATGTGAATATCAGCTAAGGTGATGGTCATTTCACCAAACGACATGTGGAAAGTATTCATTTTCGGTTGCCACTGTTCCACAAAAGCTGAAATCAAAACACGGTTAGAACTTCGAGGAATGTACTTCAACGGTTGCGATCGGGATTGCCGAATATAGTTAGCAAAAATGCGATTGGGTGTTTCAGCATCCCACACCCAATCTTTCAATTTTGCTGTATGTGTCATGCATTTGATTGGATCTCTCTCTTGTAAAAAAAATTATTAATCAACAATAATGTTTCGACATGTAATAATAAAAAATTCATGTCTTAAAATTAAAATTTTACATCGCCAATCCAGATATTTACCACTATATGGGATTTAAAACTCAGAAATAACATAATATCTGTCGGACCACCTAGAAATGGCTCAGTCAATACTTCTGTCTGTGTCAGCTCTCATCGTCAATATTTTCTTCACCCTTCTTTATTGGGGGAGTGTTAGATGGCTCACCCCGTTTATGACGCTGCAACGGTCAGACTTTGACCTCTGTGAGATCGCGATACCTGACAAATCTTATAGATCTTGGAGGTTCCAGATTCGATTTCATTCAATAGATTTTACCCGACCACTTGGCTAATAGGACAGTTACAACAACTCGGCACGTGGTGGGCGATAACTGTGGATTTGAGCTGTTATCCTTGCCAACCAATAAGATCCCCGAAGGTCACACACCACTCTATCAATTGCAGTCGTGGCGTTACGTGCAGTTACGATCACGGGCAGATCCATAGGCAGAGATCTTAGAGATCACAACTCAGCTCATCAACCCTCAGCTATAAAAGCCGATCTCTTCATACTTTATACGGGATGGAACCCTAGAGAATACTTGTATATGTTGGCCCAAGGTTACAATCACCCGTTTTATTGAGTTTTGATGATTACAAAACATATATAGTTATTTGTACTAATCATGTTTATTGTTTAAGTATGTTTCAGGGTTCTAAAGATTCATGGAGTTTTCTTCCCTAAAGGAAGGTTGTTTTGACTCAAGTCGGTTCATTTCGGCTTCAAGAATCAAGCTTTGCAAGATCATATGGAGAAGCCCACTTGAAGACTTTATAGTCACTTAGAACCTATGTAAGAATTAGTTTGTTAAAGTTTGAGGTTGTGAAAAATTGGCTCTAGAACACACACATTTTTCAAAATACAGTTTTTATTTTTGGTATTTGTTTTAAGTTCATGCCTTGATAAATATACATGACTCAAATTTTTACAAATTTTATATCATGTATATCTATCTTTCCAGCATGATACTTAGCCATACATCCCTACAAAATTAATTTGAAAAATTTCCTAAGTTCAAAAAAATCCCATATCAAAATCTGTTTTAGGCCTGGCGGTCGACCGTGCCGGTCGACCGGACCTATTCCAGGCCAGGCCGGTCGACCGCGCCTCGTGTCCAGGACGTGCACGGTTGTGCACGTCTGTCGGTCGACCGACTGGAACCATGTTGCTCTCTGTTTCCTGTCGGTCGACCGCTCGGTCGACCGACAGTTCAAGAGATTTTTTCCCCTTTGAGGCCGGTCGACCGACCGGTCGACCGCGGCCAACGGCTATATGCCAAACGGGCTGCCGGTCGACCGACAGCCGGCCTGGAGCCCCAACGGCTCTTTCCTCTTTGGTGAATTCTGATTTTGTTAACTTTTTGTGTGGCAGAAATTTCTGATCTTTTGGAGACTAATTTCTGATCAAATAAACTTCATTTAATCGTGTTTTAATCCCCTCCTCTCCCTATAAATAGAGGATTGGTCTCTTGCAAAATCACCAAGAAAATTACCTAGTTTTCAAGTTTGAAAAAGAAAGAAAAGTTTTCAAAGCTCTCAATTCTATAGTGCATTCTTTGGCTTTTGTTTTCAGTTGTGTTTTCAAGCAAGTTTCATTTACATCTGAGTTTGTTTTTCTCACTACACTTCTAGAGCCAAAAATTCCATCCTCATTCTATAAGGAAGTTGTAAAGAGAAAGTTTGTAAGAAGTTTGTGATCCTTTTGGTGATCACTTGGTTACTTGTTCCTTCTTGTTGAGATACCTCTTCGGTAGAGGATTGTAAGTGGTGGAGTTCGGTACTCCGGTCTTCGGTAGACCTTGTAAAGTCCTCGGTGGATAGTGGAAACCCTTCACGGCGGTGAAGGCGGGGAGTAGAGCGGTGGCTCGAACCTCGAAACAAATACTTTGTGTTTGCGATTGCTTTTGTTCTTGCTCTCTATTGCTCTTTACTTTTACCTTGTGTTATTGCTTTCATTTCTTGTGATATATCTTGTGTGCACTTCATTATTGCTTCCAATTCATTTCTTGCTAACTTGTCGATCAATTCTCATACAACAAGATTGCAATACGCACCTCTAACTCTTATCTAGAGGAATCACGAGGAAGGAGTTCAGAGCCCTTCACCGGGTATCCGGCTTCTAGTCTTGTTTTGGGAGATCGTTGCATCATTCATTCATACTTATTTTAAAAAGATTGTTAGATTAACTTTTACACTTATTCACCCCCTCTAGGTGTTTTCAGTATAGAGCATTGGGAACTCATTATAATCTCTCTGATTTAGTGAATTCTCTCTCTTTGCACCGTGATTTTTCCCCCTTCGGGCTTTCACGTAATTTTCTGGGTTTGCGATTGATTTATTCTCCTAATCTATAATTTGAGTGTAGATAAATTCTTTCAGAAATTTACCTCTACATTTTGGTGCTTTCGTTTAGAGCTCTGAGTCTACGCTTAAAGTTCTCCCAATTCCAAACCCTTTTCCCTTCTCAAAAAAGCCTCTCCGAAGTCGCAATGGCCCCATCAAGGAGGAACGCTTCCCACGCCACCACACGGAACCTCAAAAGCCCGGTTAACCGCCGCAGGTGGCGCATGGCCTTCTGATCAACATCCTGCCATTTCTGACATCCACATCAAAGATTTCGGGAAAGGATTGTCTCCTTGCCTACTACCGCGGGGGCAGGGGACATGCTCCCGAGAATCAACTCATTCAGATGTCTACAGAAGCAGATGGATGAATAGCGGGCAGAGGCGACTCGTGATCTTGAGAAGGCTACCCTCGAGAGAGAAGCGTCAGCTCGCCTCCACAACCAGCTGGTCGCCGAGATAGAGATCCTTCGTAAATTGCAATCCACTAGAAACCAAAGGATAGAAGGATCTCGCAGTCCTCCGTCTCCGCCACCGAGCACTACTCATGCCGTCCGCATTGAGAGCAATTGGAGACACGACATATCACTCTCTCCGAGTGGTAGTCAGCACTCCTAGAACTCTAGGTTGCACACGTCCCCGAAGGCTCATCGCATGGAGGACATCGAGGAGATCGTTCGGAAGCACGTTGAGAAGCAAGTCATCTTCTCCAGAAGGAGACGGAGCCTTGTGGGTGAGAAAGCAAGTCATCTTAACTTCGTCGTGAAAGCACCTTCGACTCTCCGCTCTCAGAGGATATCACTTCTCGCTGCTTCCCGAAGAAGTTTGTGATACCGAGCTTCGAGTGCTACTCGGGAGCGATCGACCCCATCCAATACTTTCGTCAATATCAGGACAAGATAGCGGTCCACTTTTACGATGACTTGCTTCTGAGTCGTGTGCTCCCGTCCAGTCTCAAAGGCGTTGCTTACGACTGGCTCTATACACTCCCGAGACAATTTCTCTGGAGCTTCAAAGAAGTGAAGCAGGCTTTCTATCGCTAGTACGCATTCCGAGAGAGCTCAAGAAGAACTACCACCACCTCCTCATAATCAAGATGAAGTCCAGAGAGCCTCAAGCAATATGTCTGTTATTTCAGAGTCAAATGACTCTGGTGTATAACTACAATGACCCGTGGCTGTCGCCGTGTTCATCAGTGGGCTGCAAGTCACCCACTTTTTCTACAAGATCTGGTGAAACACGAGTTCACCAAGATGAGAGACATCCTCATTCGCACCCAGAAGTATATTCAAATTAAGGATGCTACCTGAAGTTCTGCCAACCGCTCGCCCAAGCGAGGGGCGAAGTGAAGAAACAGAGGTGCAACCTGTTCCTCTGAAGAAGACTCCGAGCTGGGCGGTCGGAGCTGTCAACAAGCCCGCTCAGAACCCGCCAAGGCCTACGGGGATGAAGCCAATTTCACTCCGTTCAAAGTCTCCGTGGACCAGGTGTACAGTGCATGCATCGGGCCCTCGCCCTGACGACTACTCAGAGAACCGCCTACATCGGGCCCTCGCCCTGACGACATCTCGAGTGTCTTAACAGTATGCACCGGGCTCTCACCCGACGGCATCTCGAGTGTCTCAACAGCAGACACCGAGCCCTCGCCCCGATGACTACTCGGAGAACCGCCTACATCGGTCCTTCGTCCTGACGGCATCTCGAGTGTCTCAACAGCATGCACTGGGCCCTCGCCCTGACGACTACTCGGAGAACCGCCTACATCGGGCCCTTGCCCTGATGGCATCTTGAGTGTCTCAACAGCATGCACACTACTCGAAGAATCGCTTATATCTGGCCCTCGCCTTGACAACATCTCGAATACCTCAACAGTATGCACCGGGCCCTCGCTTCACGACTACTCGGGGAATTGCCTACATCGGGCCCTCGTCCTGACGACATCTCGAGTGTCTCAACAACATGCACCAGGCCCTCGCCCCAATGACTACTGGAGAACAACCTACATTGGGCACTCGCCCTGACGTCATCTCGAGTGTCTCAATGCATGTATTGGGCCCTCGCCCTGATGGCTACTCGGAGAATCGCCTACATCGGGCCTTACCCTGACGACTAGACCTACACGAAGGTTCTCCTGAAAGACGAAAGCGCTCCTGATGGTCACTTTGATAGCCTATATCTGGTCCTCACTCTGACAACTTGACCTACGCGGAGGCTCTCCTGAAAGACGGAAGCGCTCATAACGGTCACTCATACAGCCTATATCAGGTCCTTACCCTGACTGCTAGACATACATGGAGGCTCTCCTGAAAGACGAAATTGCTCCTGATGGTGGCTCCGACAATCTATATCGGGTTTTCACCCTGACTGCTGCTTAGACACCGAGGCTCTCCTGAAAGACGAAAGCGCTCATGACGGTCACTCCAACAACCTAAATCGGGTCCTCATCCTGACGACTAGACCTACATGGAGGCTTTTCAGAACGACGGAAGCGTTCCTGATGGTTACTCATACAGCCTATATCGGGTCCTCACCCTGACGGCTAGACCTACACGGAGGCTCTCCTTAAAGATGGAAGCGCTCCTGACGGTCACTCCGACAGTCTATATCAGGTCCTCATCTTGACGGCTAGACTTACACGGAGACTCTCCTGAAAGACGGAAACGCTCATAACGGTCACTCTTACAGCCTATATTAGGTTCATTGCTTGACGGCTAGACCTACACAGAGGCTCTCCTGAAAGATGAAAGCCCTCCTGACGGTCACTCAACAGCTTATATTCGGTCTTCATCCTGACGGCTCAAACCTATACGAAATCACTCCTGAATAACGGAAGTGCTCTTGATAGTCGCTCTTACAACCTATATCGGGTCCTCACCCTGACGGCTGAGACCTATACGGAGTCACTCCTGAATGACGGAAGCACTCCTGACCGTCGCTCCGACAGCCTATATCGGGTCCTCACCCTAATGGCTAGACCTACACAGAGACTCTCTTGAAAGATGAAAGCGCTCATGATGGTCATTCCGACAGCCTATATTGGGTTCTCACCCTGACAACTCAGACTTAGACAGTGTCACTCCTGAATGACGGAAGCGCTCATGATGATCGCTCTTACAGCTATATGGGGTCCTTACCCTGACAGCTCAGACCTATATGAAGTCACTCTTGAATGACGGAAGCGCTTTTGATGATCACTCTTACTGCCATATCAGGTACTCATTCTGACGCCTTAACGGCTAAGTCTACACGGAGACTCTCTTGAAAGATGAAAGCCCTCTTGATGGCTCTGACAATCTATATCGGGTTCTCACTCTGACGGCTAACTCCTACTACATCAGACTCTTAGCCTGACAATTAAAAGGCGTTGAAGATACACTAAAATGAATCACCCGGGGGGCAAGCTCTGACAACTGTCAGGTTATTCCGACAACTATCGACTCCACGTCTTAACTCTCACTCCCTCGAAGCACAAGAAGACGCTCCGACTACTCGTGAAAAGTCACGCCGGAGGACGGGGTTTCGATAACCATCAAGTTACTCCGATAACTGTCCACTTCGCGGCCCAACTGCTCTCCCTCATGCTCTCCAGCTGTTCTCCATGGAGTACAAGAAGACGCTCCAGCTACTTGGTGAAAGGTCACGCCGGAGGATGGAGCTCCGACAACTGTCAAGTCACTCCGATAACTGTTCACTTTGCGCCCCAAATGCTCTCCCTTATGCTCTCCAGCTGTTCTCCATGGAGTATAAGAAGACGCTCCAACTACTCGGTAAAAGATTACGCCGGACAACTGTCAAATCACTCTGACAACTGTCCACTCCACGTCCTAACTCTCATTCTCTCTCATGTCGAGCGCGTAAGTAGTCAAGCAAAGATCTGGGCTTCTCCCCGAGACCTAGGTCGGGACCTTCCTTCGAGTCTTCGAAGTCGTCAAAGTCGGAGTCATCAGAGATCACCGCGGGCTCTTTAATAAGTCTGATACTCGTGGATCTACTTCTCACCCGACTTCCAAGACCCGGAGCTCTACATTCATCAACACCCCGAGTGGATCGGACTAAGCCTGGGGAGATCCTCGGGAGGCGGGAGTCATACCTTCCACAACCATCGAGCTACAACAAACAACATAAGTTCAGAATCTCTCCTCTCCAACTCCGAGGACTAGCAGCAGCATCGACCTCACGACTCCGAGTATGGGCTCCTCAGCTGGGGGCAAAGACCCGGAGGTGTCCTCCGGGAGCACCACCTTTCCGAGGACTTCGACATCGGAGGTATTCTCCAGGAGCATCGCCACTCCAAGGACTTCGATCTTGGAGTTTGGGTCACGGGACTCTGACTGTCCCATTACATTGGGAGGGGTTTCCTGCTCGGCTCCGTCTCCCTCTTCAGGATTGGAGCCCCCGCCCACAGCTGCCACCATCCTCTCCAGCTTCTCGGCACCGGAGTCATACTCAATCATCCGACATCTCTTTTGCAAAACACACGTGTCGTGTAGAAGGACAGGTGTCAGACATAGAAGATGGGTTAGTCCGCTCCCCTCCTTCTCACTCAGAGACTCCGAGAAGGAGGAGGCGGAGGGGGCGTGGTCAGATTTTGACCTCTGCGAGATCACGACACCTGACAAATTTACAGATCATGAAGGTTCTAGATTTGATCTCATCCAGATCTTTCCCGATCATCTGGCTAACAGGATGATTACAACAACTCGTTAAGTGGTGGGCGATAACTGTGGATCTGGGCCGTTATCCTCTCCAACGAGCACGATCCCCGAAGATCACACACCACTCTACCAATTGCAGCTGGGGCGTTACGTGCAGTTTCGATCGTGGGCGGATCCATAAGCAGAGATCTCGAAGACCATGACTGAGCTCATCAACCCTCAACTATAAAACCCAATCTCTTCCTCCTTTGCACAGGACGGAACCCTAAAGAATTGAACCTGTAATAGAGTATTGATAACTCATTGTAATCTATCTGATTTTGTGAATTCTCTCTCTTTGCACTGTGGTTTTTCTCCCTTTCGGTTTTCACGTATTTTTTTGGCGTTTGTGATTGATTTAGTCTCCTAAGTTACAATTTGAGTGAAGATAAATTTCTCCAGAAATTTACATCTGCAGGCGTCTTTCTGAGGCCGTAGGACGAACTCTAGAAGATCTTGCAATATCCATGCCTGTGATAGACAAAGTTAGAATATTTTAAATAACAGAAAAATAGTTCTGTTACATGTACAATCGGCTATTACATGCCGAACGTATAGTTAATGTTCGGCATTGTCTGTCGAACATAGCTAATGTGTTCGGTCCAAAAGGGCTGAACACATAATGAAATGTTAGTCTTATACGACCGAACTTTTCTTGTATTGTTCGGCCCTTAGAGACCGAACAGAGGACGAACCCATTGAAAAAAAACGCGGAAATTTTCTATTGATTTATGATTTAAATCACTGAATTGAATCTCTTTGAGTTCTTTTTACATTTTCAACACCAATTAACCATACATCCATTCAATTACCCACCACATTCAATATATCTACCAATTTTTCTTCAAAAATCAAGTTTTGGAGGATTTAGGTTCAAACTCACCTTGCTATGAAATGGGAGATCACCGACGACGAGATGGGCTGCGCGGGAGCGATGTTGAAGTCGACGATCCGCGGGGAAGGACGGCGGCTTCTCTGTGAGAGAGGGAGAGAGAGAGAGTTGTGCGAAGAGGAGAGAGGGAGAGAAAGCTGTGCTGGAGAAGAGAGGAGAGGGAGATGAGGATAGATTTGGAATTTTGGAAAAAAAATTAAGTTGAGAGCTGAGGGTAATTTTGGAAATGTGCGGGGTGCCTTTAACAAATTGAGCGGGTGATTAAATGTTTGGTTACCTATATCCGCACTCCTTTATGAGGGATTTGATAAAGTTTTATGACTGGTCGTCAACGTGATGTCAACCCTCTTATAATTAGTGGCATCTTCCTGGTCAAGGAAAATATGGACAAAAGAGGGCCTTGCCATAATTTTAAAGAGAGTTGGCGTCCTCCAAATTCTCTGACTTAGGAAAATGTGTAGAAAAAGGAAAAAGAAGATAAATTTGCTACAGGGAAGTGCATTCAACTCCGAGACACACATAAATCTAAGAGTCAAACAGAATGCATCTCCCAACAAATGAAAATTACTCTTATCTAATAACATTTGACTGCAGTGAAACATCAGAAAGAATTGTTTGTTTCTTTCTGGGTTTTCATTTTTTTTGCCTTCAATTTTCCTTCAAATGTTCATTAGTTTCTTTGTACAGGACACAAACTCAGTGCTCTTAAAGACTTATATGTTTTTGGTTTCTCTTTCCCTGTCTTTCTTTTCAATCCAATGAGTTGCAACCTTCTTGTTTTGCTTCAACCATTCTTCAAACAATGATTATAATAGATGGTCATGTCTTATTGATGAGTTCCTGCACAAAGAAAGGTTTTGATACATCCTACTTGAATTTTTTTATTCTTGTCTGTAATGAAGGTTATTTACGTCACAGTTGCTAACTGTTCTCTTACACTTTGTGATAGGCTGATGCTGCCCAGTTGTCATCTCTGTACGGCCCACCTGACTTGAACAGAACATAACCGAGATATTTGCGAAGCTTATTAATATATACAGAGGTAAGAATGCAAGAAGATAACCCATTTCGTAGTACATCACTGGTATCCAACTCAACTTTTTTCTTTTGTCATAAAAAAGCATTAGGGGATGATCGCCGATCATTCAGTTACTACAAAGCCATTCCGGTGATTGAGAAACTTCCATTTAGAATTGAAAGCGTTGATCAGGTCAAACACCTTCCTGCAATTGGGAAATCAATGCAAGATCATGTAAGTGGACAGTTTCAGTTTTCCATCTAATTTGTTAGCTCCTTGACTTAGTGTAGTTGCAAGTACAATGTGTATTCAAAGTTAACATTCTGAATTATTTTCTTTAAAGGTCATTTTAAGCAATAATGAAAGTACATCAACTGATCTATTATGCTATTCAGGTTGGTCTCCTAGTTTACAGTTTTGTACTACAATTTGATATGATTTATGATCATCACAATACAAGTTGGGAAGATTGAAGAATTCAAAGGTCTTATTATCATGGTCAGATCAAGCATACATTAAGAACATGGTACAGCACTAGCTTCTTTCTTAATTAAGTGCCTACATTTTTTCCCATATTATTGAGGGAAAAAAAATATGTGAAGCATTCTTTTAGGAATGATATTCAAATACATAATCTTACAGTGTAAAATATGTGCATGTAAATAATACTGCATCTACATATGGAAACGACACTATAACACCCTTTCAAGATCGTGGATGCTTCTTATAAAGTTTTGTAAATTTATCTTCAAGCTTATGTATGTTGATAATTAGACATCTAAAATTTATCCATTGATCGAGTCTTTATATGATACATGAAGCTACAATCATCAATTGTGTTGAAGAATGCAAGAGATGAGCAAACTAATTTCCTGTAAGTAAAATAGGTAATAATCTATTTTAAGGGAAGTTTTCATTATAGCATACTTTAGCTTGATTCGCAAAGTGATGTAACAGAATAAATTTCTATTTATAAAGTTTAATTTGGCAGGTTTTATTGTTTTCTTATTATAATTTTCCTTCTCCTTTTTTAGTTCCAGTTAAGTGACAGTATTCCACATAGTCATTCGTCTAACCTCGTACTAAAGAGTTGACCTGGTTATTGCACGTCCAGTTGAAGAGTTCTTGTCCGATCGAGAACTTGTAACTTGCTATGCCCTTGCCTAGCAGGCAAAGATTTACCTCTGCGGAAAGACTATTTTATATATTTTTAGCTTTTTTTTGGTGCTTCATATTGTAGTCATTGACATTGTGTACCTTGAGATATCTCAGGATGCCCCGGTAGGAGGATTGTTATAGCAGATGAAAATGGAAGAGCTAACTCTAAAGGGGGCAGGGGGTATAGGGTTTGCTCAGAATAAGTTTGCAAATTAAATGCAACTATTGGAGCGAATATGAATTAATATGCAAAGAAATAATCACAGTTACACACCACAAACTAAATAATCGAGAGATGAGATTGAGTGAGAGATAAAGATAAGGGTAAAAAACAGACAGTGGTTTTTGAGTGGCTTAATTCCATAAACTACCATGAACTTTTCCCGATTTCGAAATACGACCATAAACTTTGAAAATTACAATAAACTCCCATGAAATATTACTTTTCATGGTAGTTTTTTTTGAAATTTTGGAGTTTTTTTAATGAAATTTCATGGTAGTTTTTTGTATTTTTGAAGTTTTTGTAGTTTTTCCAAATTGGGTGAAAGTTTATGGTAGTTTATAAAAGTTTATGGTAGTTTCCTTTATGTTGTTCTTTTAGATTCCCTATGCATTCTTCATTTGCAAAAACAATGTTATCATGAGTTCTCGATCCAATGAAACAAAAGGTTCTTACTAAACCCCTACCTGCAAGTGACCAATGTTTCCTTGATGAAACTCCCTCACGGGAAACTAGAATCTTTGTGATGAAACTCTTTACTAATCGGTTTGATGATATTCACCATAAGTCTCTTTTCACGTCTCTTGACTTTATCGACATTCCTCCTTACCAACATGTGGAATACCATGTCTGAGCATCATGGGCAAAAGAATGTAATCTCATTTAGAGTCATCTTCTCTCGTGGCAGTACATCCCTACAAGTTGATCTGTTTCACTTTTTGTTCATTATGCTTATGATTTTAGTATTTTTTTTTCAAATGACTTGCATTCACTATGTCTTTTGTGCTAATTTTAGCATCCCATCTTCTATGACTATGCAATATGTGCTAGATACAATCCAAGTATAATTGATCTACAAAGA
>JAVJIF010004447.1:0-259979 GCA_038442645.1 Agave tequilana
AGTCCGCCAAAAATCATTCTTCCTTAAACTTAGTCTCTATGCAAGATCCTGTCTTCAATTAAGGTAAGAATTCAAAATTGGATTGAATATTTTATCTTTCATAAAACATAGATAATATGTACTTTGTGATAGTGAAGATTTCTGAGATTTCAACTCTAACCATCAAGCCATTTATTTTTATATATATTTTTTCCTTTTTCTTCTTTTTCTTCCCTTAGTTTTCTTAGGCTTTCTAGTTTACCGGGTAATGAGCCTTTAACCAATGACTCCCAGACCAGAAGGTCCTAGGGCACCAGATGAGAAAACTGTTGGCCCATAAGGTTACACTCTCCAATTGTTTATAGTTTTGATGATAACAAACCAAATAGGAGCTATATGGTACTAATTAGTTTGTTGAGATTAGTTTCAGATTTGTACCATAGGTTGGAGGCCATTGCTTAGCTATTGCAAGAAATTCTAGGTTCATGAAGAAAAGAAGGCTTTTGCACATCAAGGAAGGAATATAAAGAGAAGGCTCTAGCAAGGCATTGCATGGCTCAAGATTGCTCAAGAGACTTAATTAGATTTGTTTTTTTGTTTAGAGTTTTGTTAAAGAATAGTGAATAGGTTTGAAGCTCTATCACACACGTTTTGCGCACATCTAATTTCTAAGTTTATTTCATATAAATTATACAAAATATTTTGATACAAAATCCTCTGCCTGTAAATCTATATTTATGTTTTATACTCATTCCTATTTAAAACATCTTTGATAAAAATATTTTTCTCCTCCAAATTCTGTTTGAAAATTGTTTTTTGGCCTGAGCCGGTCGACCGCCCGGGTCGACCGTACTATGACAGGCTTCACCGGTCGACCGCCCGGGTCGACCGTAGTTCTGGCAGATGCACGTATCTGTGTGCACGTTTCACGGTCGACCAGGACGGTCGACCGAGACGAGCCTATCTGTAAGTCTTTACTCTCTGTTTGTTTGGGTCGACCGGGGCCGGTCGACCGTATCCTGCAACGGATATTTTTTTTAGTACTAGCGGTCCGACGGGCCGGTCGACCGGACTAGCCGTTTGAACAGTAACGGCTAGTTTCTGAACAGGTTTAATTTTTGTCCTTTTCTCACTTAAGTGTGTTTTAAATGACATGTTTTGGTTTTAATACTCTCTGATTAGTCTTAAAAATGTTTTATCTTCTAACCCTAGCCCTCTCCTATAAATAGGGATGTTTAGGGGGAGAGATTGGTTTACCTAATCATTACAAGAAAAATTCAAAAGTTTAAGGCATTCAAAAGAGCTTGGTTTCTTGTTTTTGTGCTGAAATCTCTCTCATTTTCTGAAGTGTTTTCAAGAATTCTCTGATTTCATTTCTTTCTCTTTGCACACAAGAGCTTCATTCCTACTCATTGTTCTCTAAGGACCTTTTTGTAAGGGAAGCGAATTTTGCAAGAGAGAGTTTGTGGTCTTTGACTACTCAGAGATTGCTTGTACTTGAGATTGTGGAGTTGGGTACTCCGGTGTATTTGTGACATCTTTGTGATAGTGGAAGTGGTTGGAATCCTTCTGGGGAAGGCGGGAAGTAGAGCTGGGTGCTCGAACCTCGATAACAATTCTTTCTGTTTGCGTTTGGTTTACTTCTGTTCTTGCACTACTTTTATTGCTATTGTTGCTTGCTTTGTTTGTCATTGCTATATTCACTTGTTGTCATTCATCTTGTCAATCATTGTCCCATACAACAAGGTTGCATTGCGCACCTCTAACTCTTATTTACGAGGAATCAGGAGGAAGGAGTTCAGAACCCTTCAGGCATTCGGCTCTTAGTCTTATTTTGGGAGATTGTTGCATCATATTTTTAAATTGTGCATTGATTAGCATTATCACCTATTCACCCCCCCTCTAGGTGATTTTCAATTTGTATCAGAGCTTGGACTCTAGGTTTGGCTTAACATCCTTAGAGAGATCCTTAAAATTTGCTAATCAACATTTGCATTCCATTTGTCATCACTAGTAACATGGCCGATAACATCAAAACCCTCCTAAATTTGATGGACTTAATTTTCCTATTTGGAAGGTTAGGATGACTATCTTTTTGCAATCTTTAGGTAGCTTAGTTGCTAAATCCTTGACCAAACCCTATGTAGCACCCGATAGTGATGAGAGCACATGGACCGACTTCAACTTTAGAGAATATGAGGCTAACTCCAAGGCCCAAAATTTCCTCTTAACCGCCTTGAATGAGGATGACCTTACACGGATAATTCATTGCCAATCAGCCTATGAGATTTGGCAACACTTGTTAGTCACGCACGCAGGGACTTTACAGTCAAGAGAGCTAAGATAGATCTCTTGAGGTCCCAATATGAATCTTTTAAAATGCTTGATGAAGAATCTATTGATTGTATGATTACTCGATTTACTAAAATCACCAATGCTCTTTCTTTTTTAGGTGATGACATCTCAATGACCAAAGGTGCGAAAAGTGATTCGGGCTCTTCCTACTTCATGGGAGATAAAGGCCACCACCTTGAAAGAGTTGAACGACAAGGATGAGATGGACCTCATTAGTCTCATTGGGAACTTAAAGACCCATGAGATGGAAAGAAGGCAAGAGAAGAAGCCGCTCCTTCAAAGAAGAAGTCCATAGCCTTCAAGTCTTCATCCACTCTTGAGGACGATGAAGAAGAGATGAGGAGCTATCACTACTTGTTCGAAATGTGAAGAGGATGTACCGGAGGAACAAGCTCAACTTTAAAGGAAATTTGAAGGCAAAGAGGAGAGGAGAAATTATATGCTACAATTGTCGAAAGCCCGGACACATCATGGCGGATTGCCCGGAGTTCAAGAAGAAGATGAACTCCTCCTTCAAGCCCAAAGAAACTGGAAGAAAAGAAAGCGTACAAGGCAACTTGGGATTCAGAAAGCGAGTCGAGGAAGAGGCGGATATAGCGAATATGTGTTTCATGGCAAAACACACCAAATGTAATCCCTCAACCTCTTGATGATGAAGATGATGAATTAAGTAAGGAAGTTCTTGTTCATGCTTTTGTGGAACTTTCCGAAACTTATGATAATAAGAAGATTGAATGCTCTAAATTAGAAAAAGAGTTGCTTTCTAAAGATCAACTTGCTATAATTACTAGAGAAAAAGATGAAATTTCTTCAAACCTCATTTCTACCCAAAATAAATTTAGTTCTTACAAAGTTGCAATGTAAAGCTAAATTCCTAAGATTGATGAAAAAGAAATTTCTTTTTAAAAACTAAAATGGTTGATTTTGCAAAAGTTTTGAAAGATTGTGCTTTTAACACTAAGAAACTTGAAGAAAAATTTTCTAAAAAGCACACCTCTCATGCTAAAGATTCACATGTTAAGTCTACTCATTGCTCACACTACACATAACACTTCTCATGCTAAATCTTTTCATGCTCACAAACTCTCATGCTCACAAATCTCACACTCAC
This sequence comes from Agave tequilana, assembly GCA_038442645.1. Lineage (NCBI taxonomy): Eukaryota > Viridiplantae > Streptophyta > Magnoliopsida > Asparagales > Asparagaceae > Agave > Agave tequilana. The sequence goes on from JAVJIF010004447.1 coordinate 3,446, forward strand.
AATGCTTTTAAATGTGGTAGAGTATATAGATGCACATATTGTGGTAAGAATGGACATTTAGCTAAATTTTGCTATGACCAAGTTAATAGATCAAATAATCTTGTTTGGGTTAATGAAACTACCCTTTAGGACCCAAGAAAATGTGGGTACCAAAATCAAGTCCTAAATTATTTGATGTAGGTACACACCAAGGCTCCAAGACGTAGGGAGCGGTGGTACCTTGATAGTGGTTATTCAAGACAATGACGTGGGACATCAATAACTTTACAACCCTATCAAGGTACGAGGAGGAAGGTGGCTCCTGTTGCCCAAAGGCCTTCCACTCTAGTTTTGATGATGATTAACTCATGTAGTTATGTGTACTAATAATCTTGTGATTTTAGTTTCAGATCTTTAATCAAGTTATTAGTAGGTGATTAGCTTCAACAAGATGATTTGGAAGCTACCCACATGTTGATTCAAGAGCCCAAGCGTCAAAGATCATATATAGCACTTGCTCGGTGGATCAAAGAGTTTTGGATCGAGTCGGCTTGGAGATTGCGCTCTACAAGAAGACATCGGTACCATAGTTTAGTTTTGGGTTTAGATCCTAATTGTAAAGATTAGAATAGTATGATAGCTCAAGTTCACAACACACACGTTTCATGTTTTGAATATTGGTTTTCGGTTTTTTCGGTTTTAGGTTTAACCGATCTTGGTTTTCATGAATAGATTTTATATCAAAACAAGTTTACATGGTTTAGTGTATATATGATTTGTTCTATATACAAGCATGCTTCTATTGCTTAAACAAACTTAGTTTGATAGTCTACTTCATGAGTTTTATGTTTTTTGTATTTATGACAAAACATATTTTGGAATTAATGACAAAAACTATGATATATATTTATTTCATGTATATTGGATTTCTATCCATATGCATCATGCTTCAAAGTGTTTAATTATCATGTTTTTGTATCTGGAAGTGTTTTGGACAAAACGTATTTTCTATTCAAGTTTTAGAAAATACAGTTTTTGGTTTTTGGTAAAAATGAAAAGACATAAAAATAGTTTTAATTGCTTGATATTTGAGTCAAAACTTTTATCACATGTTTATATATCAATACAATTTGACAAAACTATTTTTGGGGATTTTTAGTAATTTATAAGAATTTATTGGATATTTATTTCCCAGATTTCTGACCTGTTTTGGTGTCTGCCAGGCTGATCGGTCGACCGGTACGGTCGACCGCACCATGTAGACGGTCGACTGTATGGGTCGACCGACGTGCACAGAAACGTGCACGCTGGCTACACCTATAGTCGGTCGACCGCGCCGGTCGACCGACTGAGAGCAGGTTTGCTCTCTGTTTGTTTAGGTCGACCGGGCGGTCGACCGCTAGCGCCAACGGGTCAAAAATTGACCGTTGGGCGGTCGACCGGGCGGTCGACCGTCAGGGTAATTCTGACAAAAATTACAGCCAACGGCTATTTTCTGGATTAGCATATAAATACCCCATTTGCAAGAGTTTTTCTCTAAGAATTTTTGTGCGAATTTTTACATACTCTCTGGTGTTTTTACAGCATTAAAAAGAAGTTTTTGAGCTTAATTTGAACAATCTTTTTGGATTTTCTTTAGGGTTTGAAAAATCAAAGAAAAGGGTTTTGGGAAAAGCTTTTGAATTGAACTTCTCTATCTTGGTTTCATTTATTTCCCAAAGTTTTTCTTTGAGTTGCTGGTTTCAAATCCCTTGGTTTTCTCCACACTTGAGCTAAAATCTACTATCTTTTCTATAGGATTTTGTGTGGGAAAAAGAGATTGTTTTGTGGTTGTTGTTTGAAACCACTAAGTTGTAAACCCTATCTTTAGCTTGGCTTTGTACCTTTCCCTCATTGTGTTGAGGAAGTTTGGCTATTGGGTTGTATCCCTCAAGGTTGTGAGGTGATCCTTGTATTGGTTTTGAGTTTGGAAATCCCTCAAGTTGTGAGGAGATAGTTGGCTTGGAGTTGTGCCTCAAGGAGGAGGTTGTGATTGTAAAGAGGGAGTTGGGTACTCCTTGTGAGAGTTCTTGGTGAACTAGCTAGTGGATTAGAAATCCTTCGTCTGTCGAAGGCGGGGATGTAGAGCTGGGTGCTCGAACCTCGATATCATATCTCTGTGTTTACGTTTGATCCATTGACTCTCTCTCTCTCTATCTCTCTCTTTACTTTGTGTATTATGCAAATTGCTATATCTTATACTTGCTTGTGTGTGCATCATTGTTGTAATTGCAATTAGTTTTCAAATTCCGCATTAAGTTCATTAGATTAGCATCGTCACCTATTCACCCCCCCTCTAGGTGACTTTTCAATTGGTATCAGAGCTAGCGCTCCTGATATTTAGGTTTAACCACCTAGGAGTGAGATCTTGGTTTGCTAATCTTCATTTGCATTTTCATTTGCACACATTTATTTGCACTTATGGCTAGCCCTCCTATGTTTGATCATTTTAGACTTGATGCTTGGAAGGCTAATATGACTAAACATTTAAAAGACCTAGGACATCTAGTTTATCAAGCCATTACCATAGAATCCCTCCCAAATAGTAGCAAGCATAAGAAGGCCAATGCATTAGCACTTAGGGCACTTAGAACATCTCTAAATGAACATTTATTACAAGTTTTTGATCGTTATGATTCGGCTTTTGCAGTTTGGAGCATCTTGACTTCTCCCGAGCTTCCAAGGATTATCAACAAGATGAGGAGATCTAAGAGAGAAAAGTCCGAAGAGCAATGCCTCATGGTCCAAGGGAAGAACTCCCTTGAGGTACAATCGGATTCTCAAATAGATGATAGCTCTACTTCCTATTGTCATGGATGTTTTGAAGTTCAACTTTAAATATGGAACTTGTTCAAAAGCTTGAGAATTTGTTAGAAAAACAGATTTGTTGAAAGATGATAATCTTGTTTTGAAAAATGAATTAAAGGATTTATGCTCTAATTTTGAATTGTTGTTGCAAGAGAAGGAAGAGATTGCAAGTGAATGTGACTCACTTAAATCTCAACTCGAACTTGTTTTAAAGGAAAATGAATTTTTGAAAAACAAAAATGATTGTGATGATGTTGTAAAGCACAATGAGATTTTATCTTCAAAATAAGATCTTGTTTTTAAAGAAAATGTTACCTTGAAAAATGAAATTAATTTCATAACAAAAGAATTGGATTTGGTTTTGAATAAAAATAAATCTCTGCAAAATGATATTGATATTCATGTTTGCCATGCTAGCATAGCTTCTACTTCTAGCACTTCCGTTGCATGCTCCACTTTATCTTCTAGCATTGAAAATGATATAAATAATTTGAAGAAAAGTGTTGATTGTTTAGGCTCCACTTTGAGCCAATGTTCTTTAAATCACACACGTTTGGAATCCTTGGTTCGCAAGAAACAAGCTCCAACTATGCATGCACACCCATCACGGCATACACATGCTCATCACGGACACAATCATAATATGTATGCTCATGTGTACACTTGTACACATTGTGGTCGAAAAGGCCACCTTGCTAGATTTTGTTATGATCGCATTTATCATGAAAATTAGCAACTATTTTGTTTGGGTTAGAAAAGATACTAACCCCCGTGGACCCACAAAGAAATGGGTACCAAAGACCACCTCTATACTTTTTGATGTAGGTGGGAGCTCTCGCAAAACGTGAGAGTGTTGGTGCCTTGGAGTGGATGCGTTCCGTGCCTAAAGAGAACCATTTGGATGCTTCACTCTCAAGGAGATTTGGTGGGAGGACCACCGTGGTTTGGAGAATTAGAGATGCACCTTCATCGGCTTTGGTATCATTCTCTAACTCCCGTTTTTAATTGCATGCTTTTCATGTTCATCTATTTATAGCATGCCATGGTTTATTGTTCATTATGCTTATGCCATGCTCTTTAGAATAATGTTATACATGTTTAGTTACTTGAGCACCTATGTCTTATATGGATCTATATTTAGTGTTCTCACATTGTTTAAACTAACATGTATGCCCTAGATCTAATGCACATGCATATGCATTATGACCATTTGGATGTTTATGATTTTTTTCTTATTGAATCATGTTTCATTATTTCATGATTAGTATGATATTTGCCATGTTTATTAGACTTATGCTTTACATGATTAGTTATTGAGACACCCATGTTTAGTATGGACCCATATTTTGTGTTCTCTTTATGTTTTAACTATCATGTTTATCATAGGTTTAATGCACATGTCTTTGTCATGCAAATCATATGGTTGACTATGATTTTTTTTTTAATGATTCATGTTTTGATAAATAACTTGTGTTGTATGATTTCAAATTTAGCCACATGTTTTGATCATGTATTTCTTGATTCAAATAGCATGTGGATGTTCTTCATGATCATTTTTATGTTTTTCATGATTGATTTGTATTCGTTTTATGCATAATGATTTGATTACTTGTTTAGATGTTAGTTTTCATTAAGACTAGAATTTATACTTGCACATGTGGTGGGACACAAATAAACCTTTATATATGTTTGTGCTTGGATGCCTATTTGTACCCTTTAGATGTTCCAGTATAGTCTAGTTTTGATGATTCATGCATTCAAACATGTATTCCTATTTTTGATGTGTTTTCTATGATTAAGTGTTTTCACTTCATGTATATGTCTATTTTGCCAAACCTTAAGATATACACGTATACCCCTTGAGTCATTTGCTTTTCATGCAAATCTATATTTTGGACTCAATTGTGTTTAGGGATATGTATGTATACTTTTGTTTTGTCAAAACATACATATGCCTTGGAGTTTAATTTGTTATGATGATTTTCGTGTCATTGAGGAAATTTCCTTTAGTAAAGAAGATTTAGTTTTTCATGTGTTCATATTTTAAAGGAATTTCAATCGAGCTTGATTATCCATTTTCATGATGATATGTTTCTCACAACACTTGTACACTCACCTTATTTTGATGTTTTCTCATGATTTGATTTTCATGAGTACTATTGGTGCCATATAGATTTTGAGTGTTTGGTGATCATGTGATTCTCATGTTTCATGAAAAATCTTTGTGTTTTATCTTGAAGGATTTCGTACTAGTTGATTCATATAACTAGTTGTGATATTCTTCATATGGTAGAGACTTTCAAACAAAGCTTAATTCCAAATCTATTTTTGAAAACCCCTACCTTTTAAGGGCGGTGGATGGGAAACCATGTTCAAGTATGTTTTATCTTGAAAAATCATCTAAAACTTAAACATGAATGGGTGGTAGTTGATATGAGTCATACACTTGATCTTATTCTTATTTCAATTGGTATCATTGAATTCTTTCAATTGGTATCAATCTTGACTTCCTTTATATGCTCATATATGTTTTGTTTTATATATGTATGCTTACACTTCATATAGTATCAATTTCAATTGGTATCTATTTCTTACATACATATATAGATGATTTATTTGTGCTTATTATATCCCTATATCTTGAAGCACAAATTTTGGTTATGTTAAGCTTGAGTTTTTCAATTGGTATCCATATACAAGCTTTATCATAATTTTAAGATTGCTAAGCTTGAATTTTTAATGAATATCATGTTTCAATTGATTTAATTTTCAATTGGTATCTTATTTCAAGCCTATGCATATTTTCTTTTGGTATTTCATGAAGGGGGAGAAAACTCATATTTTATATTTCAATTGGTATTTGGTTTACCATTGTTTTTGTTTCCCACTCCCTAACTTTATGATATTAAAGTAATTGGTATCATATGCTTATAATGAAAAATATCTTCTTTTGGTATCAAGATGCTATTTGTTTCCTAAATTTGGTATCAATTTTTTATTATCTATTGGTATCAAGTTTACATTACATGTTTTCATTTTGATATAAAATGTTATTGTTTCAATGCCTTGTTTTATTTCAAATAGGATTTGGCATTTCTCAAAGTTTGTTATTTTCAATTGATATCATATTGACTTTAGTTTTACCCCTTGAAATAATTTATTGCTTCTTTGTTTTGAACATTTAGGGGGAGAAGTATTTATTTTCATTATGTTTGTTTTTACCCCTTTGTTGATGATTGACAAAAAGGGAGAGAAGAATTTGTAGTTTATATGCATGGTTGATTTATGCATATGTTTTAGTTGGTTTTCATTAGTAATAATATGTTGGTTTCAATATTATTGTTTTATTGGTATCAAGAGCATGTTTCATTGTTTATGTTTTATTTTAATTAGTATCCAGAACATGTTTATATGTGTTTAAGAACATTCATTGCATATCTTACATGTTTTATTGTTATGCATGAGTTAAGGGGGAGCTTCTTTGAAGCTTTACTTTAATCCATGCATATATAACTCCATGAGTTTTGTCATCATCAAAAAGGGGAGATTGTTGGCCCAAAGGCCTTCCACTCTAGTTTTGATGATGATTAACTCATGTAGTTATATATGCATGGATTAAAGTAAAGCTTCAAAGAAGCTCCCCCTTAACTCATGCATAACAATAAAACATGTAAGATATGCAATGAATGTTCTTAAACACATATAAACATGTTCTGGATACTAATTAAATAAAACATAAACAATAAAACATGCTCTTGATACCAATAAAACAATAATATTGAAACCAACATATTATTACTAATGAAAACCAACTAAAACATATGCATAAATCAACCATGCATTTTTGATGATGATTAACTCATGTAGTTATGTGTACTAATAATCTTGTGATTTTAGTTTCAGATCTTTAATCAAGTTATTAGTAGGTGATTAGCTTCAACAAGATGATTTGGAAGCTACCCACATGTTGATTCAAGAGCCCAAGCGTCAAAGATCATATATAGCACTTGCTCGGTGGATTAAAGAGTTTTGGATCGAGTCGGCTTGGAGATTGCGCTCTACAAGAAGACATCGGTACCATAGTTTAGTTTTGGGTTTAGATCCTAATTGTAAAGATTAGAATAGTATGATAAGCTCAAGTTCACAACACACACGTTTCATGTTTTGAATATTGGTTTTTCGATTTTTCGGTTTTAGGTTTAACCGATCTTGATTTTCATGAATAGATTTTATATCAAAACAAGTTTACATGGTTTAGTGTATATATGATTTGTTCTATATACATGCATGCTTCTATTGCTTAAACAAACTTAGTTTGATAGTCTACTTCATGAGTTTTATGTTTTGGTATTTATGACAAAACATATTTTGGAATTAATGACAAAAACTATGATATATATTTATTTCATGTATATTGGATTTCTACCCATATGCATCATGCTTCAAAGTGTTTAATTATCATGTTTTTGTATCTGGAAGTGTTTTGGACAAAACGTATTTTCTATTCAAGTTTTAGAAAATACAGTTTTTGATTTTTGGTAAAAATGAAAAGACATAAAAATAGTTTTAATTGCTTGATATTTGAGTCAAAACTTTTATCACATGTTTATATATCAATACAATTTGACAAAATTATTTTTGGGGATTTTTAGTAATTTATAAGAATTTATTGGATATTTATTTCCCTAGATTTCTGACCTGTTTTAGTGTCTGCCAGGCTGATCGGTCGACCTTTACGGTCGACCGCACCATGTAGACGGTCGACCGTATGGGTCGACCGACGTGCACAGAAACGTGCACGCTGGCTACACCTATAGCCGGTTGACCGCGCCGGTCGACCGACTGAGAGCAGGTTTGCTCTCTGTTTGTTTGGGTCGACCGGGCGGTCGACCGCTAGCGCCAACGGGTCAAAAATTGACCGTTGGGCGGTCGACCGGGCGGTCGACCGTCAGGGTAATTCTGGCAAAAATTACAGCCAACGGCTATTTTCTGAATTAGCCTATAAATACCCCATTTGCAAGAGTTTTTCTCTAAGAATTTTTGTGCGAATTTTACATACTCTCTGGTGTTTTTACAGCATTAAAAAGAAGTTTTTGAGCTTAATTTGAACAATCTTTTTAGTGTTTTCTTTAGGGTTTGAAAAATAAAAGAAAAGGGTTTTGGGAAAGCTTTTGAATTGAACTTCTCTATCTTGGTTTCATTTATTTCCCAAAGTTTTTCTTTGAGTTGCTGGTTTCAAATCCCTTGGTTTTCTCCACACTTGAGCTAAAATCTACTATCTTTTCTATAGGATTTTGTGTGGAAAAAGAGATTGTTTTGTGGTTGTTGTTTGAAACCACTAAGTTGTAAACCCTATCTTTAGCTTGGCTTTGTGTCTTTCCCTCATTGTGTTGAGGAAGTTTGGCTATTGGGTTGTATCCCTCAAGGTTGTGAGGTGATCCTTGTATTGGTTTTGAGTTTGGAAATCCCTCAAGTTGTGAGGAGATAGTTGGCTTGGAGTTGTGCCTCAAGGAGGAGGTTGTGATTGTAAAGAGAGGAGTTGGGTACTCCTTGTGAGAGTTCTTGGTGAACTAGCTAGTGGATTAGAAATCCTTCGTGTGTCGAAGGCGGGGATGTAGAGCTGGGTGCTCGAACCTCGATATCATATCTCTGTGTTTGCGTTTGATCCATTGACTCTCTCTCTATCTCTCTTTACTTTGTGTATTGTGTAAATTGCTATATCTTATACTTGCTTGTGTGTGCATCATTGTTGTAATTGCAATTAGTTTTCAAATTCCGCATTAAGTTCACTAGATTAGCATCGTCACCTATTCACCCCCCCTCTAGGTGACTTTTCAGCTCCGTCACCTTCGGGATGACTCCAAAGGCACTATCATCGGTATAGGTAACATTCAAATTGGTTCATCTCCTACTGTAAAAAATGTTGTACTTGTTGATGGTTTGAAACATAATTTGCTTAGTATTAGTCAATTTTGTGATCGTGGACTTAAAGTTGTTTTTGATGATACTTCTTGCAAGATTTTTGATATTAAATCCAATGATTGTATTCTTACCGGTTTTCGTGATGATAATGTTTATATTATTGACATGCTCAATGTGGAATGTTCTACTAAATGCTTAAATACTTTTGATGAAAATTCTTGGCTTTGGCATACAAGATTAGGACATGCATCTTTTGACCATCTTTCTAGGATTAATTCAAAGGAATTGGTGAAGGGTATACCTTGCTTGAAGTTTGAGAAAGACCGCATTTGTGGTGCGTGCCAACTTGGGAAACAAACCAAGTCTTCCTTCAAACCAATCAAGGATATCATGTCAACTAGGCCTTTAGAATTAATTCATATGGATCTTTTGGACCTACTAAAACTAAGAGCTTAAATGGTAGTAGATTTGCATTTGTTTTAGTTGATGATTTTTCCCGTTTCACTTGGGTTTTCTTCTTGGAACACAAAGATCAAACTTTTTCTCGTTTTAAGATTTTTCGAAAAAGAGTTGAAAAAGAAAAAGGTTTTCCGATTTTGAAAATAAGGAGTGATAGAGGTGGTGAGTTTGTTAACCAACTCTTCATGACTTATTGTGATGAAAAGGGAATCAAGCATGAAATGTCTTCTCCTAGAACTCCACAACAAAATGGAGTTGTAGAAAGGAAAAATAGAACACTTCAAGAGATGGTTAGGACAATGATAAGTGAGTATGACCTCCCTCAATATCTATGGGCCGAGGCCGTAAACACCGCATGCTATATATCAAATCGTATTTATTTATGTAAAAATTCTTCCAAAACATCTTTTGAAATGTATCATTCTAGAAAACCTAATGTTTCATATTTCAAAGTTTTTGGATGCAAGTGTTTTGTTTTGAACTCTAAAGATAACTTGGGTAAATTTGATGCTAAGACTTATGAAGCTATCTTTATTGGATACTCTACTATTAGTAAAGCTTATAGAGTATTCAATAGATCTTCCCTTACCATTGAAGAATCCATGCATGTTAAATTTGAAGAATCTAATGTGTTTGTTGAGAATGTTGTAGAGATTGAACCATTAGGTGAAGACATGGAGAGACTATCCTTGAAGGACTCACCCGCTCAAGATGATAAGCAAGAACCAATTGTGACATTCAAGAGGATAAAGAGGAAAGCTCTCAACTGCTTCCTAAAGCTTGGACATATGCCACAAATCATCCCAAGGAGCTCATCTTAGGTGATGCATCTAAAGGAGTAACAACTCGCTCCAAACTCCAAGACCTATGTGGTAACTTTGCTTTCATTTCTCATTTTGAACCCAAAAGCATCCTCGAAGCCGAGGCGGACTCATATTGGTTGCTAGCCATGCAAGAGGAACTCAATCAATTTGAGCGCAACCAAGTTTGGCACCTTGTTCCTAGGCCCCACGATAGACCAATAATTGGTACTAAGTGGATCTTTAGAAACAAGATGGATGAGTCCGAAAATGTGATTAGGAATAAGGCTAGGTTAGTGGCCCAAGGTTACACTCAAGTTGAGGGAATTGACTTTGAGGAGACCTTTGCAACCGTAGCACGGCTTGAAGCCATACGGATGACACTAGCTTTTGCATCTTTCAAAAATTTTAAACTTTTTCAAATGAATGTGAAAAGTGCATTTTTGAATGGTTTTATCAATGAAGAAGTTTTTGTTGCTCAACCTCCCGGTTTTGTTGATCATGTTCATCCCGATTTTATTTTAAACTTGATAAAGCTTTGTATGGATTGAAACATGCTCCAAGAGCTTGGTATGAAAGGCTTTCTAGTTTTCTCATTTCAAATGATTTTATTAAAGGCAAAGTAGATACAACACTATTCACTAAGCATGTTGATAATGACATTTTAATTGTGCAAATTTATGTTGATGATATAATTTTTGGTTCCACTAATAAGTTTTTATGCAAGGAATTTGAAAAGGTTATGCAATGTGAGTTTGAAATGTCTTCAATGGGTGAGCTTAATTTCTTTCTTGGACTCCAAATCAAGCAATTGCAAGATGGGAACTTCATATGTCAAGCCAAATACGCAAAGGAACTCGTAAAGAGGTTTGGACTTGAAGACTCAAAGGTTTGCAACACTCTCATGGCAACTACCACCAAGCTTGATAAGGATGACCAAGGTAAAAATGTTGATATTAAATTATATAGAAGCATGATAGGTAGTCTTTTGTATTTGACGGCAAGTAGGCCGGATATCATGTTTAGTGTGTGTCTTTGTGCTAGATTTCAATCGTGTCATAAAGAGTCTCATCTTATTGTGGTAAAACGCATTATTCGTTATATTAAGGGAACGATTGGAATGGGTCTATGGTATCCGAAAACCGGAGATTTCTCAATGACGAGTTATTCGGATGCCGACTATGTGGGTTGTAGAGTAGATAGAAAGAGTACTAGTGGGACATGTCAATTTCTTGGTAATTATCTTGTTTCATGGTCCTCTAGGAAACAAAATTCCGTAGCTCTCTCAACCGCCGAGGCGGAGTATATTGCCGCGGGGGCTTGTTGTGCACAAGTCCTTTGGATGAAACATACTCTCCTTGATTATGATTTGCATTTTGACCATATAAAAATATTTTGTGATAATACTAGTACTATACATATGACAAAGAATGCAAATCAACATAGTAAGACCAAGCACATTGAGATTAGATATCACTTTCTTAGAGATTATTTTGAGAAAGGAGATATAGATATTGATTATGTTTCTACGGATTTGCAACTAGCCGATATTTTCACTAAACCACTTGATTTCTCTAAATTTTCCTACATTTGTGGTGAACTTAATGTTTGTGTTATTGAATAAAAATATTTTCATAATCCTTTTGATGTATGACAAAAAGGGGGAGAATGAGTTTTTATGATAGAAATATGAGTTCATATGATTTTGGTTCCATATGAGCCATATGAGTTTATATATGTTTTCCATGTTTTTAGTTTTTGATGTATTTTCATGAATTCTTGTAATTTGAGTTTAAGTGTTTTGCAAGTGTTTTATATTTTCATGGTTTTTGGTTTCATGATGTTTACTTGCAAATTATAAATTACATTATTTTTCCTTGTTTAATATAGCATAATTTGAGGGGGAGCTTTCTCCTCCCCTATATTTTTTGTTTATAGCCTATTTGTTTTGTCATCATCAAAAAGGGGGAGATTGTTGGCCCATAAGGTTGCACTCTCCAATTGTTTATAGTTTTGATGATAACAAACCAAATAGGAGCTATATGGTACTAATTAGTTTGTTGAGATTAGTTTCAGGTTGGAGGCCATTGCTTAGCTATTGCAAGAAATTCTAGGTTCATGAAGAAAAGAAGGCTTTTTGCACATCAAGGAAGGAACATAGAAGAGAAGGCTCTAGCAAGGCATTGTATGGCTTAAGATTGCTCAAGAGACTTAATTAGATTTGTTTTTTTGTTTAGAGTTTTGTTAAAGAATAGTGAATAGGTTTGAAGCTCTATCACACACGTTTTTTGCGCACATCTTATTTCTAAGTTTATTTCATATAAATTATACAAAAATATTTTGATACAAAATCCTCTGCCTGTAAATCTATATTTATGTTTTATACTCATTCCTATTTAAAACATCTTTTGATAAAAATATTTTTCTCCTCAAAATTCTGTTTGAAAATTGATTTTTGGCCTGAGCCGGTCGACCGCCCGAGTCGACCGTAGTTTTGGCAGATGCACGTATCTGTGTGCACGTTTCACGGTCGACCGGGACGGTCGATCGAGACGAGCCTGTCTGTAAGTCTTTACTCTCTGTTTGTTTGGGTCGACCGGGCCGGTCGACCGTATCCTGCAACGGATATTTTTTTAGTACTAGCGGTCGACCAGGCCGGTCGACCGGACTAGCCGTTTGAACTGTAACGGCTAGTTTCTGAACAGGTTTAAATTTTGTCCTTTTCTCACTTAAGTGTGTTTAAATGACATGTTTTGGTTTTAATACTCTCTGATTAGCCTTAAAAATGTTTTATCTTCTAACCCTAGCCCTCTCCTATAAATAGGGGTGTTTAGGGAGAGATTGGTTTACCTAATCATTACAAGAAAAATTCAAAAGTTTAAGGCATTCAAAAGAGCTTGGTTTCTTGGTTTTTGTACTGAAATTCTCTCTCATTTTCTGAAGTGTTTTCAAGAATTCTCTGATTTCATTTTCTTTTCTCTTTGCACACAAGAGCTTCATTCCTACTCATTGTTCTCTAATGACCTTTTTGTCAGAGAAGAGAATTTTGCAAGAGAGAGTTTGTGGTCTTTTGACTACTCAGAGATTGCTTGTACTTGAGATTGTGGAGTTGGGTACTCCGGTGTATTTGTGACATCTTTGTGATAGTGGAAGTGGTTGGAATCCTTCTGGGGAAGGCGGGGAAGTAGAGCTGGGTGCTCGAACCTCGATAACAATTCTTTGTGTTTGCGTTTGGTTTACTTTTCTTGTTCTTGCACTACTTTCATTGCTATTGTTGTTTGCTTTTGTTTGTCATTGCTATATTCACTTGTTGTCATTCATCTTGTCAATCATTGTCCCATACAACAAGGTTGCATTGCGCACCTCCAACTCTTATTTACGAGGAATCAGGAGGAAGGAGTTCAGAACCCTTCACGGGGCATTCGGCTCTTAGTCTTGTTTTGGGAGATTGTTGCATCATATTTTTAAATTGTGCATTGATTAGCATTAATCACCTATTCACCCCCCCTCTAGGTGATTTTCAAAAACATCCCTCGAGTCTAAGGACTCGAGTAAACAAGGCCACAAAACTAAGGGAGATTTATTTGTTTATTTTGACCACCGTTAGGCGTGAATAATCATGCTTCTTGAAGCATAATTATCCAGCTTAATAAGTGATGTTTTATTCATATATATATATATATATATATATAATATATATATATATATATATATATATATATATATATATATATATATATTTCTTTTTATTTATTTTTGCTTTATGGCATTTCAGGTCTTTGTTTCCATCCCAAAAATTGTGTAAGTGTGAAGTGCATACTATCTAAGGCAAAAAATTCAAGATAAAATTATCTCCCCAATCTTTTATACTTAACATATAATTTTAAATAAGATCCATTATTTCGACTAGGTTTAGGATGTCATAAATTGAGGTTTCCTTAGTTTCTAAGATCATCTTAATTTTCTTAAAAATAGACCAAAACTTTGTCTCTTATTTCAAAAAATTTTTAAAGAAGAGAAAATTCCTATACAAAAGAGAAGATTTCTAAAAGTATCCTAAAAGAAGTGTAAAAGAAAGAAAATCTAAAAACTCTACGTTAGTAAACCCTCCCCCACACTTATCTCATGCATTGTCCTCAATGCATCGTGACGTATGTATGCATGAAACAAATAGAGAGGGAAGGAAAAATCACCTCAAGGTGGTGGTTCTGGTGGGGGTCTGATTGGTCCACGAAATGCGGCCCAATCCAACTTGCATTGAGTCCGGAGGAACCCACCAGAGACCTCTATAATAAAACCCACTAGAAAGATGTATATATTTATGATTTTTATTAAAAATTTAACCCCATCTAATTTCCAAATTTACAAAATAATTTTAGAGTCAAATTTATCAAGCCCTTTGTCCCAGAATGGATTGATTGATTTAGACTCAGGAAATACAGGAACTAATACCGACTCAAGAAAAAGACTTAAGTCAAGTAAAGGTTTGGGAGTTGAGATTGGTTAAGGAAGTGGGTCCAAATCAAAAAGATGAAGCTCAAGTCCACATTCATTTTCCCATGATGGAATGTGACTTTCTAAAATTGGTGATTCAAGTTCAAGAATGACAGGTATGGGAATCAAAACTGACTCTAAAATGTTGCTCAAATTGGGTAACATAACAGGAGTCAATATTGACTCAGGAATTTGAACTGGATCACAAATTTGAGGATCAAAGTCACATTCCTCATTGAGTTCAATTCCATAAAAATGAGAACTTGCCAATTTATCAATGGGACTTTCAAAAGTATGAAATTGGTCTAGTACAATATGATGATTATAAAAAATTGGTGATTCAATTTCACAATGAACTGGCACTGGATCCAATACGAACTCGGGAAAAGGCCTGAATTCAGGTAAAAATACCTCAGTCAATATTGAATCATGAAGTGAAATTGAATTACCAAGTTGAAGTTCAGGATCATATTCATGCTCAAAATTAATTTCAGAAAAGGATAACTTGCCAAAATATCAATGGGATTTGAAGCTTGGATATGTTCAGATGGGTGTGCTGAAATTGAATCTTAGCGTCCAAAATGACAAGAGTCCTGGGTTAGATCAATAGAGTTGGGGATAGCTGAATTAGTCAAAGATTGATAAGATAGAGTTTCCTCATTCCTATAAATGCTAACCAATTGACTCAATTGTGTTTCCAACCTATTGATAGACTCGGTTGAAGATTTTTGAAATTTTAGCGCAGACTCTTTCAAGACTTCTATACTTTTTTCTAGCTGTGATGTATCTTCAAGTGGTTGTTCTAGAAAAGGAGTGTAGGAATCTTGATTTCCAAAACAACAAGAGTCATGTGTCAAATTGATAGAGTTAGAGATATTTGAATTGGTCAAAGGTGGAGAAGAGAGAGTTTCTTCATTCTTATAAATGTTGACCAATTTACTTAATTGTGTTTCCAACCTATCAATAGACTGAGAGGAAGTTTTTTGAAATTTTAATGCGAACTCCTGCAAGATTTCTATACTCTTTTCTAGACTTGATTTTTCTGCAAGTGGATGCTCTAGAATGGGAGTATAAGAATCTTGGTTTTGAAAATTTTATAAAGAATGTGAGTCCAAAATATTTTGAGATTGAAGCTTGGACTCACACAAGAGTTTCTTACTCGTTTCCAGGGCAGATGGTTTTTCATTATGAGAAGGTGGAACTGAGTAAGACTCTTAAAAATATTGTGAAATTAGAGAGGCTAACATTTTCTGACGTTGTCGCTCGGCCTCTTGTAGATTGGTTTCTATACTCTTTTCTAACTCGGATTTTTCTTCAATGGGATGTCCAGAAAAAGGAGTATGGAAGCAAAATTAGGGAACGAATATTGTGTAAATTATGGACAAGGTGGACACGGTGGATAAGGAGGTTGAAAATTTAACTCGGGGGAGGTGAATCCCCATTGACTCTGTGAAGAGTTAAAATTATTTTGGAAATTATAATTATAAGATTGTGGGTATAGGTTGTTTGATTTGGATAAGGCCAACCCGATGTATTTGGTTGGTTCATATTGTGAAAAACCGGGTTGGAATTATCTGAATTGAATGGGGTCAGTGTGAAATATGAATTCATATTAGGATTGAAAGAATTGTTATTGTTGAATTCCATTTCACAAATAATCACAAACAAAAAAGTAAGAACAAACAATCAAATAAAAAGAAAAGACAAAATCAAAACCAAGCCTATATTAAGGTTGACCTAGACCTAGACGACTCCTAACTGGTTGATTACCCGGGGGAGGTTGTTGCTTGAATCCGACCACAAGCTAATCGACCAGGTAGGGGCAAAATACGGTGGGAGGTATCCATGCGTAAGCAACGGGCCTTAATTACGCCAAACCACGGTATCTTCGAGGCGTAACCTCTTAATCCCCAACCTTAGACACCGATTTCACAAGAGTAAGATTCAAAATAAGTTTCACCCTCGGTCAATCTCTTAATGAGTCCGAGATGTCCCTAGGGGCCAACGTCTGTCAATTTTTATTAGGGCTTGGGTTGTGTTAGTGGGGAGGTGATTTTTGGGCTAAGGGAGGTGATGAAATCCCCACCTTATCTTGTATTGGGTTATGCCCTTAAGTTCAATTCGTGCAAGTGTGTAATATAGACAAGAATATAACACAAAGCGATAAATCACCCACGTGTTTGTCCTATGCTATATGCAATGCCATATGTACATCTCAATCCAGATCACAACAACAGAACAAAAATATAGTATATTGGAATTGAATTGATACGTGCCTAAATGTAAATGTCTAAACCGTTTTAAAAGCATCCAAATACCGTATTTTAGTTCTTTAGTTTATTGCGCTGTGTAGGCAATCAAAGTAGGAAAGTAATAGTACAGATCAACTAGCTATTATAATGAACACAGCCCAGCACAACAAGATATACAATTATCACAAAATAGCCGCGTTGGCGCTGCGGTTCTTTAGAAGCTGGGTCCCTGCTTTCTAGAGTAGGGAGATGCAAAGCTAGTGTTTATTCTAAAATATTCAAATCCTGTAAAGAATGTCCTGCACACCAAAATAGAGAAGACAATGTTAAAAAAAAACGTGAAATCAAAACCATTCCCGTTCCCCGGCAACAGCGCCAAAAATTTTGATCGGGGCGAAACTAGCACTCAAAAAATGTGTGTATTATGAAATCGATGAAAAGCTCGTATCTGTGCTAATGTTCCCTCGATACTTTCATTATAGCATTGGCCCAACGGGTCGAATCCACAGGGATGGGAGGCGATAGAAGCATTAACAGCTTTTATTCACGTTGGTTGTTAACAGTTCTTCTTTGTTAAAGAATTAGAAAAAGAAAAGAAAAGAAAAGGAAATCAAGCATGTGGTAGGTGGAGAAGGCGATGAAAACGGCGAAGAAAACAAAAGAGAAGTGTGGTTTGGAAAATAAAATAGAAAAGAAGATGAAACAAAGGTGAACTAAGAGGATGGTGAAAACATCGATAGAAAAATGAGAAAAAGAGTTTGAAAATGATTTTCAAAACAAAGGAAAATAAAACTCATGGCTACTAACTACTAATTGATCCACTAATCATACTAGCCTCTTAGTGATAGTTGTCTCACATGGATCCTTGGCCATCACTAATCCTTGGCTTCAAGAGACGACACAGAGCATGGTCCATAAGATTGATCTTCTTGTTGGCCCAAGAGGTTACACTCTCCAATTGTTTTGTGTTTTGATGATGACAAACCAAATAAGAGCTATTTGGTACTAATGAATTTGCTTAAGATAAGTTTCAGGACAAGTACCATGTTTGGAGGGCATTGCTTGCTATTGCAACAACTTCTAGGTTCATAAAGCTATGAAGGCATATTGCACATCAAGAAGGATCATAGAAGAAGAAGGCTCTAGCAAGGATAGCATGGCTCAAAGACTTGAAGATTGCTCAAGAAGTCTTTAATTATTTTGTTTTTAGTTTTATAGTTTGTTAAAGAATAGTGGATAGGTTTGAAGCTCTATCACACACGTTTTTGCGCACATACCTAATCCAAAATAATTTCTTATAATTTATACAAAAATATTTTGCATACAAGATTTTGCCTACAGATATATATTTATGTTTTATGCTAATCCCTGTTCAAAAGTATTTTTGTCAAAATCAAAATCCCTTTTAATTTTATGTCCAAAACCTGGTTTTTGACCTGAGCCAGTCGACCGGACAGTCGACCGGACCTATGTCAGGTTTGGCCGGTCGACCGGCCCAGTCGACTGTAGCTCTGGGTGTACATGTATCTGTGTGCACGTTTTTGTGGTCGACCGCACGGTCGACTGACTGTAACTCAGTCTGCTCTCGGATAGATTGGGTCGACCGGGCGGTCGACCGCTGGCCTGCAACGGTCATAATTTTGAACGTACGGTCGACCGGCCAGTCGACCGAACTATCCGTTGAACAATAACGGGCAGTTTTTAATAAGCTGTTTTATTTTGTCTTCTTGTGTTTAAAATTTGATTTAGGGATATATTTCAAATCTAATATGACTTAATTGACCTTAAGTTTGTATTATCCCTAAACCCTAGCCCTCTCCTATAAATAGGGGTGTTTGGGGAGAGTTTGTTTACAACAATTTTTGCAAGAAAAATTCAAAAGTTTAAGGCATTCAAAAGAGATTTGTTTCTTGGTTTTTGTGCTGAAATTCTCTCTCATTTTCTGAAGTGGTTTTTGAAATACTCTCTGATTTAATTTTCTTTCTTCACTTACAACAAGAGCTTCATTCCTACTCATTGTTCTCTAAGGACCTTTTGTAAGGGAAGAGACATTTGAAAGAGAGAGTTTGTGGTCTTTTGACTACTCAGAAATTGCTTGTAATCGAGATTGTGAAGTTGGGTACTCCGGTGTAATTGTGATTTCTTTGTGATAGTGAAAGTAGCTAGAATCCTTCTGGGGAAGACGGGGAGTAGAGCTGGGTGCTCGAACCTCGATAACATATCCTTGTGTTTGCGATTGGCTTACATTCTTGCACTCCTTTACATTACTTTACTTGCACTTATTACTTGCTTATCATCATCATTGCTATATTTACTTGCTTTTATTCATCTTGTGAATCTTGTGTGGTGATTGTTACATCTTAATTTTTAATTTGTCCATTGATTAGCATTATCACCTATTCACCCCCGCTCTAGGTGATTTTCAATTGGTATCAGAGCTTGGACTCTAGGTTTTGGCTTAACATCCATAGAGAGATCCTTAAAATTTGCTAATCAACATTTTCATTCATACATTCATACACTAGTAAACATGGCCGATAACATTAAAACCCCTCCTAAATTTGATGGACTTAATTTCCCTATTTGGAAGGTTAGGATGACTATATTTTTACAATCTTTGGGTAGCTTAGTGGCCAAGTCCTTGACCAAACCCTATGTAGCACCCGATGGTAATGAGAGCACTTGGACCGACTTCAACTTTAGAGAATATGAGGCTAACTCCAAGGCCCAAAACTCCCTATTAACCGCCTTGAATGAGGATGACCTTACTCGGGTAATTCATTGCCAATCCGCCTATGAGATTTGGCAACACTTATTGGTCACACGCGAAGGGACTTCACAAGTCAAGAGAGCTAAGATAGATCTCTTGAGGTCCCAATATGAGTCATTTAAAATGATTGATGACGAGTCTATTGATAGTATGATTACAAGGTTTACTAAAATCACTAATGGTCTTTCTTCCTTAGGTGATGACATCTCCAATGATCAAAAGGTGCGGAAAGTGATTCGGGCTCTTCCGTCTTCATGGGAGATAAAGGCCACCACCTTAAAAGAATTGAACGACAAGGACGAGATGGACCTCATTAGTCTCATTGGGAACCTAAAGACCCATGAGATGGAGAAGAAGGCAAGAGAAAAGGCCACTACTTCAAAGAAGAAATCCATAGCCTTCAAGACTTCATCCACCAATGATGACGATGAAGAAGACGAAGAAGATGATGAGGAGCTAACTCTACTTGTGCGGAATGTCAAGAGGTTGTACTGGAAGAACAAGCTCAACTTCCGGAAGAAATTTGAAGGCAAAGAGGAGAGAAGGATCATTTGCTACAATTGCCGCAAACCCGGACATATCATGGCGGATTGCCCGAAGTTTAAGAAGAAGATGACTTCCTCCTTCAAGCCAAAGAAGCCGGAGGAAAAGAAAGCATACAAGGCAACATGGGATTCGAAAAGCGAGTCCGAAGAAGAGGTGGATACGGCGAACATGTGTTTCATGGCAAACACTCCTAAGGTAACCCCTCAATCTCATGATGATGAAGATGATGAACTAAGTAAGGAAGTTCTTGTACATGCCTTTGTTGAACTTTCTGAAACTTATGACAATAAAAAGATTGAATGTTTTAAATTACAAAAAGAAGTTGCTTTTCTTAAAATCAACTTGCTATGATTTCTAAAGAAAAAGATGATATTTCTTCTAATCTTATTTCTCTTCAAAATGAGTTTAATGCCTACAAGGTTTCTTGTAAGGGAAAATCTCCTATTGTTGATGAAAAAGAAATTTCTTCTTTTAAATCTAAAATTAATGATTTTGAAAAAGTTTTGAAAGATTGTGCTTTTAACACAAAGAAACTTGAGAACATGTTTTCTAAAAAGCACACCTCACATGTTAAGTCTACTCATGCTCACACTACACATGCTAAATCTTTTCATGCTCACAACTCTCATGCTCACAAATCACATACTCATTATGCTTTCAAATATGGTAGAGTATATAGATGCACGTATTGTGGTAAGAATGGACATTTAGCTAAATTTTATTATGACCAAGTTAATAGATCAAATAATCTTGTTTGGGTTAATGAAACTAACCCCCTAGGACCCAAGAAAATGTGGGTACCAAAATCAAGTCCTAAATTATTTGATGTAGGTACACACCAAGGCTCCAAGACGTAGGGAGCGGTGGTACCTTGATAGTGGTTGTTCAAGACATATGACGTGGGATATCAACAACTTTACAACCCTATCAAGGTACATGGAAGGTGGCTCCGTCACCTTCGGGGATGACTCCAAAGGAACTATCATCGGTATAGGTAACATTCAAATTGGTGCATCTCCTATTATAGAGAATGTTATTTTAGTAGATGGTTTAAAACATAATTTGCTTAGCATTAGTCAACTTTGTGACCGTGGACTTAAAGTTGTTTTTGATGATTCTTCTTGCAAGATTTTTGATGTTAAATCTGATGTTTGTATTCTTACCGGTTTTCGTGACAATAATGTTTATATCAATGACATGCTTAATTTAGATTGTTCTACTAAATGCTTGAATGCTTTTTATGAAAATTCTTGGCTTTGGCATAGAAGATTAGGACATGCATCTTTTGACCATCTTGCTAGAATTAATTCTAAGGATTTAGTAAAGGGTATACCTTGCTTGAAGTTTGAGAAAGACCGCATTTGTGGTGCGTGCCAACTTGGGAAACAAACTAAGTCTTCCTTCAAACCAATTAAGGATATCAAGACTACTAGGCCCTTAGAACTAATTCATATGGATCTTTTTGGACCAACACAAACTAAAAGTTTAAATGGTAGTAGATTTGCATTTATTTTAGTTGATGATTTTTCCCGTTTCACTTGGGTTTTCTTCTTGCAAAGTAAAGATCAAACATTTTCATATTTCAAAATTTTTCGAAAAAGGGTTGAAAAAGAAAAAGGTTTTTCGATTTTGAGAATAAGGAGTGATAGAGGTGGTGAGTTTGTTAACCAACTCTTCATGACTTATTGTGATAAAAAGGGAATCAAGCATGAAATGTCTTGTCCTAGGACTCCACAACAAAATGGAGTAGTGGAAAGGAAAATAGAACACTTCAAGAGATGGCTAGGACAATGATAAGTGAATATGACCTCCCTCAATATTTATGGGCCGAGGCCGTAAACACTGCATGCTATATTTCAAATCGTATTTATGTGTGTAAGAATTCTTCCAAAACATCTTTTGAAATGTATCATTCTAGAAAACCTAATGTTGCATATTTTAAAATTTTTGGATGCAAGTGTTTTGTTTTAAATACTAAAGAGAATTTGGATAAATTTGATGCTAAGGCTTATGAAGCTATCTTTGTTGGATATTCTTCTACTAGCAAAGCATATAGAGTTTTTAATAGATCTTCACTTACTATTGAAGAAACCATGCATGTTAAGTTTGAAGAATCTAATGTGGTTGTTGAGAATGTTGTAGAGATTGAACCATTAGGTGAAGACATGGAGAGACTATCCTTGAAGGACTCACCCGCTCAAGAAGAAAAGCAAGAATCAATTGGTGATGTTCAAGAGGATAAAGAGGAAAGCTCTCAACCGCTTCCTAAAGCTTGGAGATACGCTACAAATCATCCTAAGGAGCTCATCTTGGGTGATGCATCTAAAGGAGTCACAACACGCTCCAAACTCCATGACCTATGTGGTAACTTTGCTTTCATTTCTCATTTTGAACCCAAAGGCATTCTCAAAGCCGAGACGGACCCATATTGGTTGCTTGCCATGCAAGAGGAACTCAATCAATTTGAGCGCAACCAAGTTTGGCACCTTATTCCTAAGCCCCACAATAGACCAATAATTGGTACTAAGTGGATCTTTAGAAACAAGATGGATGAGTCCGGAAATGTCATTAGGAATAAAGCTAGGTTAGTGGCCCAAGGTTACACTCAAGTTGAAGGAATTGACTTTGAGGAGACCTTTGCACCCGTAGCACGGCTTGAAGCCATACGGATGACACTAGCTTTTGCATCTTTCAAAAATTTTAAACTTTTTCAAATGGATGTGAAAAGTGCATTTTTGAATGGTTTTATTAATGAAGAAGTTTATGTTTCTCAACCTCCTGGTTTTGTTGATCATGTTCACCCCGATTTTGTTTTTAAACTTGATAAAGCTTTATATGGATTGAAACAAGCTCCTAGAGCTTGGTATGAAAGGCTTTCTAGTTTTCTAATTTCAAATGATTTTGTTAAAGGCAAAGTAGACACAACTCTATTTACAAAGCATGTTGATAATGATATATTAATTGTGCAAATTTATGTAGATGATATAATTTTTAGTTCTACTAATGAGCTTTTATGCAAGGATTTTGAAAAGGTCATGCAACTTGAATTTGAAATGTCTTCATTGGGTGAGCTCAATTTCTTCCTTGGACTCCAAATCAAGCAATTGCAAAACAGGACGTTCATAAGTCAAGCCAAGTACGCAAAGGAACTTGTAAAGAAGTTTGAACTTGAAGGCTCAAAGACTTGCAACACTCCCATGGCAACTACAACCAAGCTTGATAAAGATGACCAAGGTAAAAATGTTGATATTAAATTATATAGAAGCATGATAGGAAGTCTTTTATATTTAACGGCAAGTAGGCCGGATATCATGTTTAGTGTGTGTCTTTGTGCTAGATTTCAATCGTGTCCTAAAGAGTCCCATCTTATTGCGGTAAAACGCATTATTCGTTATATTAAGGGCACTATTGGGATGGGTCTAAGGTATCCGAAAACCGGAGATTTCTCAATGACGAGTTATTCGGATGCCGACTATGCGGGTTGTAGAGTAGATAGAAAGAGTACTAGTGGGACATGTCAATTTCTTGGTAATTGTCTTGTTTCATGGTCCTTTAGGAAGCAAAATTCCGTAGCACTCTCAACCGCCGAGGCGGAGTATGTTGCCGCGGGGGCTTGTTGTGCACAAGTCCTTTGGATGAAACATACTCTCCTTGATTTTGATTTGCATTTTGATCATATAAAAATATTTTGTGATAATACTAGTACTATACACATGACTAAGAATGCAAATCAACATAGTAAGACCAAGCACATTGAGATTAGATATCACTTTCTTAGAGATCATTTTGAGAAAGGAGATATAGATATTGATTATGTTTCCACGGATTTACAACTAGCCGATATTTTCACTAAACCACTTGATTTTGCTAGATTCTCATTTATTTGTGGAGAACTTAATGTTTGTGTTATTGAATAGACATGTTTTTCATAACCCTTTTTGATGTATGACAAAAAGGGGGAGAATAAGTTTACATGGACAAAAATAAATTTATATGGTCTTGGTTCCATATGAGTTTATATATGTTTTTGTTGTCTTGTTTTGTTTTCATGCGTTTTTGAGAATTCTTGTGTTTTATTAGTATGTGATTTTCATTATTGTTTCAATTGGTTTCAATTAGTATCAAGAGCATTTTTTTGTTTTCAATAAATTCTTGTGTTTTTCATATAGCATAATTTGAGGGGGAGTTTTCTCCTCCCCTATATTTTTGTTTATAGCCTATTTGTTTTGTCATCATCAAAAAGGGGGAGATTGTTGGCCCAAGAGGTTACACTCTCCAATTGTTTTGTGTTTTGATGATGACAAACCAAATAAGAGCTATTTGGTACTAATGAATTTGCTTTAAGATAAGTTTCAGGACAAGCACCTTGTTTGGAGGGCATTGCTTGCTATTGCAACAACTTCTAGGTTCATAAAGCTATGAAGGCATATTGCACATCAAGGAAGGATCATAGAAGAAGAAGGCTCTAGCAAGGATAGCATGGCTCAAAGACTTGAAGATTGCTCAAGAAGTCTTTAATTATTTTGTTTTTAGTTTTATAGTTTGTTAAAGAATAGTGGATAGGTTTGAAGCTCTATCACACACGTTTTTGCGCACATACCTAATCCAAAATAATTTCTTATAATTTATATAAAAATATTTTGCATACAAGATTTTGCCTACAGATATATATTTATGTTTTATGCTAATCCCTGTTCAAAAGTATTTTTGTCAAAATCAAAATCCCTTTTAATTTTCTGTCCAAAACCTGGTTTTTGACCTGAGCCAGTCGACCGGACAGTCGACCGGACCTATGTCAGGT
Organism: Agave tequilana; assembly: GCA_038442645.1. Classification (NCBI taxonomy): domain Eukaryota; kingdom Viridiplantae; phylum Streptophyta; class Magnoliopsida; order Asparagales; family Asparagaceae; genus Agave; species Agave tequilana. The sequence goes on from JAVJIF010004447.1 coordinate 28,316, forward strand.
TTGGCCGGTCGACCGGCCCAGTCGACTGTAGCTCTGGGTGTACATGTATCTGTGTGCACGTTTTTGCGGTCGACCGCACGGTCGACCGACTGTAACTCAGTCTGCTCTCGGATAGATTGGGTCGACCGGGCGGTCGACCGCTGGCCTGCAACGGTCATAATTTTGAACGTACGGTCGACCGGCCAGTCGACCGAACTATCTGTTGAACAGTAACGGGCAGTTTTTAATAAGCCGTTTTATTTTGTCTTCTTGTGTTTAAAATTTGATTTAGGGATATATTTCAAATCTAATATGACTTAATTGACCTTAAGTTTATATTATCCCTAAACCCTAGCCCTCTCCTATAAATAGGGGTGTTTGGGGAGAGTTTGTTTACAACAATTTTTGCAAGAAAAATTCAAAAGTTTAAGGCATTCAAAAGAGATTTGTTTCTTGGTTTTTGTGCTGAAATTCTCTCTCATTTTCTGAAGTGATTTTTGAAATACTCTCTGATTTAATTTTCTTTCTTCACTTACAACAAGAGCTTCATTCCTACTCATTGTTCTCTAAGGACCTTTTGTAAGGGAAGAGACATTTGAAAGAGAGAGTTTGTGGTCTTTTGACTACTCAGAAATTGCTTGTAATCGAGATTGTGGAGTTGGGTACTCCGGTGTAATTGTGATTTCTTTGTGATAGTGAAAGTAGCTAGAATCCTTCTGGGAAGGCGGGGAGTAGAGCTGGGTGCTCGAACCTCGATAACATATCCTTGTGTTTGCGATTGGCTTACATTCTTGCACTCCTTTACATTACTTTACTTGCACTTATTACTTGCTTATCATCATCATTGCTATATTTACTTGCTTTCATTCATCTTGTGAATCTTGTGTGGTGATTGTTACATCTTAATTTTTAATTTGTCCATTGATTAGCATTATCACCTATTCACCCCCCTCTAGGTGATTTTCACTTCTACATTCAAACAACACATCCATACCACTAACAAGTTGCAAGCTACTTATTAAATCATCAAAATCGGTTAGAGGTGAGCATGAAATAAAGAAGACATTGCAAGTTAGCAAGTTAGTGGGTTTGGTGTTAGAAATGTTAGAATGTTAGAATCCATCATCATGAGCCATCAATGGCTCTTGCAAGAGTAAGGCCTTGTGAGGCTATTAGATTCATGTGGATTATCAGGTAAGTGGTTAGATGGTTAGTGGTTAGTGGTTAGATTTCCATGAGAAGAAAAGAAGTTAGCCAAGCATCATGTAGAAGATGGAGAAGATTACATCGGAGAAGAAAGGAGGCACCTTTATATAGATTGTCACCATCTATTACATCAATCCCTCTCATCTCTCTGAATCTCTCAGCCCTAATACATGAGCTAAAAAAAAAGAAAATATAAAAGAAATGAAATGAAGAACACCTACCTACACTACCCTAAAACATAGAAACCCTAACCTAAAATCAAAAACTGCCTCGTTCTGGACCTCTGCAGGGTTTATATAGGTTAAAATAGCTTCTAGAAGACGAGACAGGCCCACGCATCGAAAATCGACGCGTGGGCCCACCACTTTGCCGCGGATCCATGGCAAAATCGGGGAGTTAGCTCCCTGGTATTGGTGCGGGGATGCGCATGCTTCTAGGATCTTTCTAGTATATCCCATTTCTGGTAATTTCGCCCGAATATTCGTCTGACGTGAGCAAAGGTCTAGGTTCGACGTATCTTCTAGAAGATCCCTTGCTTGGCCTCCAAGTAATGCGGATTTAATTACCCAAAAATGGGTTTAATTAAGCTCTTATTACTCCTTTGCCCTTAAACTCTTGATTTACCTGCAAGAGAGACCAAAATACGGTTTAGACCGACATTTTATTCATAAATTGGTGGGAAATGCGAAATAATAATTCAGAATTGTAGACTAATCAACTACCGCAGCCAGCCCTGTAGAAGAAAGTCAAAAGGAAATGTTAGAACTCATATCTAACTTGATGGAGAACCAGTTCAAGAGGACAGAGAAAATACCTTCAGTAGCGGCAATCCCTGCTATCGGCGAAACGATCGCAGGGATGCATCCCTATATCTCTTCCTCTGAGATATGCTGGAATTTGCTTGTGTCAAGAAGGGTGGGTTCGTCGCCAAAATCAACGTCCTCGCCAGAATAATAGCCATGTTCTTCGAACGAGGACGACGACAGATCGACACAGGAAGTCTCAGTAATCGAGGCTTTACCATTGAAGACCCCGGTAGTAGGGCTTGGTTCGATAACCCGCGAGGTGGACATCAATACACTGGAGACCTAGGTTGCTGCACCTCCACCCTTCTCCTATGAGCTGAAGAAGGTCCAGGCTGAGTCGAGACTCCCGGAATCTCAACATCATCCTCCCTCACCAAGTCAACTTTGGGTTGCTCGACCTCTTCAGCCATGACAGGTTCACCCGCGAGCCTCCCTCCTCTAGGATCACGGGACCCCTATTGCACAGACCTCGGGAGCGAAGGACGGGGACTTCTTCCTCCTCTTCTTCTTCCTTCCCGTGCTCCTCAACACCAGGAGGAACTACTTTAGACATCAAAGCTTCAGCCTCAGATTCCCTCCTGTCCTTCTTTGGGCTAGGCTCATCCTTGGAAGCAGAGCCACAGGAACGTTTAGCCACAGCCTACCGACTCTTTTTAGCGAGTTGCCCCTTAGGTGCTACTGTCCTTGGCTCCATCCCTGCTTCCCCTCCTGTTTCCCTCTCGGCTTCCTGATACTCGTTCATACCTCGCATACGTTTGTTGGACTCCAACTTGGTTTTGTAAGATGCTTTGATGCTCTAATGCAAGAGGTATTTATTCCAAAACCAGGCATCCTACTAGCAAGGAATACCACGTGCAAAAACTGAGGCTGGTGTGATAATTGGGTGTCTTGTGAGGCAGGCTGAAAACAGTTTTTGTCCCTCTAGCTACACTATAGTACCACGCCAGAGCACCTTTGAACAAGTTTCCGCTGAAGTAGAGGCTAGTGTTATGGTTGCCGACATATAATTGATCATAGCCGAACGATCGAGCAAAACGACTAGGCACGTAAGGCTCGGTCGTACGTCAATCTCCTTGCTGGAAGATCAGGCTGAATATTAATTAGCCACCAGAAGACTCCTGATGGCAGCCTTGTGAAGTCATCTGGTCCCGCAAGGTCAGCAAACTTATCCCCATAGGATGCACCAGAAATCTCAGGGAAGCAACGGTCAAGCTGGTAATTCAAACTGTTCAGAATGGAATTCCGAACATAAAACATGTAGTAATGAGACAAGCTCGAATTCTTCAGCCTCTGCATGAAGGGAACGAAGCCATTGGAGGAAGGCACCACCGTCATCAGTGGGGGACAGTGCATAACGTACCAGGCCATCAGATACGTATAGGGAAGCTCGATCCTGGGATTAGGGGTCTTCACTTCTGGCCTTCCTTTTGAATCTACCGCTGGCCTGCCCTGGGAGTCTACAATGGCCTCCACTTGGCATAGGCTTTTGACCAGAGCCCGTAATCCACTCTAAATTCTGGCTATCATCGCTGGAAGGAGAGCGATAGACTCCCCGAAGGTAAGCAAGACCGCCGGGTTTACCACATCGGCAACGATTACTCCATGCGGCAGCGTTGGCACCACACAACGCTTCAGCCACAGCATAAGGAAGCCTGCCAATAGAGCCCGGTCAGAAATGGGAATTCGGGCCTAGTGATGAAAACTTTCAAAAACCGTATCAGGTCTAAAAGTGTCCTTGTTCGACTAGGTGGTGTAGGAGCTTGTAGAGGCATTAATCCTCTCAGCAATTTCCTTGTCAATGCAAGGGGCCAGACTAGTCATCGGGATATCTTTCTCATTTATGCTATTGAATAGATAGCTCGCCCAGGACATCTGCTTGACACACTTGATCCTCCAAGAGGATATCTGCCCACAGATATGGAAGTGGCACAACACTTCCCAGTATGTCTTGTACACCTGAGGGTCCTCTTTCCTTAAGAGGTGAAATTCCTCAGAAGTCGGGACGTATTCTTCATAAGGGCATCTCCCATAACTAGCCCCAAGACTTCATGTAGCTCATGAAGAGCGAGCCCCATCTCTCCGACTGGGATAAAGAATGTGCCTGTCAGAGGATTATAATGTTCCAAGATGCCATAAAAATTTTTGGAACTCTGCGGGAGGCGATAGTATACGATCTTAACCGAATGGTATAATTTCACCTGTTGTAGCAGAGCTCCGAGCTCGACAAGAACAAATCCAACCATTCTACACCACCATAATTTGTCGGTAGAATGGACACACCCGAGTGAACGAAAGTCGACAGGAAAATCACCCTTAACTTTCAAGAACTGATTGATGAAGGTGGCGGGAAGCTGAGGGGTTTCTCCTTTCAGATATTCAGGCCTGACTAACCCGGGAAATAAATTGAAGACATCTTTCCCATAGCCAGCAGGGTCTGCTTCCTTAGCACCTAATATGCCGAGAGACACGCCAGAGACAAACCGGGAAAGATTCCACCCCATCGTGTAATGAACAAACATATGCTGAAGATAGGACAAGGAATATATCCTCTCTATATTGGGAAGAAAGAACCTCATGTCCCCTATCTGACGAAGCCACTTATAATCTCCGTCATGCAGAATCCTATCATCCTCGTTAGTGGCATCACCAAAGAAGAAAGCAGGCTTCCTTAGTGGAGTATGGGAATCCGTCTCGAACAGCCCGTCAGAGATAATCTCCCGAAGGGTCACCATACTGGCTTTAGAGATCCTCTCCTTTTGCTCCTTTGACTTACCAATAGTCACAGGAGTAGTCTTCTGAAGCACGAAGGTCAGGTTACAATCAGCGCCACCCACGTGCCTAAAGTGGCACTTCTTGAATAGGGGGCTAGAAGAGTATCACACTACAAAGAAGACAATATTTAGTCAGAAATCTGAAAGAAAATGGATAGATTTTTGAAATTCAAACGCAGGAATGAATCCAGACACGGGAATAAGCAAAATTCGCGTCTAGACTCAAAAGTCGAGGCCAGCATTCGCCTGCATTCCAAAATCCATAACTTAGAAATTTTTCTAAGTGTCAGACTCAGATGCGAGAATCAGTGAAACTTGCGCCTGTTCTTAAAGACGCGAAGATCATAGGAAGCCTGCGTCTGAACCTCCCACACTTAAAAAAAAAATTCTGAGTATTGAGCTCAAAACGCAAGGCTCAACGAGGCTCGCGTTCAACAAAAAGTTACGGACTCAAGTTGATCAAGTGAAGGCGCGGAGGTCATCAAACCCATGTCTTTCCTACCAATTGAAGAGTCGCGTCTGAAAATCAAACACGGGCATGAGCCTCACGTTGGCGGTTCACCTTCAAAAGAGACTTAAGAGTTAAGAGAACTCTTTAAGCCGCTTTAATGGCAGAAACCAATTCAGATGCCATTTTATTACCTGAAATGGGTGCCTCCTGCGTGGAAGAACTGCCCATTTGAATCTCTAGAGCATAGCGCTTGAGGATGAAGAAGCAGGTTTGATCTTCGGTGCCATTTCGACCATGAAATCGGTGCTGAAGACGATAAAACTAGAAAAGAGCTTTTAAGTTTTTCTTAACCCTCGATACAAAGCTCAGCGAAGAAGAAGAAGAGTCTAATGATGACTCTTGAAAAACTGTTGTCTTTAATAGGCACGGTGATCTGCAGAGATACGCGGCGCGTGTCTCGAGGCCTAATCCTTGCCCGACGCGTGGCAAGCATCTTAAATGGATGCGAATTTCACACGTTAAAAGGGAAAGACGTCCCCTCAACTCTGCCAGACACGTGGAAACGCGCCCAGAATGTGGAACTCACGTTTAACAAAGTCGCATCCCTTCATAGGTCGCGTCTCTTCAGCAAGACCAAAGCTGCATCCAGTCAACAGGGTGAAAACTGCGTCTTCACTCCAAAGATCGCGTCCCTCCAAGAGGTCGCATTTCTTCAGCAAATTAATAGATGCGTCCCCACTCTGAGTGAGGACTGCATCTCTAGAGTAATGTGACCCTTGCGTCTAAAAGACTTCCAGTTAGTCTTTACTTCTGTAATCAGTTAAATAGTACACTAGCACAAGCAGATGACTGTTTACCCCTGACTCAACAGTACACCCACAACCAGCTCAGAGCACTGAGGAGGTCTGGACTGCGTATCTAGACACTCACCACGATCATCTCTGGTGGCTTCAAAGGGTTTTACAGTACACTCACGAAGACTACATTTCAGACAGCATCAAGCCCAGGGAATCTCAAATGATTGTCAATCCAATCATGAGAAGTATAAACTCGACCAAAGTCCAAAGTATTTTGAAATCCATCCCAGTCAACCGCGGAATATCAAAACTTTGGAGGGGATTCTGTAGACTGTCCAAAAATCACTGAGGATAAGTCATCAGAAAGTAGAGTCCAAACTCCAGACGCAGGGCTAATCATAGTCATTGCCGCAACACCAAGACGCGAGGGTCAAAACCCGCGTCTCAATATCACTGTAATGACCAAGACGCGAGGATCAAAACCCACATTTCAGCATCACTGCAATAACATCACTACAGTACCAAGACGTGAGGGTCAAAACCCGTGTCTCTACTGTTGGCCCAAAGGCCTTCCACCCTAGTTTTGATGATGATTAACTCATGTAGTTATGTTTACTTATTATCTTGTGATTTTAGTTACAGATTATTGATCAAGATATTAGTTGGTGATTGCTTCAAAAAGAGGAGTTTGGAAGCCTTCACTTGGTGATTCCGGTGCCAAAGCTTAAAGATCATACCTTTGCACTCGGTGGATCACGGTTTGGGATCGAGTCTACTTGAAGATGGAAGATCGTCAAGAAGACTTAGGTATCCTAGTTTAGTTTAGTGTGTTTAGATCCATTTGTAAAGCTTAGTATAGTTGATATGCTCAAGTGCACTGATTAATACACAAAAGTGCATATTTTACATCATAATTCCCATGCATATTACAAATAAATATATGATTTTTAATCCTCTTCTCTACATATTTGCAGGTACACACTCTAATGGAGAGATATCCAAATAATCACTTAATTAACACTAATTAAGTGATTAATCAAGATTAAAGATAAAGCCAAATTCAAATCCAGATCCAGAGAAATCCGCGCAACAAACGAAGATTCTAGATATACCACGTGGCTAACAACCTTGTAACTAATCTCCACCAGAAAGTTGTTAGCCAACGGCCACAAAAGTGCCGCGACTTGCGGCGGATCCACCGCAAAATCCGGGCCGTTGGATCTCAGATTTTGCGCCAACAAACTAGGCTCTCGAAGGTTCTCATCCATGCTATAAATACTCCATGAAGACCTGCGTACAAAAACTGAATGGAGAAGAGAGGAGATTAGTTTAGTTGTAATTTTCATGTATTTTTCTCTTTAGGTTTTGTTCTTTAGATCCCTCTTCTTCTTCCCTAGAATTCAATGTAAAAGAGAGTGATTGTGAGGGAGAGAGCTTGTGTAATCAAGGGTGACACTTGAAGCAACAAGGATTGATCCATCCTCCTTCCTCTACTTGAAGCTTGGTTCTAATTTTCTTGCATTCTTACTTGCTTTATTTCACTTCTTGCTTTAATTACTTGCAATTTACTTCCATGCTTTGTTTTACCTTTCTTATGGCTTGTTCTAGCTAATTCTTTCTCCATGTACTAGTTTACCACTAGATTTGCCATCTTAACTAACTCAAGTGTGATTGCTCTACTTCATCTTGCAAGTGTATGATCTTCTCTTCTCCGATGGTTAAACCACCGTCTTCCAAGTGAGAAAGCAATTAGGTCAACACGCTAGACGAACCCTACGCCAATGGAGTGACAACATTAGGCACGCATTCGCTATCAAGAAGTCTAGTAAGTCTTGGCAAGCTAGCAAGGTAAGCTAGTCATGGTGTTCTTTCATTCAAGCTTCTTTAAGTTTTCTTTCCTTTTCTTGTGAATAAACCAATCCCAATCTTGATTTCTTTTCCACTTCCACCATGAACATATCCATCCTTTCTTTTAGTTTCTTTTTCACTTAAGTTTATAAGCAAGAGAAGAATACTCGTTTGTTCACTTCACTACCACACGTAAAGCTTCCATCGCGAGCTCTCCCTGAGATTCGACTCGGTATAGTCCTATACTATAGCGGAGACAAGAAAGGGTACATCAAATACATTTCTATACACATAATAAGTACACCTTTTCCGTCTAATCAAAATGGCGCCGTTGCCGGGGAGAGCGACGTTCTTTTTGGTTTAAAGTGAAGTACTAAACGATCCTTCTTCTCTGTTGCAGGTTACAGGTAAAGAAACAGGAAACTATTCATTGCAGTAACATACAAGTGGACCTGGGACTCTGCTCAAGAAAGCAGAGCCCAGGATCCCTCCAAATTGCCGCGGATCCACGGCAATTTGCCGTGGGAACGCGGCAATAAGGAGTTCACTACTCACCAATTTTCTGCAGGGCCTCTGGTTCTGTAAAATACATCTGTTTCTATACTTTATTTCCTGTATTCTGCATCATACTCCTGCTTAATTAAAAAACAGTAAAAAGTTGGTTGAATTGTTAAAAATTGTTTAGACACTTGCATTTTAGGCACGTGTCTCTTCAATTCTTTACTTTTACTGTTGAAGAGTGCTGGAGGCAAGGTACGTGTTTGCATTGCATATTAGACTAGGACAAACTCTTGCTTGATTTTCTTGCTTTGAGTGTATCCTAGCTATATTTCTTGTACACTTGCACAATTCAAATTTAAGGGCATACCCGTAAATAAGATAAGGTGGGGGAGGTCATTACCCTTTCCTTAGCCCGAAAACCATTTTCCCAAGCACTCACTAACCCAAGCCCTAATTTAAAATCAAGTAGACGTTGGCCCTAGGGACATCTCGGACTCACTTAGGAGATTATCCTAAGGGGGAAAAGTGTTGGAATTTAACTCTTGCAAAATCAGTGTCTAGGAAAGGGGTTGAGGGCCGAAAGCCCGAAGGTTGCTGGTTACTTAATTAAGGAACGTCTTCGGACGGAAAACCTCCCACCAACCTTACCCTTCCCTGGCTGATTAGCTTGTGGTTAGAGTCTACACTAAACCTCCCGTGGACAGTCTATTTGTTAGGAGTCGTCTAGGTCTAAGTCTACCCTAACTTAGGTTAGAAATTTTTTTCTTTTGTTTGTTTGTTTGTTTGTTTGTTTGTTTTTGTTTGTGATTGTGTGATATGGCTTATAATTACAATTCTTTCCATCCATATGTCACACACACTCCATATTCGGATAATTCCAACCCGGTGTTTTACAATATGCACCAACCAAATACACCGGGTTGGCCTTATCCGAATCAATATGACCCATACACTCCATCTAATGATTATAATGTCCAAAATAATTTCAACTCTTCATCGAGTCATTGGGGATTCACTTACCCCGAGTCAAATTTTCAAAATCCTTGTCCATCATATTCACCTTGTCCACAATATTCATTTCCCGAGTCCACGTCATATACTCCTTTTTCTGAACCAGTTGAAGAAAAATCTGACTTATTAAGGAGTTTAGAAGCTAATTTACAGAGAGCTGAGCAAACACTTCCAGAACCATTTCCCTCTCCAGTTCCACAGTATTTTCAAGAGTCTTACTCAGTTCCACCATTTCCTAATGAACAACCATTTGTCATGGAAACGAGTAAAGATTTCTTGTGTGAGTCCACTCTTCCATCACCACACATTTTTGACTCACACTATTCACAAACTTTCCAAAGTCAAGATTCCTATACTCCCATTCTAGAACAATCATTTGAAGATACATCAATTCTAGAAAAGAGTATAGACATCTTGCAAGAGTCTATGTTACAATATCAAAAATCACATGCCAAGTCTATCAATAGTGTGAAAGAACAATTGGATAACCTTCTTAGGAAAGAGGAAACTCTATCCTATCAACATTTGACTAATCCAGTTATACCACACTCTATTGATATGACTCAAGACTCTTGTCATCTTGGAAATCCAGATTCAATTTCAGCACACTCACCTGAACTTGTCCAAACTTCAGATCCAATTGATACATTGACAAGTTTTTCATTTCCTAAACTTGAACTTGTCCAAAATTCAAATCCCGTTGACATTTTGGCAAGTTTCTCATTTCCTAAAAATGAACTTGTCCACACTTCTGATCCAATTGACAATTTGGCAAGTTTTCCTTTTTCTGAAATTGAACTGGAACATGATTTTGATCCTGAACTTCACTTGATGATTCCATATTACTTCCTGATTCAATCATGACTCCGGTGTCTTCACATAATTTCACTTCATTTCCCGAGTCAGAATTGGATCCATTTTCTATCCATTGTGAAATTGAATCACCAATCTTTTTTGATGATCACATTGAACTTGACCAATTCTACACTTCTGAAAATTCCATTGATAAATTGGCAAGTTCTCCACATTTTATTGAACTACATGAGGAATGTGATCTTGAACCCAGACTCAGTGATTCAATTCTTTTTCCTTATTCCATAATGACTCCGGTATCTTTACCTCACATCAATCTTTTCCCGGAGTCAATTTTGGATCCTTTCACAATTCACAATGAAGTTGAATCATCCATCTTTGAGGATCATAATGAACTTGCCCAATTCTACACTTTTGAAGATTCTATTGACATTTTGGCAAGTTCTCCATCTTGTGGAATTGAACTCAATGAGAAATGTGACCTTGATTTTCTCGATCTCTTTACTTCTGAAACTGATTGTACAATTCTATCAGAAGATTTTGACTTAAGTTTTGAAGAATTGTATGGCGATGAGCTTGAATTCCTTAATATTGGAAGTAAAGAGATATCACCCATATTAGGTCACATCCCATTGTTGGACAATGATTGTGGACTTGAGTTTTCATTTCTTGACTTGGATCCAATTTTTGAACTCACTTCGACTCCGGCACCATCACTTGACTTAATTCACTTCCCTGAGTCGGTAGTCGTTCCTGTTCTTCCAGAGTCCAAGTCAACTGCTCTATCATTTCATCTTCCATTCTGGGACAAGGATCTTGATGAAAATGACTCTGAAATTATTAGGAAAATCTTGAAATTAGATGGGGTCATGTACATAATTAAAATAACACATGCATACATCATTTTAGTGGGTCATATTTTTGCTATTTTTGGTGGGTTCCTGAAAACCCAAAGCAAAGATGATTGGGCCATGTTCCGTGGACCAATCAGACCACCACCGGAACCACCACCTTCAGGTAATTTTTGTTCCTCCCCTTTTCATTTTGTTTCATGCATACATATATCACGATGCATTGAGGACAATGCATGAAATAAGTGTGGGGGAGGGTTTACTAACTTAGAGTTTTTAGATTTTATTTCTTTTACACTTCTTTTAATAAATAAAAATAAAAAAATAAAAAAAAATAAAAAAATAAAAACTTTTTGAAATAAGAGACAAAGTTTTGATCTATTTTTAAGAAAATTAAGATGTATCTTAGAAATTAAGAAAGCCTTAATTATGACATCTTAAACATAGTTGAAGTAATAGATCTTGTTTGAAATTATAGACTAAGTAAGTAAAATTGGTGAGATATTTTTATCTTGAATTTTTACCTTAGATAAATATGCACTTTACACTTACACATTTCTTGGGATGGAGACAAAGACCAAAAATGCCATGAAAATAAAAAAATATATATATATATAAATAAAACATCACTTATTAAGCTGGATAATTGTGCCTCAAGAAGCACGATTACTCACGCCTAACGGTGATTAAAAATAATCCCCTTTAGTTTCGTGGCCTTTTCTACTCGAGACCTTAAACCCGAGGGATGTTTTCTCATCTGGTGCCCTAAGACCGACTGGTTTGGGAGTCATCGGTTAAAGGCTCGCTACAAGGGTAGACTAGAAAGCCTAAACTAAGGGAAGAAAAAAACATAAAAAGTATATATAAATAAATAAATGGCTTGATGGTTAGAGTTGAAATCCCAGAAATCTTCACTTACACGGTGTGCATACTATCTAGGTTTTATGAAGGATAAAAATATTCAATCCAATTTTGAATTCTTACCTTAATTAAAGACAAGATCTTGCATGGATACTAAGTTTAAGGAAGAATAATTATAGGTGGACTTATGACCTAGGATCACTTATATTTTTGCGAAAATAGTTCGTAAACATGTCTCTTATTCAAAATGCGTTTTCAAAACACTAACATTTGTTTTCTTTCTTTAAGGATTTTGTGGGTGTAATCCGCTGAAAACCCTCAGGAGACAACACTCCTCCTCTAGGGTAACCTAGAGGTTTAACGGCTTGTTGCACATGCTCAGTGCAATCGCATCACCTGCGAAAGTGGTGCAATAAATTGGTAGTTTAGATTTTTCTTTTCTTTTTCTTTGTTTTGCTCGGGACGAGCAAAAGAATAAGTGTGGGGGTGTGATTAATACACAAAAGTGCATATTTTACATCATAATTCCCATGCATATTACAAATAAATATATGATTTTTAATCCTCTTCTCTACATATTTGCAGGTACACACTCTAATGGAGAGATATCCAAATAATCACTTAATTAACACTAATTAAGTGATTAATCAAGATTAAAGATAAAGCCAAATTCAAATCCAGATCCAGAGAAATCCGCGCAACAAACGAAGATTCTAGATATACCACGTGGCTAACAACCTTGTAACTAATCTCCACCAGAAAGTTGTTAGCCAACGGCCACAAAAGTGCCGCGACTTGCGGCGGATCCACCGCAAAATCCGGGCCGTTGGATCTCAGATTTTGCGCCAACAAACTAGGCTCTCGAAGGTTCTCATCCATGCTATAAATACTCCATGAAGACCTGCGTACAAAAACTGAATGGAGAAGAGAGGAGATTAGTTTAGTTGTAATTTTCATGTATTTTTCTCTTTAGGTTTTGTTCTTTAGATCCCTCTTCTTCTTCCCTAGAATTCAATGTAAAAGAGAGTGATTGTGAGGGAGAGAGCTTGTGTAATCAAGGGTGACACTTGAAGCAACAAGGATTGATCCATCCTCCTTCCTCTACTTGAAGCTTGGTTCTAGTTTTCTTGCATTCTTACTTGCTTTATTTCACTTCTTGCTTTAATTACTTGCAATTTACTTCCATGCTTTGTTTTACCTTTCTTATGGCTTGTTCTAGCTAATTCTTTCTCCATGTACTAGTTTACCACTAGATTTGCCATCTTAACTAACTCAAGTGTGATTGCTCTACTTCATCTTGCAAGTGTATGATCTTCTCTTCTCCGATGGTTAAACCACCGTCTTCCAAGTGAGAAAGCAATTAGGTCAACACGCTAGACGAACCCTACGCCAATGGAGTGACAACATTAGGCACGCATTCGCTATCAAGAAGTCTAGTAAGTCTTGGCAAGCTAGCAAGGTAAGCTAGTCATGGTGTTCTTTCATTCAAGCTTCTTTAAGTTTTCTTTCCTTTTCTTGTGAATAAACCAATCCCAATCTTGATTTCTTTTCCACTTCCACCATGAACATATCCATCCTTTCTTTTAGTTTCTTTTCACTTAAGTTTATAAGCAAGAGAAGAATACTCGTTTGTTCACTTCACTACCACACGTAAAGCTTCCATCGCGAGCTCTCCCTGAGATTCGACTCGGTATAGTCCTATACTATAGCGGAGACAAGAAAGGGTACATCAAATACATTTCTATACACATAATAAGTACACCTTTTCCGTCTAATCATGCACAACACACACAAGTTTTATGTTTGGATATTGGTTTTTCGGTTTTTAGTTTAACCGATATGTGTTTTCATGAATAGATTGATCAAAATAAGTTTACATGGTTTATATGTATAGTAGATGTATTCTAGTTATACATGCATGCTTAAATGTCCTATACAAACTTTTTTTGACTTTCTTATTCATGTATTGAAAAATCCAAGTTTGTTAAAAATACAGGTTTTTGGTTTGATAAAATTTGCAAGACTCAAAAATAATTTGATATGATTGATATGTCTTGAAATTTTTATCACTTGTTTGTGGTTCAATATAAAATGTTAAAACAAGTTTTATAGAATTTTCAGAAAAGATAAAAGATTTTTCAAAAATATTTTAACATGTGTTTCTGACCCAGGTTTGTGCTGACAGGCCAGGTCGGTCGACCGTATGGGTCGACCGCACCAAGGGCCGGTCGACCCGTGAGGTCGACCGATGTGCACAAAACCGTGCACGTCTGGCAGACACAAGGGTGGTCGACCCGGACGGTCGACCGTAACTGAGAGCAGTGCTCTCTGTTTGTTTGGGTCGACCGGGTGGTCGACCGGGTTTGCCCAACGGTCATATTTTTGACCGTTGGCGGTCGACCGGGCGGCCGACCGCCAAGCCTGTCAGGCTGCCACATCAGCCTAACGGCTAGTTTTGTTTTGGGGCTATAAATACCCCAACTCTTGGGCTGTTTTGATAAGGTTTTTACAAGAGAAAAATCCCAGTTTCCCTGAGTTTAAAACAAGTTTTCAAAAGTGTTTTTGGGCTTTAAACTTCCAATCTTATTTGTTTTAGGTTTTTGGAAAAATCAAAGAAAAGAGAATTTGGGAGATTTGTCTTGGCTTTCATTTTCTATCTTTTACAAGAGTTTTCCCAAGTAATTTTCTTTGAGTCTTGTTTTCCAAACACCTAGTTTTTCACACTTGAGCTATATCTTCTATCCTAATCTATTAGGATCTTTATTTTGTGGAAAAGAGAGAAAAAGAGAAGTGTTTGAGGTTAAGCCTCTAAGTTGTAAACCCTCCTTTTATTTGTGTATCCCTCTTTGGTAGAGGTTAATTGGAGTGGTGTTTGGATCCCTCTTCGGTAGAGGTGATTGTGATTGAGTTGTATTGGCTACGGGCCTTATCCCTCTTCGGTAGAGGTGGATTGTGGTTGTATAGCCTCGGTGGCTTTGTAAGGTTGAGAGAGGAGTTCGGTACTCCTTTAGTGGATTAGAAATCCTTCTCGGTGAAGGCGGGGACGTAGAGCTAGGGGCTCGAACCTCGGAACATATCTTTGTGTTTGCGTTTGATCTATTGCCTCTTAACTCTCTCTCTTTATATTGTGCAAAGCATCATTTCTTTCATTCATATCATTCATACTTGTGTTGTGCCTTGCATTGATTCATATTGATATCATCTTATATGCTTGGTTGTTTGTGTGCCTCACTTGTACTTAATAAACAAGAGCTTCACATAGCACCTCAACCCATATCTAAGGGAATCAAGAGGAGTTAGTCCAGAGCCCTTCACGGGGAATTCGGCTACACTTGTTGATTGTATTAAGTGTGATTGCATAATTTGCATTAGCTTTCGCATTTAGCGCATTTAGTTTCTAGATTAGCAAGTACACCTATTCACTCCCCTCTAGGTGTGCTTTTCAATTGGTATCAGAGCCAACGCTCCTGATACTTAGGCTTAACATCCTAGGAGTGAGATCCATTTGTTTGCTAATCTATTGTTTGCATTTGCTTGTTTGCACACTCATATAGTTTACCATGGACTTCATGACCCTACCTAGTTTTGACCCTTCCAACATTGTTGTTTGGAAGTATAAGATGTCCATATACCTCCAAACCCTAGGCTTACATGTTTTCCTTGCGGCTACCAAGAAATGCTATCTTGGAAATCGCATTCATATAGGGGTCAATGCACAAGCCCTAGAGGCCATTAGAAGCACATTATCTAAAGATTATCTCTTGAGTGTTTCTAACCTTGATTCCGCTTTTGCAGTGTGGAACAAGTTGACAACAACCACCACCTCCAAGTTTCAAACGCCTATCCAACAAGAAGAGGAATCTAGTGGAGAATCCGACTCACAATGCTATATGGTCCAAGGGAATGACTCCCTTGAGGTACATTCGGAACCCCACTTAGATTGTAATGATAGTGCTAGTTCTTCATGTGATGATAATATTGATCCCCATGCTTTAAATGAAGAACTATTCATTGTGTGTGAAAAATTAATAGAAAAATATAATTTGTTGAAAAAGAAGACTTTTGCTTTAACTAAAGAAAATGAAAAATTGTCTTCTAAACTTGATTGTGTTTTGCAAGAGAAGGTTGAGGTCTATAATGAAAGGGATTCATTGAGATCTCAACTAGACCTTGCACTAAAAGAAAATGATTTGTTAAAAAATAAAAATGATTGTGAAATGTTTTGAAGAAAAATAAAGTTTTGTCTTCAAAAATTGAATTTGTAGTAAAAGAAAATAATTCTTTGAAAATAAAAATTGATTCTATTTCAAAGGATTTAGAAGCTTGTTTAAAGAAAAATATTGTTTCACAAAATAAGATTGATGCACATGTTTGCCATGCTAGGGTAGTATCACACACTTCACCCATTGCATGCTCCACTTCTTCTTTGATTGAAAATGATATAAATTTAATTAAGAAGAAAATGGATTGTTTGGGCTCCACTATGAGCCAATGTGCCATGAACCACTCACGTTTGGAAATCTTGATTCGAAAAAAACAAGTTCCACCTATGCATGCACACCCATCACGGCATACACATGCTCCTCACGGACACCATCACAAGTATGCTCATGTGTACACTTGTACACATTGTGGACGTATGGGCCACCTTGCTAAATTTTGTTATGATAGATTACATGTTTCAAATTTAGCAAAGAAATTTGTTTGGGTTAGAGAAGGTACTAACCCCCATGGACCCAATAAGATATGGGTACCAAAACCACCCCTAAAATTTTTGATGTAGGTGTGGGCTCTCACATGATGTGAGAGTAGCCGTACCTTAGAGTGGATGCGTTCCGAGCTTCATGGAAATCAATTGGATGCATCACTTTCAAGGGAAGGTTTGGTGGAGATGACCACCACGTGTTTGGAGAACTAGAGCGGTGCCCTCATTGGTTTTGTTATCGAATCTCTAACTCCTTATGTTTACATGCTTTCCATGTTTATCTTTCATAGCATGTTTTGATGTGTTTGTTGATTAATATGAAAATGCCATGCTTATTAGATTAGTGATATACATGTTTAGTTATTTTGAGACACCCTTGTTTAATATGGATAAATTCTTTTGTGTTCTCATATTTGACTAGCTATCATGTACATCATAAATCTAATAACATGTAGATATTCATAATAATCATGTTTATGTTTATCATGTTGATTTTTATCGTGTTTTTATGCTTCATGTGTTGATTACATGTTTAGATGTTAGTTTTCATTAAAACTAGGTGTATATTTGTGCATATAGTGGGCCACAAATAAATCTATATATGTTTGAGCTTGAATGCGTATTTGAACCCATTAGATGTGCTAGTATAGTCTAGTTTTGATGACTCATACATTTTAAACTTGTACTCCTATTTTTGGATTTGTTTATGTGTATGAGTTTTCATTTCATGTATAAGTTTATTTTGCCAAACTTTAAGACATACATGTATACCCCTTGAGTCATTTGCCTTTCATGCAAATCTATATATATGAACTCAATTGTGTTTAGAGATATGTATGTATACTTCATGTTTGACAAATCATACATATGCCTTGAAATGAAACTTGTTTTAATGGAAATTTAAAGTTTCATGTTTTTGTGTTTATGTTTAACTTCATGTATATGTCCATTTTATCCAAATTATTATTATACATATACATCCTTTTTGAGCCACGTGCCTTCATGCATATATCTTTGTGGACTCGTTGTGTTTGGATATGTATGTACACTTTAATTTGTATAGGACATACATATACCTTGAAGATTAAATAAGTTTTAATGATTTTCATGTTTTTCATTGTTTCAAGGAATTTTGAGCTTAATTGGAAATTTCATAATGCCATGTCACACATTACTTGTACACTCACCATTTTTAAATATTTCTCATGAGTATGTTTTCATGAGCATGTATGGACTTTATTGAATATTGAGTGTTTTTAAGTGCTATGTGATTTACATGTGTTTTATGAAAATTATTTTTAGTTTATTCCTTACTTGAAGGATTTCGTACTAGTTTAAAAGATTTTCCATTTTACTAGTTACGATATTCTTCATTTTGTTAGAGTTTTTCAAACAAAACTTATTTTTCAAACCTATTTTTGAAAACCCCTACCTTCTATGGGAGGTTGGATGGGAGATCATGTTCTTGATTGCTTTAAAATGAAAATCATTTAAAACTTGAACCATGATTGGGAGGCTAGGTAATATGAGATATACACTTGATATTATTGTTATTTCAATTGGTATCATTGAATTCTTTCAATTGGTATCAATCTTGACATTTCTTGTATACTCATATGTGTTTGTATGTATGTATGCTTCATTTCAAAGAATATCAATTTCAGTTGGTATCTATTTTTCATACATATATATGTTTTATTTGTGCTTATTATATCCCTATATCTTTAAGCACAAAATCGTGTTTATGCTAGTGCTTGAGCTTTAATTTTGTTTTAATTGATTACTTTTAAATTGGTATCAAGCCTAAGCATTGTTTTAGTTTGTATTTCATAAAGGGGGAGAAAATTTGATTTTATCTTTCAATTGGTATTTGTACTCCCATACTTTATGATTAAAAATTCAATTTGGTATCATATGTTCAAAATGAAAAATATTTACAATTGGTATCAAAATTTTTGTTTAGACATTCAAAATTTATTATGTTTAATTTCAATTGGTATCAAGATTTTCATGTGTTTTGCTAAAAATTGGTATCAATATTTTATTTGTTTCCTTTCAATTGGTATCAAGATGCTATTCTTTGACATATTTTCAATTGGTACCTTAATTGATTGTCACCCCTATTTGGTTTTGTTTTTGTTTTAGACAAAAAGGGGGAAAATATTACTTTTATTGATTCGTTGTTTCGAACAAAAGGGGGAGAAAAATTCATTTGATTTAGTTTTTCTTTTACCCCTTATTGAAGATTGATTCTTTGTTTTAAAAAGAGAGAAGATTTTGTTTTGTTTTGTTTTTTACCCTTTTGTTGATGATTGACAAAAAGGGGGAGAATTATTGGAGAAAGATTTATATATGCATGTTTATGTTTTGCATATATTAAGTTTAATTTAGTTTAATTTTAATTGCTATCTAGAGCATGTTTTGTAATTGGTTTCTAGAGCATGTTTTGTTTTGAACATTTCATTGGTATCTAGAATCTTTTATTGTTTATGCATAGATATGCATGTTTCTTGTTTCATGTTTAATATTCATTATGTTTATTTGTTTATGCATGAGTTAAGAGGGAGCTTCTTTGAAGCTTAACTTTAATCCATGCATATATAACTCCATGAGTTTTGTCATCATCAAAAAGGGGGAGATTGTTGGCCCAAAGGCCTTCCACCCTAGTTTTGATGATGATTAATTCATGTAGTTATGTTTACTAATTATCTTGTGATTTTAGTTACAGATCATTGATCAAGATATTAGTTGGTGATTGCTTCAAAAAGAGGAGTTTGGAAGCCTTCACTTGGTGATTCCGGTGCCAAAGCTTAAAGATCATACCTTTGCACTCGGTGGATCACGGTTTGGGATCGAGTCTACTTGAAGATGGAAGATCGTAAAGAAGACTTAGGTATCCTATTTTAGTTTAGTGTGTTTAGATCCATTTGTAAAGCTTAGTATAGTTGATATGCTCAAGTGCACAACACACACAAGTTTTATATTTGGATATTGGTTTTTCGGTTTTTAGTTTAACCGATATGTGTTTTCATGAATAGATTGATCAAAACAAGTTTACATGGTTTATATGTATAGTAGATGTATTCTAGTTATACAAGCATGCTTAAATGTCCTATACAAACTTTTTTTGACTTTCCTATTCATGTATTGAAAAATCCAAGTTTGTTAAAAATACAGGTTTTTGTTTTGATAAAATTTGCAAGACTCAAAAATAATTTGATATGATTGATATATGTCTTGAAATTTTTATCACTTGTTTGTGGTTCAATATAAAATGTTAAAACAAGTTTTATAGAATTTTCAGAAAAGGTAAAAGATTTTTCAAAAATATTTTAACATGTGTTTCTGACCCAGGTTTGTGCTGACAGGCCAGGTCGTTCGACCGTATGGGTCGACCGCACCAAGGGCCGGTCGACCCGTGAGGTCGACCGACGTGCACAGAACCGTGCACGTCTGGCAGACACAAGGGCGGTCGACCTGGACGGTCGACCGTAACTGAGAGCAGTGCTCTCTGTTTGTTTGGGTCGACCGGGCGGTCGACCGGGTTTGCCCAACGGTCACATTTTTGACCGTTGGCGGTCGACCGGGCGGCCGACCGCCAAGCCTGTCAGGCTGTCACATCAGCCTAACGGCTAGTTTTGTTTTGGGGCTATAAATGCCCCAACTCTTGGGCTGTTTTGATAAGGTTTTTACAAGAGAAAAATTCCCAGTTTCCCTGAGTTTAAAACAAGTTTTCAAAAGTGTTTTTGGGCTTTATACTTCCAATCTTATTCGTTTTAGGTTTTTGGAAAAATCAAAGAAAAGAGAATTTTGGGAGATTTGTCTTGGCCTTAATTTTCTATCTTTTACAAGAGTTTTCCCAAGTAATTTTCTTTGAGTCTTGTTTTTCAAACACCTAGTTTTCCACACTTGAGCTATATTTTCTATCCTAATCTATTAGGATCTTTGTTTTGTGGAAAAGAGAGAAAAAGAGAAGTGTTTGAGGTTAAGCCTCTAAGTTGTAAACCCTCCTTTTATTTGTGTATCCCTCTTTGGTAGAGGTTGATCGGAGTAGTGTTTGGATCCCTCTTCGGTAGAGGTGATTGTAATTGAGTTGTATTGGCTACGGGCCTTATCCCTCTTCGGTAGAGGTGGATTGTGGTTGTATAGCCTCGGTGGCTTTGTAAGGTTGAGAGAGGAGTTCGGTACTCCTTTAGTGGATTAGAAATCCTTCTTGGTGAAGGCGGGGACGTAGAGCTAGGGGCTCGAACCTCGGAACATATCTTTGTGTTTGCGTTTTATCCATTGCCTCTTAACTCTCTCTCTTTATATTGTGCAAAGCATCATTTCTTTCATTCATATCATTCATACTTGTGTTGTGCCTTGCATTGATTCATATTGATATCATCTTATATGCTTGGTTGTTTGTGTGCCTCACTTGTACTTAATAAACAAGAGCTTCACATAGCACCTCAACCCATATCTAGGGGAATCAAGAGGAGTTAGTCCAGAGCCCTTCACGGGGAATTCGGCTACACTTGTTGATTGTATTAAGTGTGATTGCATAATTTGCATTAGCTTCCGCATTTAGCGCATTTAGTTTCTAGATTAGCAAGTACACCTATTCACCCCCCCTCTAGGTGTGCTTTTCATCTACTTCACCACAATGACCAAGACACAGAACCCAAAGCCCGCGCCTCACATAAAGCTTGAAGCAGAACTTGAAGCTCATATTTCAACCAAATGCGAAGCTCAAGCATCACGTCGACGATTAAACGCGAGGCCTGAAGCCCGCATTTCAACTACAGAGGAACCCTGCGTCCCTGTTATAACTGCCCTCATTATTGGGTCAATTACTGTCCACGAAATGAGGAAGTTAACCCCCATTATGGAGTATTTTTAGGGGACACTTTTACCCTCTGAACCTCTATAAATGCCCAGTTTGCTATGGAAGAGGGGTCAGAAATTTTTGGTTAGAAGAACTCTGATCATAAGCCATAGAAAGACTAAGATCTCCAGCTAAAAAAAGAGAGAGTTCAACTCTTCTAACAACTTGCTGAGTTCAAGTTTGTTCTTGCCTAAAGTCTCTTTGATATTCTTGTTGGACAGAAGCTGTGTTACTTCGTCTACCGTCAAAAGAGAAGATTCTCAAGAGGTCTCGACGTTCACCCGGTCAACGAAAAATAAGATTCACTTTCCATCGACACATCAAGAACCCGACACTAAATAAAGGAGAGATTTGAGCTTGAATATCTTCCCTCTCTTGTAAAAGGATTATTGATCTGTTGTAATTTTCTTTACAATCAAATAAAGAATTTACACACACCCTCAATTTTCTCACCAAACAAATGTAGAAATACATATATAGGAATAATTTGTAAATCATTAAGTCTTCTTCTTAATGCAACTTAAATTAACGCAATATCATTTCAGAGTAGAAAGTTATCAATAAAATACTAAAAGCTATCAAATCAGAAACTGTAAACTGTTTTCAGAGCAATCATAAATTTCAAGCTAATATTTGACACCTTTAACATTTGAATCAGAAAATGATTATTGAATAAGAAATGTATCCCTAAAAGTTATCTTTAAAGTGCAATTTAAATCATGTTATTTGAATATAAGAATAAAAAGTTATGATAAGAAAGCTAAAGGGTGTCGAGCAAATCAGCACAACTAAAATTGGTTAAAATCTAAAACCCGATATATGTGTACTTGAACTTGTGTGTGTGTGTGAACTTGAACATATCAATACTTATCTATCTTACACAAGATCTAAACACAAACTTAATCTAAATAAACTTAAATCTTCTTGTAGAATTCCTTCTCCAAGCCGATTCGATCCAAACGCGATTCAAAGAGCTTGACTCCAACCGAGTGCTAGATGCGATCTTGACGCGCGAGCTCTTGAATTTACATGTGTTAGCTCCAAAACTCCTTTGTTGAAGCTAAAAACCTACTAAGATCTTGATTAATAACTGAAACTATATAAACACAAGATCATTAGTAAACTAACCTTCATAAGTTAGTCATCATTAAAACTAAGGTGAAAGGCCTCTGGGCTAACAATCTCCCTCGTTTTGATGATAACAAAACTTATGAGGTTATATATGCATGGATTAAAGATAAGCTTCATAGAAGCTCCCCCTTAACTCATGCATAGCAATAAACAAATAGATATTCAATGAAATGCATAAACTAAACACAAACATATATGCATAAACAACAATATAAACACGCATATATAAACTCTCTAAATTCTTCTCCCATTTTTGTCAATTCACCAACAAAGGGATGAAGACAACCAAACAATAAAGATGTATATGCGATATACATTCATGAAGAGGAGAGACGTTAAGTTAGCTCCCGCTGCATACATACATTACATGAAGAAGGGATGACTAGGCCCTAACCCACATAAAGTATAATATATAATGTATAAACGGAGATGATTTTAAGCCCCCTGCACACATGTACTACATAACGAAGACAGGTCAAATTCTTCAATATGAAAAGTACACTCATCATGAATCTATATATGGAGGAGATGTTAAGCTCCCATTACATATAGGCAATATATATCAACAAATTTTGAAAACACTTTTTTTAAAAAATAATTTTTTGAAGTTTCTTGAAGTCAATAAAATGAATTATGATACTATTGAAATCAATTGCAGTTAACAAAACAAAAATTGGTACCAGTTGTAAAAAAAAAAATTTAAGATACCAATAGTAGTTTTGATATCAATTGAAGGTGAAACATGATGTATATTTTGATACCAAATAAATACCAATTGAAATGATTAGCAATTGACATTCTAATTGAAATACTAATTGAAATAAATGTATAAAGATACCAATTAACATTTAGAATAAAATCAAGCTTAACATAAACATAACTAGTGCTTTAAACATGAAAAGATATTATAGAACAACCACAATCAAATCATAAATATGTATGTATGATAATGAAAATATCAATTGAAATTGATATTAATTGAAATTTGAAGCATACATATATAAGAAACGCATATGAGTATACAAATATAAAATTCTGTGAAGATTAAGTGTATAACTCATACATATCACCCTTATCATGCACAAGTTTAAAAGATATTCATTAAGGGTATACAAGGCATGGTCGCCTATCCAGCTGCCCTTGGAAGGTAGGGTTTTTCAAAAATATGAATTGAAAATATTTTAACATATTTGAAAATCACTACCAATTGAAGAATAAAGACTAGTTTTAAAGATAATTTTGAAAACTAATACGAAATCCTTAAAACAAAAAATAAAACATGATTATATCCATGAGAATATGAAAATCACATAATAATTGACACTCAAATAGTAATAAAGAACATATATGCTCATGAAATAAAATCATGAGTAAACACCAAACATAGAGTGTATGAATCATGTAATAACAAAATCAAGAAAATAAGACATTGAAGCTCATATGAATTTTCTTTTATCAAAAACATGAAAATCATTAAAACTTAGTCAAGCATCAAGGTATATGTATGTTTCGTTAAAACTAAAGGTATACATACATATCCCAAACATAAACGAGTCCATAATAAAATATTGCATGAAAAGCAGGTGACTCTAGGATAGACATGTATATTCAATAATTTTAAAAAAATTAACATATACATGAAGATAAATATACTTTTATGAAAACGTGTACAAAAATAGGGAAAACAAGTATAAATGAAATAATCATCAAAACTAGGTTATACATGTACATCCAATGGGTACAAATGAGAAATAATGCACAAACACATGATAAACAAATGTGGCTCATTAGTTGTACAAGTATAAACACAAGTTTTAATAAAAGTTCCATCTAAACAAGTAATCAAAAAATAAAATGCAAAATTATAAACCAACATGATCATTAGGGTAAATGCACATGCTTTAGAGCTAAGATATACACAATAGCTAATATAATGAGAACACAAAATATGAATCATATGAATATGGGTGTATCTCAAATACTGCATATGTATATCATAAGTCTAATTAACATGACATTCAACATAATAATCATGAAAAATTAAAATATGCTAAATGTCAATCAATGAGAGTATGTAAATAAAATGGGAGTTGGAGATAGTTACAAAAACCAATAGGGCTAATTTCTAGATCTTCAAACCATGATGGTCCTCCCACCAAATATCCTTGAAGGTGATGCATCTAACTCAAACGCATCCACCATCAAGGCACCAAAACCTCTCATGTCATGTGAGAGCCCACACCTACATCAAATATAATAGGGATGCATTTTGGTACCCATACTTCTTTGGTCCATGGGGGTTAGCACCTTTCCTAACCCAAATAAATTTGTTAGCAAAATTTGAATCCTATCATAACAAAACTTTGCAAGATGGCCCTTACGCCCACAATGTGTACAAGTGTACACATGAGCATATATAGAATCATGTGTGTGAGCATGATGAGCATGTATATGCTGTGGTTTGTGTGCATGCATAAGAGGAGCATGTTTCTTACGAAATATGGATTCCAATCTTGCGTGATTCATGGCACATTGGCTTAAAGTGGAGCCCAAATAATGTACACTCTTTTTTAACATACATATATCATTCTCAATGATTGAAGAAGAAATAGAGCATGTAACATGTTTATCACTAGTAGATGGAGCACTAGAAATATGACAAACATGAGAAGAAAAATCATTTTTTAAAGATCTATTTTTATTTGAAACAAGTTCCAATTCTGTTGAAATCAAAGCTATTTTATTTTTTAAAGAATTGTTCTCTTTTACAACACAATCGAGTTTTGAAGACAAAACCTTATTATTCTTTAAAACAACATCACAATCAATTTATTCTTTAAAATTTTGTTTTCATTTAAGGCAAGGTCAAGTTGGGATTTCAATGAGTCATTTTCACTTGAAATCTCAACCCTTTCTTGCAAAACTATTTCAATTTTAGAAAATAAGTTTTTATTCTCTTCTTTTAATTCTAAACTTTTCTTTTTTAAAAGTTTATATTTGGAAAGTAAGTTCCCACAAACTATAGATAGTTCTTCATTTAAGGCACGTACTGTTGGCCCAAAGGTATTCCACCCTAGTTTTGATGATGATTAACTCATGTAGTTATGTTTACTAATATTCTTGTGATTTTAAGTTTCAGATCATTAGCAAGATATTAGTTGGTGATTAGCTTCAACAAAGGTGTTTAGAAGCTTTTCATGGTGATTCCATGGCCAAAGCATCAAGATCATACCTTGCTTAGCTCATGGATCACGGTGTTTATGGATCGAGTCGTCTTGAAGATGAAGATCGTCAAGAAGACTTAGGTATCCATAGTTTAGTGTGTTTAGATCCATTTGTAAAGATAAGAATAGTTGATATGTTAAAGTGCACAATACACACACGTTTCATGATTTGGATTTGGTTTTCATGAATGATTGATCAAAACAAGTTTACATGGTTTTTATGTATATTAGATGTGTTCAATATACATACATGCTTCATATCTTAAACAAACTTATTTTGATATGTCTATTCATGAGTTTTTAGGAAAATCAGATATCCTATTGGAAAAATCAAGTTTGATAAAAATACAAGTTTTGGTTTTGGTAAAAATGATAAAACACAAAAATATTTCATATTGATTGATATTTGAGCTAAACTTTTTATCACATGTTTATATATCAATGCAAAATGATAAAACTATTTTTGAGTATTTTTACAAGACTTAAAAGATTTTTAGAAAAATATTTTACACTGTTTTTCTGACCCGGATTTCTGTTCTAGGCTTCAATCAGTCGACTAGTCAGACTGACCTAGTCGACTTGGGGTGAAGTCGGTCGACCGTGCCGGTCGACCGACGTGCACAGATTTGTGCACGTTTGGCAGCACTGGGACGGCCGACCCGGGCGGTCGACCGGGTCTGAGAGCAGTGCTCTCTGTTTGTTTGGGTCGACCGTGCAGGTCGACCGTGTTTGCCCAACGGTCACATTTCTGACCGTTGGCGGTCGACCGGGCCGGTCGACCGTTAGCCTGTCAGGCTGCCACATCAGCCTAACGGCTAGTTTTCTGATGGGCCTATATAAACCCCAATTCTTTGGGATTTTGGCCAAGGTTTTTACAAGAGAAAAGTTCCCAGTTTTCCTGAGTTTAAAACAAGTTTTAAAAGGAGTTTTTGGGCTTTAAACTTCTCATCTTTATTGTTTTGGGTTTTTGGAAAATCAAAGAAAACTAGGGTTTTGGGAGATTGTATTGATTTTCATTTTCTATCATTTACAAGAGATTTCCCAAGTAGTTTTTCTTTGTTGCTTGTTTCCAAAAACACCTAGTTTCCACTTGAGCTTATCATCTATCCTAATCTATTAGGATCTTTTGTTTTGTAGAAAAAGAGAAAAGAAGAGAGATTGTTTGTGGTTGAAAGAAACCACTAGTTGTACACCCTTGTTCATTTTGTATCCCTCTTTGGTAGAGGTGATCGGGCGATTGGTTTGCTCCCTCTAGTGAGAGGTGGAGATTGGTTGTAACCCTCTTCGGTAGAGGCGTTGGTTGTTGTATTGGCTACGGGCTTACCCCTCGGTTGTGAGGTGGTTGTTTGAGAGAGGAGTTTGGTACTCCTAGAGTTGTAACAAATCCTCTTCGGTAGAGGTTCCCTCGGTGGGAGATAGTGGATTGGAAATCCTATACGGTGGTGTAGGCGGGGATGTAGAGCAAGGTGCTCGAACCTCGAAACATATCCTTGTGTTTGCGTTTGATCCACTTGTCTCTCTATCTCTCTCTCTCTCATTTATTTGTGCATAGCATCATACTTCATTCATATCATATATTGCTTGTTGTGCCTTGCATATTTCATATTGCTATATCTTGTATATGCTTGGTTGTTTGTGTGTGCCTCACTTGTACTTAATCAACAAGAGCTTCACATAGCACCTCAACCCATTCAAGGGGAATCAAGAGGAGTTAGTCCAGAGCCCTTCACGGGGAATTGGGTTACACTTGTTGATTGTACTAAGTGTGTTTGCAATAATTTGCATTAGCTTCCGCATTTAGCGCACTTAGTTCCTCGATTAGCACTTACACCTATTCACCCCCCATCTAGGTGCTTTCACGTACATCCATATAATCATCACAAGAAGAACTAGCACTATTATCTAGTTGAGTATCCGAATGTACCTCAAGGGAGTCATTCCCTTAGATCATGAAGCAAGATTGGTTGGACTTTTCTCCACTAGATTCTTTCTCCACAATGATTGTCGTTTGTACCTCAGGAGAGGTCAATGTATTCCATACTGTAAAAGCAGAATCATAATGAGAAACTATAGAAAGATAATCTTTGCTAAGTATGTCTCTAAGTGCCACTAGGGCTTGTGCATTGGCCTCTATATGCTTGCTATTGCCAAGATAAGATTTCTTGGTAGCGGCAAGGTAAACATGCAATCCTAGGGTTTTAAGGTGTACACACATCCTATACTTTCATATATCAATGTTGGTAACATCATACATGGGAGGGGCCATGAAATTCAAGTGTATAAACAATATGTGTGCAAATGCAAATCTAGATTAGTAAGCCAAGATCTCACTTCTAGGTGGTTAAACCTAATATCAGGAGCATAGGCTCTGATACCAATTGAAAATACACCTAGAGGGGGGTGAATAGGTGTATTATCTAATCTAATACAAATGAGGTGGAATTAAAAAATAATTGCAACACACTATGTGTAATCAAAAAGTGTAGCTGAATTTTCAGTAAAGGGCTCTGGACTAACTCCTCTTGATACCTCTAAATAAAAGTTGAGGTGCTATATGAGCTCTCTTGGTTCAACACAAGTATGGGCATACAAACAATATCTAGCATGTATGATATGAATAATATAAAGCAATTCAAGATATAAGAGAGATAGTTAAGAGATAGTGGATCAAACGCAAGCACCAAAATATGTTTCGAGGTTCGAGCCACTGCTCTACATCCCCGCCTTCACACAGAAGGACTTTCACTACATCCACAAAGGACCTCCCACAAAGGGAACCTTCACTGAGAAATTCACAATTATAATGTTAGGAGTACACAACTCCTCTCTCCAACACAACCACCTCGTCACAAGAGGTAAGACACAAAGCCAAAACAATAATCACCTCTACACAAGAGGGACAAGAACAAAGCCAAACAACAACCACAATCACTTTTACACAAGAGGGATAACCATAAATCCAAAGGAAAACTCCAATCACCTCTACACAAGAGGGATAAGAACAAAGTCAAAGCAAACTACTGTTGGCCCAGAGGCCTTCCACTCTACTTTTGATGATGATTAACTCATGTAGTTATGTTTACTAATAATCTTGTGATATTTTGTTTCAGATCTTTAGCCAAGATATTAGTAGGTGATTGATTAGTCTACAATTATCCATTATTTTATCGCATTTTCCACCGATTTATGAATAAAATGTCAGTCTAAACCGTGTTTTGGTCTCTCTTGCAGGTAAATCAAGAGTTTAAGGGAAAAGAAGTAATAAGAGCTTAATTAATTCCCTTTTAGGGTAATTAAATCCGCATTACTTGGAGGCCAAGCAAGGGATCATCTAGAAGATACGTCGAACCTAGACTCTTGCGCACGTCAGAAAAATATTCGGGTGAAATTACCAGAATTAGGATATACCAGGATTATTCTCGAAGCGACGGGGACTTCCTGCCAAAAACTAGGGACTTAAGTCCCTGGTATTGCCGCGGATCCACGACAATTACCGAGTTTCCGCAGCAATTGGGTGGAGCCACGCGTCGATTTTCGATGCGTGGCCCCGTCCGTCTTCTAGATGCCTCTTATGCCTATATAAACCCCTGCAGAGGCCCAGAACGAAGCAATTTTTCATTTTTAGGAGAAGTTTTTGTGTTTTAGGGTAGTGTAGGTAGGTTTCTTCATTTCATTTCTTTTGTATTTTCTTTTCTTTTTAGATCTTATAGTAGGGCTGAGAGATTCAGAGAGAGATAGAGAGGGATTGATGTAATAAATGGTGACAATCTATGTAAATGTGCCTCTTTCTTCTCCGATGTAATCTCCTCCATCTTCTACATGATGCTTTGCTAACTTTTCTTCTTCTCATGGCAATCTAACTACTAACCACTAACCATCTAACCACTTACTTGATAATCCACATGAATCTAATAGCCTCACAAGGCCTTGCTCTTGTAAGAGCCATTGATGGCTCATGATGATGGATTCTAACATTCTAACATTTCTAACACCTAACCCACTAACTTGCTAACTTGCAATGTCTTCTTTATTTCATGCTCACCTCTAACCGGTTTTAATGATTTAACAAGTAGCTTGCAACTTGTTAGTGGTATGGGTGTGTTGTTTGAATGTAGAAGATCAATCTTATGAGCCATGCTTTGTATCGTCTCTTAAAGCCAATGATTAGTGATAGCCAAGGATCCATGTGAGGCAATTATCACTAAGAGGTTAGCATAGTTAATGGATCAATTAGTAGTTAGTAGCCATGAGCTTTCTTTTATCTTGCTTTAAAAACTATTTCCAAAATCTTTTATCATTTTTTTTATAGATGTTTTCACCATCCTCTTAGTTCACCATTGTTTCATCTTCTTTTTTATTTGTTTTCCAAGCCACACTTCTCTTTTGTTTTCACATCGACGTTTTCATCGCCTTCTCCACACCTACCACATTCTGGATTTCCTTTTCTTTTCTTTTCACTTTCTTTTGCTAATTCTTTTAACAAAGAAGACCAATTAACATAAAACGTGAATAAAAACTGTTAATGCTTCTATCGCCTCCCGTCCCTGTGGATTCGACCCGTTGAGCCAATGCTATAACGGAAGTATCGAGGGAACATTAGCACATACGAGCTTTTCATTGATTTCACAAACAACACATTTTTGAGTGCTCGGTTTCGCCCCGATCAGTGATTAGGCTCAACAAAGGTGTTTTGGAGCTTCTCACATGGTGATTCAAGGGCCCGAGCATCAAGATTATATATAGCACTCGTTAAAATTAAGCTCGGTGGATCACGGTTTGGATCGAGTCGGCTTGAAGACGGAGTTCGTCAAGAAGACTTCGGTACATAGTTTAGATTATGTTTTTAGATCCATTTGTAAAGACTAGATAGTGTGATATGCTCAAGTTCACAACACACACACTTGTTTAAATTTTCATGTTTATTAGTTTTCGATTTTTAGTTTAACCGATCTTGGTTTTCATAAATAGATAGTATCAATACAAGTTTACATAGTTTAATGTATATTAGATTTGTTCTATATACATGTATGCTTCATATCTTAGACAAACTTATTTTGATATGCCTATTCATGTATTTAGGTTTTGTATTTTAACAAAACTTGTTTTTGGAATTAATATAAAAAACATTGATATATATCTTTATATGTATATTGGAGTATATCCATATACTACATGCCTAAAAGTTGTTTAAATATCATGTTTTTGTATTTGGATGAGTTTTGGACAAAACAAATTTTCATTTGAAAAATCCAAGTTTTGGAAAATACGGATTTTGGTTTTCGGTAAAATTTCCATAACACAAAAATGGTTCAAATTGTTTGAAATATGTGTTGAAACCGATCGACCGGAACGGTCGACCGGACGTGCACGAGACGTGCACAAAGGCCATAGGTTTTGGCCGGTCAACCGGGCGGTCGACCAACTGAAGTCCCCTTACTCTCGGGTAAGGGCGGTCGACCGGTGTTGGTTGGGGGCGGTCAAAATTTGACCGTTGGCCGGTCGACTGGCCGGTCGACTTGATGGTCAAATCTGACCATATTTGCAGCCAACAACTAGTTTTTTAAAGAGGCTATAAAAACCCCATTTGAGAAAGGTTTTCTCCAAGAATTTTCAGAGCAAAAATTTACATCTTCCAGCAAGTTTTTAAAGAGTTTTTAGTGCTTAAAGATTTGATTTTCATCTTGTTTTTAAAAGGTTGGAAAATCATTTGAAAAGAAATTCTTCGAGAATTGTTTTGATCTTCACTTTCAATTCTATCTAAAGTTTTCCCTATAGTTTTTTCTTTGAGTTTTTGATTCCAAACTCTTGTTTTTCACACTTGAGCTATATCATTCTATCCTATCTATAGGATCTTTTATTTATGGGAAATTGGTTTGTGGTTGAGATATACCACCAAGTTGTAAACCCTTATCATTGCTTGGCTTTGTGCCTTTCCCTCTTAGTGTAGAGGAGGTTGTGCAATTGGGTTGTATCCCTCAAGTGTGAGGTGATCCTTATTTGGCTTTGTACTTATCCCTCATTTGTGAGGTGGATATTATGGTGGCTTGTGCCTAACCTCTAAGGGTAGAGGTTGTGTTTGTAAAGAGAGGAGTTGTGTACTCCCGGTTGTAGTAGTCCCAAATCCTAGGTGGAGGTTCCCTGTATGGGAGTCCTGTGTGGACAAGTTAGTTGATTGGAAATCCGTCTGGATGAAGGCGGGGACGTAGAGCTGAGTGCTCGAACCTCGAAACAAATCTTGTTGTTTGCACTTGATCCATTGACTCTAACTCTCTCTCTTTATATTGTGCCATTGCATCATTTTATATTACTCATTCATATTATATGCTTGGCTTGTTTGTGTGCCTCACTTGTGCTTAACCACGAGAGCTTCATATAGCGCCTCAACTCTTATTCAGAGGAATCAAGAGGAGTTAGTCCAGAGCCCTTCACCGGGAATTCGGCTACACTCGTTGGTTGCATTAAGTGTAGTTGCAATTTAGTTTTAATTTTCACATTTAGTTCATTAGATTAGCCGTACACCTATTCACCCCCCTCTAGGTGTGCCTTCAACTACTTCTCTCAAACACCACCGCCTCTACACAAGAGGTAAAGCACAAAGTCAAATCAAAGGAGGGATTACAATCTTGGTGATCACAAATATCACAAATAATTTTTCCCTACAAAAATAAGATCATATAGATAGGATAGATATGATAGCTAAAGTGTGAGAAAACAAGGTGTTTGTAAAATAAAATCACAAAGAAAATACTTGAAAAAAATACTAGAATGAAATAGAAAAAAAGATCAAAACCAATTTCCCAAAGACTTTTTTTTTCTTGATTTTACCAACCCTTGATTACAAATAAAAGATAAAGATTTGAAGCACAAAAACTATTTTTGAAACTCTTTAGAAAATGGCCAAGATGGCACTAGAAAACTCTCTTGAAACCCAAAACTTTGATTTTCAATGGAATTGTTGTTGTGATTTTAATCATCCTAATGACCCTTTATATAGGTTTTAGAAAAACAAATTTAGAGAAATTTTACCAGGTTTAAAAGGAATAAATTGACTCTTAAAATTTAACAAAACACGTAAACAAGTTAAAAATCAGCCTCCAGAAAATTAGCTGTTACTGCCAATATGGCAGACTATTGGTCAAATTTGAGCACCATTTTTAGGCCTAAAACTTCAGAATTTAGAAATAAATATATAGGAATAATTTGTATATCTTTAAGGCCTTTTTCTAATGCAACTTAAAGTAACTAAATATCATTTTAGAGTAGAAAGTTATCAATAAAATACTGAAAGGTGTCAAATCAGAAACTGTAAACTGTTTTCAGAATAATAACAGACTTCAAGCTAATATTTGACATCTTTAACATTTGAATCAGAAAATGATTATTGAATAAGAAATGTAGCCCTAAATGATAACTTTGAAATGTAGTTTAAATCATGTTATTTGAATATAAGAACAAAACGTTATGAAAAGAAATCTAAAAGGGTGTCGAGCAAATCAGCAGAACTAAAACTAGTTAAAATCCAAAACCTGATATATGTGTACTTGAAATCCAAAACCGGTTAGGCCAAAAACCAATCATATTGAACTTATGTGTGTGTGTGTGTAAACTAAAGCATATCAACATTAGTCTATCTTACATAAGATCTAAACACAAACTTAATTTAAACAAACTGATATTTTCTTGTAGAACTCCTTCTCCAAGCCGACTCGATCCAAACACGATCAAAGAGCTTGATTCTAACCAAGTTCTAGATATAATCTTGAAGCGTGAGCTCTTGAATCTACATGTGTTAGCTCTAAAACTCCTTTGTTGAAGCTAAAAACCTACTAAGATCTTGATCAATAACTGAAACTATATAAACACAAGATCATTAGTAAACTAACCTTCATAAGTTAGTCATCATCAAAACTAAGACGAAAGGCCTCTAGGCTAACAACTCAACCCAAATGGGAAGGGCCGTTCATGATAGAAATAGTCTACTCAAATGGGGCCTATCGCCAAGTAACTCCAAGCGACGACATACTCATGATGCCAGTCAATGGTAAGGTCCTAAAAAAGTACTATCCTTGATCATGTTAATATCTTACCTCTGATCATCGGGTCAAGTATATTGATGTTTACATTAGATACATTTCCCCCTACAATGGAACCATCGATCGACAACAGTGGACTATGTTCATGCTCAACACGAGCCTAATAGTCCTCATCGATCAATGACGATGGACTATGTTTCTGCTCAGCATGAGAATAATAGTTCTCATCGATCAATGACAGTTGACTATGTTCCTGCTCAACACGAGCATAATAATCTTCATTGATCGACAATTACTCGACGACAGGTGAGACTAGTATCAACAATCAAATACTGCTGAAGCACTAATCAACACATAAGAAGCTGGTTAAGCATTCTAATCGACATATAAGAAGTTGGTCAAGATGAATGATGCATAAGAACACAGTCCAATCCTCAACAGAGTTAGGCTAATAAACGTAAGCTAGCAGAGTATTAGCTTTGTCACTATCATAATCCAATGTCCTCAAACGACCAAGGATAGAGAAAAATATTGGCTCTTAAGTCCAATATAAATTCTCGATAACTCACCATGCTGAGGGGAATAGCATGGCTATCCCAACTCACACGGTGGTTGGCAAAGGCATACCAAATTTGTTGACAGCTGAGGGTTTGCTAAAAATCCTAAGGGATCTGATCCCATTTGAGTCCCCTCCAAATTGTTTACCAATTCCTGTCCATGGAATGGTAGGACCACACAAAACAAGGTTCATTTTCCCTGCGAAGTTATCACAAGTAAACCTATGATGTTAACAATAAATCTCTGATAGTGAGACTCTAACATATTCCCTGACGGATAAAATGAACATCTCTGACGAAAGATTCTAATTTTCCCCAGCAGATCATGGCTTCACTTGTCATTCTCTCCTATAGAATGACATGCCCACTTAAAGTCATAAGGTAATCCCTATCATGTTAACAGTAAATCTTTAAACAGTGGGTTCAGACCCAACCTGTTATATCTGTAAAAGATCCCTGAACAATCAATTCTACAATTCAATTCTTTCTCTCACCTCAAAATAAAGAATTCTTACTATTCTATTCAGTCTATAGGTTTGTCATGTCCAGTCAATCACCTCTAAACCGACGAGTCTCGATCTTCAGTATAGTAGGGACCTTTTATTCTTGCCGTTATATCCAATTTGTCACCTCTAAACAGCGGAATTTTAAACTTGGTGGCCTCTCAATCGGTCATTTTCAGTTTATTACCTCTGAACTGACAGACAGCCAGGTTCTCTCTTTGTACCGTCATCACCTCTTAACGGTACGATTCTGAATTCGGCAGTCTCCGAACGGTCATGTCCAGTTCATCACCTCCGAACCAATCAGATCTCAAACTTTATATTTTAGTCCTCCGTGAACTTCCCTTCTTTTGTCATGTCAATATTAAATCTCTGAACAGTGGATTGTGAGCCTGGTATCTCTTAGTTGGTTAAGTCGAGTTAGCCACCTCTGAACCAATGGGTGCCCAGATCCGATCCACCTTTGCAGTCCCTTGTGGGCTAGCTGCTAAGTTAATACGACTACCACTGGGAGCGGATTCAAAATTTAGCATGTCTTAGTCTATCTTGTTTTGTCTATAACCTCTAAATAGATGGGTCCCTAAAACCGGATTCACCCTTTTTAAGTTTTGTTGTCATATCTAGTCAATCACCTCTGAATAGGAAAAGTCCTGAGAATAGCAGTTTCTCAATTGATCATGTCTAGTTTATCACCTCTGAATCGACAGATAGCGATGTCTTATTATCCTCAGTCCAGTAGGTACTTCTTTTTTTATTTTTATTCTTGTCATCACGTCCAGTTCATCACCTCTGAACGATAGAAAAATCCCAAGTCTGGTAATCTTTAACCAGTGATGCCCAGTTTATCACCTCTAAACTGATAAATTCTGGACTTCATCGAGTTTTTGAGGTGTCTAGTTTGTCACAATAGGTTCATATTCTGACGATCTTTTGTCTGTTATGTTAATATTTACCTGTGAACAAAAAGATTATCAAATTCCCTTCATTTCCTTTCATCCCCAAGGATATTTGAATCGAGTCATTATTCAAACTTATTGGTGATAATTTATCAAATAACTAAGTCTATCACGTTTTTAACCTCTGAATAGATTAGTTAATATTCTTATAGTATAACTTGGAAGACTATATCGTCATCTTGTTTCTTTTGAGAGCTAAAACTTAACTTGAAATTACTGCAAACACAGAAGATAAAGCAAGCAGTGACACAACAGAAAAGTCAAATAAAATTATTTTATTGATTCAAAAAAAAGAAGAGGTTATATGTAGTACAAGCTATGACTGTTTTTTGTAGGACTTGATCCGTTCTTCTAGAGAAGCTAGTCTTCTCTTTCTTTCTTAGCAGCTCTAATGAATGCCTGCGAGCTCAGCTCAGCTTCATTGAAGTTCGCCATTTGGAACAAACGAGCCTTAATCTCTACCAGAGTTGCCCTTTTCTCCATCTCCTGCTGCAGAACATCATTATTCTGGGCTTTAAGCTGCTCCAACCGAGTAGACACCTTAAGACACATCAGTTCAGCCTTGGATAGAGAAGATTGGCCCTCTTGATCATCTCTTTATCAATTTCAATCTTATCTTTGACATCAAGGAGAGCACTGTTGGAGGCATCGATAGCATCACCTATCTCTACCTTTCTTGCCTCCAAGGACTTCAAGTTTGAAGATACCACCTCGGTTGCTTCCTATGCCTCCAGATGAGCTTTCTGTATTTGAGCCATGAGACGTTTAAGCTCTTCATCAATCGATGGATTCAGGTCCGAGCTGCTAAGGTGATTAAGACGGGAAAGGTGTTGTATTGTGGAGTATAATTTGCACACAAAATATATTCAATAGAAAGGGATAAGGTTTAGAAACAACCTCAAGTGCTTTGATCACTCCACAATGTATTCCAAATGAATAATGTACCCTTTCTTATCTCCGTTATAGCATGGGCTATACCGGGTCGATTCTCAGGGAGAGCTTGCGATGGAAGCGTTACGGTTGGTAGTGAAGATATAAAACGAAGATTCTTCTTTGCTCAAAAGAATAAAAACAAATTGGAAAAAGAAATAAAAGAATCGGTGGATATGTTCATGATGGAAAGTGAAAAGAAATCAAAGATGATATTTACTTTGGAAAGAAAACAAATGGAATGAAAACTTGTAGAAAGAATTTAAGATGAGAAAACCATGACTAGCTAACCTTACTTCCTTGCTAAAACTTACTAAACTCCGTGATGGTGAATGCATGCCTCATGTTGATTCATCGGCATAGATTTGTCTTGCGTGTTGGTCTAATTACTTTCCCACTTGGATGACGGGTGATCATTCTTGGACTTGTCTTGTACCCTCATAGATGTCATAGGCCTAAAAATTAGACTTTCAATAATGGAATCAAAAGAGCTACACTCAAGGGATGCTAAGGAAGAAGATAGAACATTCATTAATGGAAGTAAAGAAGTTATACAACAAATAGCATATTGGTGATCTATCTCCATGTTCTATCATGGCACTTGTTCTAGACAAGGCTCTAAATGAGGCACACATGAATCATATGAAGAATTACAACAAGATACTAGCCAAGCATGAAAGTAACCCATCGGAGAAGAGAAGACCATACAACTTGTAAGATTAAAGATAGCAATCACCCATGAGTTAGTAGTTAGCAAGGTAAGTTGTTAGCAGCCATGAGAAGAAAGAATTAGCTACTAGCCATTACAAAAGAAAAGAAGCATGAATTAAAAAGCAAGTAAAGTAAAACTAGAAGTAAAGAAAGCAAGTAATACTGAAAATGCTCAAGTAGAGAGAAGAGAATGGATGAATCCTTGCTTCACAAGTTGTCACTCCTTGGTGTACACAAGCTTTCTCTCTCTTACAACTCTCTTTTGCAGAATTTCTAGGGAGGAAGAAGATCTAGAGCACTACAAAAATCCTAGAGAAATACAAGCATCTAATCTCTAATCTCTAATCTCTCTTCCACACTCTGTTGCGCAAGCCATGGTCCTGTATTTATAGCCTCAGAGAGAAGGATCTAGAGCCCTAGTTGTTGGAGAGAAATCCGGGATCTAACAACCTCGTAACTGCCGCAATTTGGCGCCAAAATCCCAGAAAAATTGCGGCAAAGCTTTGGCTGTTGGGCAACAGAATTCTGTTGCAGGTTCGTTACGAAGTTGTTATCCACGTGGCCTTCTGGAAGATTGAGTTGGCGCGAGGATCTCTCCTGATTCTGGATTCAAACTTGGGCTCTTTTGGGCTTTTGAATTAATCTCTTTATATTGCTAATTAAAGTGATTTGGGCTTTTTCTCATTTCAGATGTGGAACTGCAAAATAGAGAGAGAATATGAGTAAAAATCATATTTTATTTGTAATATGCATGGGAATAATGTGGTAAAATATGCAGAATGAATACCAATCATAAGGCCACACCACTCACCCACGTCCCTCTCAAATTTCTCCACCAACACCTCCAATGCAGCAGCTTGGTATCTCCTCTGAAATCTCAGATACTCTCAATATTACGAGAGAGGACCACCTTTAGAGCTGCAAATAAAGTGGTCGAGCCCTTCAAAATCAAGGCGATGGATTGTTTCAGGCTCTTATAAAAGCTGTCGACCATTTTCGCCATGATTCTCTCTCAGCGTCAATTATTCCCGGTGAGCAAGTAATCCCCAAAGATAAAATCTCCACTAGTTTCACTATCATAACAGTGGAGAAAGTGATAGAAACACGGCCAGAGATGGACGAGGAATCGCAAGCAATCAAGGGGGAGTCTTCATCGATATCAATACACCAGCCACGACAGAACTAGGGCAGTGACTACTCCCGAAAGAGATGGCTCGACAATCAACGTCGAAGACATCGGGCTGGTGATTACTTTGAGATCGGTTGTAGCCAAAACTAGAGGCATCATGGAAACCACCGTCATCTCACTAGCCGATTCAGATGGAAAGACAATCGGCTCCATCGATAACGTGCAAGGGAGAGCAGTCCTTTTTTCTTAGCGCTATAAGATCACTAGCAGACTCCAATTGGTAAGGAAGCAGGTCGCGATACAGGACATCCAATTTGTGACATCTACAGTAGCTGAGGTACTTGTCTCTTTCTGACCTCCCAAGAAATGCCCCCCGGCTCCTTTGAAGTTGATGCGGCCAGAGACGAGATACCTGCAAGAGTATTTTGTTAGGAAAAATATAAACAAAATAAGGGAGGCTAGCAAGGGTGATTTGCAGAAAGGAGTTGAAGTCACGATAGATATGACCCCAATTGCCTCCTCGGCAACGGCGATGCTGACTTCGATTGGATCCATAGAAGAGACCCTGGCAGTGATAAAAGAAGCACCAGTTTCTTTCAAATCACCAAAGGCTGGATCAAGAAGAAGTTCATCAGTCTGAGGGCCTCCATAGTTGAGCGACACCCGGTCCTCCTTCACTTGCCACAGGTTCCGCGATCAATTCCCTTGAACTCGAAGCTATTGGGCTTTCTTTGCCCTCGCCAGCACTGGAGGGACCGACGTCAGCTACGCAACCCTCAGGTTCATCAAAGACGATGTAACTAGCTTCATCACCCTCCATGTAGTTGAAGAGTGGATCATAGTAATCTCCTTGTTTCCCGTGATCTTGATTTTTGTATCCCATATTAACAAGTTAGCTGCACGAGAAGAGAGAATAATAAAAAAAATCTTGCAAATGGGAACTAATCTTCAATTAAGGTAAGAATTCAAAATGGATTGAATACTTTATCTTTCATAAAACCTAGATAATATGCACACCGTGCTCAGTAAAAATTTCTGGGATTTCAACTCCAACCATCAAGCCATTATTTATATATATATATATATTTTTTTTTCTGCTTTTTTCTTCCCTTAGTTTAGGCTTTCTAGTTTACCTTGTAGCGAGCCTATAACCGATGACTGTTGGCCAAAGGTTACACTCTCAAATTGTTTTGTGTTTTAATGATGACAAACCAAATTAGAGCTATTTGGTACTAATAAGTTTGTTAAGATAAGTTTCAGGTTTGTACCATGTTTAGAGACCATTTGCTTAGCTATTGCAAGAACTTCTAAGTTCCACAAAGCAAGGAAGGCAAATTGCACATCAAGGAAGGATCATAGAAGAGAAGGCACTAGCAAGGCATTGGATGGCTCAAAGACTTGAAGATAGCTCAAGAAGTCTTCATGTAATTTGTTTTTCAGTTTATAGTATGTTAAAGAATAGTGGATAGGTTTGAAGCTCTATCACACACGTTTTTGCGCACATGCTCATTCCAAAATAATTTCTTATAATTATACAAAAATATTTTGCATACAAGTTTTTGCCTACAAATACATCTTTATGTTTAATTCTATTCCCTGTTCAAAAGTATTTTTGTTAAAATCAAAATCCTCTTTATTTTCTTGTCCAAAAATGATTTTTGACCTGATCCGGTCGACCGGGACAGTCGACCGAGTCTGTGTCAGTCTGGTCCGGTCGACTGGACCAGTCGACCGCAGTTCTGGCAGAGGCACGTATCAGTGTGCATGTCTGCCAGTCGACCGGGGCGGTCGACCGAGATATTGTTTTTGCTCACAGGTTTTCTCAGTCGACCGGGTCGGTCAACCGCTGGCCTATAACGGTCAAATTTTTGATCTACCGGTCGACCGGCCCAGTCGACCGATGTGTCCGTTGAACAGTAACGGGCAGATTTTAAGTGAGCTGTTTATTTTTGTCTTTTGTGTTTAAAAATTCGTTTAAGGATATATTTTGATCTAATTACCTCCTAAACATCAGTAATTATGTTTTATCCCTAAACCCTAGCCCTCTCCTATAAATAGGGGTGTTTGGGGAGAGATTTGTTACAACAATTTTTGCTAGAAAATTCAAAAGTTTAAGGCTTTCAAAAGAGACTTGTTTCTTAGTTTTTGTGCTGAATTTCTCACTGATTTTCTGAAGGGTTTTCAAATACTCTCTGATTTAATTTTCTTTCTTCACTTACAACAAGAGCTTCATTCCTACTCAATATTCTCTAAGGACCTTTGTAAGGGAAGAGATATTTGAAAGAGAGAGTTTGTGGTCTTTTGACTACCAAGGAAATTACTTGTTCTTAAGATTGTAGGAGTTGGGTACTCCATTGTATTTGAGATCTTTGTGATAGTGGAAGTGGTCGGAATCCTTCTGGGAAGGTGGGGAGTAGAGCTGGGTGCTCGAACCTCGATAACATATCCTTGTGTTTGCGATTGGTTTACATTCTTGCAATTCTTACTCTACTTTGCTTGCACTTATTACTTGCTCATCATATTCATTATCATACTTACTTGCTTGCATTCATCTTGTGATTCTTGATTGTAATTGTTGTAGCTTTAATTTTTTATTTGCCCTTTGATTAGCATTGTCACCTATTCACCCCCCCTCTAGGTGACTTTTCAATTGGTATCAGAGCTTTGACTCTAGGTTTGGCTTAACATCCATAGAGAGATCCTTAAAATATTGCTAATCAACATTTTCATTTCATTCATTCATCACTAGTAAACATGGCCGACAACATTAAATCCCCACCTAAATTTGATGGCCTCATTTCCCAATTTGGAAGGTTAGGATGACTATATTTTTGCAATCTTTGGGTAGCTTAGTAGCCAAGTCCTTGACCAAACCCTATGAAGCACCCGATGGTGATGAGAGCACTTGGACCGACCTTGACTTTAATTATATGAGGCTAACTCCAAGGCCAAAACTCCCTATTGACCGCCTTGAATGAGGATGACCTTACACGGGTAATTCATTGCCAATCCGCCTATGAGATTTGGCAACACTTACTGGTCACACACGAGGGGACTTCACAAGTCAAGAGAGCTAAGATAGATCTCTTGAGGTCCCAATATGAGTCATTTAAAATGCTTGATGATGAGTCTATTGATAGTATGGCTACAAGGTTTACTAAAATCACTAATGGTCTTTCTTCCTTAGGTGATGACATCTCCAACGATCAAAAGGTGCGGAAAGTAATTCGGGCTCTTCCTTCATCATGGGAGATCAAGGCCACCACCTTGAAGGAGTTGAACGACAAGGACGAGATGGACCTCATTAGTCTCATTGGGAACCTAAAGACCCATGAGATGGAGAAGAAGGCAAGAGAAGAGGCCACTACTTCAAAGAAGAAATCCATAGCCTTCAAGACTTCATCCACCAATGATGACGATTAAGATGA
Organism: Agave tequilana; assembly: GCA_038442645.1. Lineage (NCBI taxonomy): Eukaryota > Viridiplantae > Streptophyta > Magnoliopsida > Asparagales > Asparagaceae > Agave > Agave tequilana. The sequence continues at coordinate 70,385 of JAVJIF010004447.1, forward strand.
CGAAGAAGAAGATGAGGAGCTAACTCTACTTGTGCGGAATGTCAAGAGGTTGTACCGAAAGAACAAGTTCAACTTTCGGAGAAATTCGAAGGCAAAGAGGAGCGGAAGATCATATGCTACAATTGCCGCAAACCCGGACATATCATGGCGGATTGTCCGGAGTTCAAAAAGAAAATGACTTCCTCCTTCAAGCCAAAGAAGCCGGAGGAAAAGAAAGCTTACAAAGCCACGTGGGATTCGGAAAGCGAGTCCGAAGAGGAGGTGGATCAAGCTAATATGTGTTTCATGACAAACACACCCAAGGTAACCCCTCAATCCCTTGATGATGAAGATGATGATGTAAGTAAGGAAGTTCTAGTGCATGCTTTTGTAGAACTTTCTGAAACTTATGATAACAAGAAACTTGAATGCATAAAATTACAAAAAGAAGTTGCTTTTCTTAAGAATCAACTTGCCATTGTTTCTAAAGAAAAGATGATATTTCTTCTAATTTCATTTCCATGCAAAAAGAATTTTGTGCCTACAAGAGTACTTGTAAGGCAAAATCTCCTATTATTGATGAAAAAGAAATTTCTTCTTTTAAATCCAAAATGAATGATTTTGAAAAAGTTTTAAATGATTGTGCTTTCAATACTAAGAAACTTGAGAACATGTTTTCTAAAAAGCACACTTCACATGCTAAAATTTCACAAGATAAAAATTCTCATGCTCATGCTCACAATGCTCATGCTCACAAATCACACACCCATTATGCTTTTAAATATGGTAGAGTATATAGATGCACATATTGTGGTAAAAATGGACATTTAGCTAAGTTTGCTATGATCAACTAAATAGAACAAATAATCTTGTTTGGGTTCATGACACTAACCCTAGAGGACCCAAGAAAATGTGGGTACCAAAATCAAGTCTTAAATTGTTTGATGTAGGTACACACCAAAGCTCCAAGACATAGGGAGCGGTGGTACCTTGATAGTGGTTGTTCAAGACGCATGACATGGGACATCAACAACTTCACAACCCTATCAAGGTACATGGAAGGTGGCACTGTCACCTTCGGGGATGACTCCAAAGGAACTATCATCGGTATAGGTAACATTCAAATTGGTGCATCTCCTATTTGAGAATATTGTTTTAGTAGATGGTTTAAAACATAATTTGCTTAGCATTAGTCAACTTTGTGATCGTGGACTTAAAGTTGTTTTTGATGATACTTCTTGTAAGATTTTAATGTTAAATCCGATGTTTGTATTCTCACCGGTTTTCGTGATAATAATGTTTATATTATTGACATGCTTAATTTAGATTGTTCTACTAAATGCTTAAAATGCTTTTGATGAAAACTTGGCTTTGGCATAGAAGATTAGGACATGCATCTTTTGACCATATCTCTAGGATTAATTCAAGGAATTGGTGAAGGGTATACCTTGCTTGAATTTTGAGAAGACCGCATTTGTAGTGCGTGCCAACTTGGGAAACAAACCAAGTCTTCCTTTAAACAATCAAGGATATCATGTCAACTAGGCCTTTAGAATTAATTCATATGGATCTTTTGGACCAACTAAAACTAAGAGTTTAAATGGAAGTAGATTTTGCATTTGTTTTGGTTGATGATTTCTCCCGTTTTACTTGGGTTTTCTTTTTACAAAATAAAGATCAAACTTTTTCTCATTTTAAGATTTTTCGAAAAAGAGTTGAAAAAGAAAAGGTTTTCCGATTTGAGAATAAGGAGTGATAGAGGTGGTGAGTTTGTTAACCAACTCTTCATGACTATTGTGATGAAAAGGGAATTAAGTATGAAATGTCTTGTCCTAGAACTCCACAACAAAATGGAGTAGTAGAAAGAAAAAAATAGAAACACTTCAAGAGATGGCTAGGACAATGATAAGTGAATATGACCTCCCTCAATATTTATGGGCCGAGGCCGTAAACACCGCATGCTATATATCGAATCGTATTTATTTATGCAAAAATTCTTCAAAAACTTCTTTTGAAATGTATCATTCTAGAAAACCAAATGTTGCATATTTTAAAGTTTTTGGATGCAAGTGTTTTGTTTTGAATACTAAGGATAATTTGGGTAAATTTGATGCTAAGGCTTATGAGGCTATCTTTGTTGGATATTCCTCTACTAGCAAAGCATATAGAGTTTTCATTAGATCTTCTCAAACCATTGAAGAATCCATGCATGTTAAGTTTGAAGAATCTAATGTGTTTGTTGAGAATGTTGTAGAGTTTGAACCATTAGGTGAAGACATGGAGAGACTATCCTTGAAGGACTCACCCGCTCAAGAAGAAAAGCTAGATCCTATTGGTGAAGTTCAAGAGGATAAGGAGGAAGCACTCAAAGCTTCCTAAACCTTGGAGATACGCTACAATTCATCCTAAGGAGCTCATCTTGGGTGATGCATCTAAAGGAGTCACTACGCGCTCCAAACTCCATGACCTATGTGGTAACTTTGCTTTCATTTCTCATTTTGAACCCAAAGGCATTCTCGAAGCCGAGACGGACCCATATTGGTTGCTTGCCATGCAAGAGGAACTCAATCAATTTGAGCGCAACCAAGTTTGGCACCTTGTTCCTAAGCCCCACGATAGACCAATAATTGGTACTAAGTGGATCTTTAGAAATAAGATGGATGAGTCCGGAAATGTCATTAGGAATAAAGCTAGGTTAGTGGCCCAAGGTTACACTCAAGTTGAGGGAATTGACTTTGAGGAGACCTTTGCACCGTAGCACGGCTTGAAGCCATACGGATGACACTAGCTTTTGCATGTTTTAAAAATTTTAAACTTTTTCAAATGGATGTAAAAAGTGCATTTTTAAATGGTTTTATTAATGAAGAAGTTTATGTTTCTCAACCTCCCGTTTTGTTGATCATGTTCATCCCGATTTGTTTTTTAAACTTGATAAAGCTTTGTATGGATTGAAACAAGCTCCAAGAGCTTGGTATGAAAGGCTTTCTAGTTTTCTCATTTCAAATGATTTTATTAAAGGCAAAATAGACACAACTCTTTTTACTAAGCATGTTGATAATGATTTTTAATTGTGCAAATTTATATTGATGATATAATTTTTGGATCTACTAATGAGCTTTTATGCAAGGATTTTGAGAAAGTCATGCAACTTGAATTTGAAATGTCTTCAATGGGTGAGCTCAATTTCTTCCTTGACTCCAAATCAAGCAATTGCAAGACGAACCTTCATTAACCAAGCCAAGTACGCAAAGGAGCTAGTAAAGAAGTTTGGGCTTGAAGGATCAAAGGCTTGCAACACTCCAATGGAAACTACAACCAAGCTTGATAAGGACGAACAAGGTAAAAATGTTGATATTAAATTATATAGAAGCATGATAGAAGTCTTTATATTTGACGGCAAGTAGGCCGGATATCATGTTTAGTGTGTGTCTTTGTGCTAGATTTCAATCGTGTCCTAAAGAGTCTCATCTTATTGCGGTAAAACGCATTATTCGTTATATTAAGGGCACTATTGGAATGGGTCTTTGGTATCCGAAAACTAGAGATTTTTCAATGACTAGCTATTCGGATGCCGACTATGCGGGTTGTAGAGTAGATAGAAAGAGTACTAGTGGGACATGTCAATTTCTTGGTAATTGTCTTGTTTCATGGTCCTCTAGGAAATAAAATTCCGTAGCTCTCTCAACTGCCGAGGCGGAGTATGTTGCCGCGGGGGCTTGTTGTGCACAAGTCCTTTGGATGAAACATACTCTCCTGATTTTGATTTGCACTTTGATCATATAAAAATATTTTGTGATAATACTAGTACTATACACATGACCAAAAATGCAAATCAACATAGTAAGACCAAGCACATTGAGATTAGATATCACTTTCTTAGAGATCTTTGAGAAAGGTGATATAGATATTGATTATGTTTCCACGGATTTACAACTAGCCGATATTTCACTAAACCTCTTGATTTTGCTAGATTTTCGTTTATTTGTGGAGAACTTAATGTTTGTATTATTGAATAGACATGTTTTTCATAACCCTTTTTGATGTATGACAAAAAGGGGGAGAATAAGTTTACATGACAAAAATAAGTTCATTTGGTCTTGGTTCCATATGAATTTATATGCTTTAAATTTTAAGATTTGTTTTTATGAGTTTATGTTTATGTATGTATGAGTTTTTGAATTCATGTGTTTTGAGAATTCTTGTGTTTTAGTTGTTTTGGTATTTTTGGTATCAAGAGCATTTTTGTGTTTTATATTAGTTTCAATAATTGGTGCATCATTTCAATTATTGGTATCTAGAGCATATTCTTGTGTTTTATGTATAGCATAATTTGAGGGGGAGTTTTCTCTCTCCCTATATTTTGTTAATAGCCTATTTGTTTTGTCATCATCAAAAAGGGGGAGATTGTTGGCCCAAGAGGTTACACTCTCCAATTGTTTTGTGTTTTGATGATGACAAACCAAATTAGAGCTATTTGGTACTAATAAGTTTGTTAAGATAAGTTTCAGGTTTGTACCATGTTTAGAGACCATTCGCTTAGCTATTGCAAGAACTTCTAAGTTCCACAAAGTAAGGAAGGCAAATTGCACATCAAGGAGGATCATAGAAGAGAAGGCACTAGTAAGGCATTGGATGGCTCAAAGACTTGAAGATAGCTCAAGAAGTCTTCATGTAATTTATTTTTCAGTTTATAGTATGTTAAAGAATAATGGATAGGTTTGAAGCTCTATCACACACGTTTTTGCGCACATGCTCATTCCAAAATAATTTCTTATAAATTATACAAAATATTTTTTGCATAAGTTTTTGCCTACAAATACATCTTTATGTTTAATTCTATTCCCTGTTCAAAAGTATTTTGTTAAAATCAAAATCCTCTTTATTTTCTTGTCCAAAAATGATTTTTGACCTGATCCGGTCGACGGGACAGTCGACCGAGTCTGTGTCAGTCTGGTCCGGTCGACCGGACCAGTCGACCGCAGTTCTGGCAGAGGCACGTATCAGTGTGCATGTCTGCCAGTCGACCGGGGCGGTCGACCGAGATATTGTTTTTGCTCACAGGTTTTCTCAGTCGACCGGGTCGGTCGACCGCTGGCCTATAACGGTCAAATTTTTGATCTACCGGTCGACCGGCCCAGTCGACCGATGTGTCCGTTGAACAGTAACGGGCAGCAGATTTTAAGTGAGCTGTTTATTTTTGTCTTTTGTGTTTAAAAATTCGTTTAAGGATATATTTTGATCTAATTACCTCCTAAACATCAGTAATTATGTTTTATCCCTAAACCCTAACCCTCTCCTATAAATAGGGGTGTTTGGGGAGAGATTGTTACAACAATTTTTTGCTAGAAAATTCAAAAGTTTAAGGCTTTCAAAAGATACTTGTTTCTTGGTTTTTGTGCTGAATTTCTCACTGATTTTCTGAAGGTTTTCAAATACTCTCTGATTTAATTTTCTTTCTTCACTTACAACAAGAGCTTCATTCCTACTCAATATTCTCTAAGGACCTTTGTAAGGGAAGAGATATTTGAAAGAGAGAGTTTGTGGTCTTTTGACTACCAAGAAAATTACTTGTTCTTAAGATTGTAGGAGTTGGGTACTCCATTGTATTTGAGATCTTTGTGATAGTGGAAGTGGTCGGAATCCTTCTGGGGAAGGCGGGGAGTAGAGCTGGGTGCTCGAACCTCGATAACATATCCTTGTGTTTGCGATTGGTTACATTCTTGCAATTCTTACTCTACTTTGCTTGCACTTATTACTTGCTCATCATATTCATTATCATACTTACTTGCTTGCATTCATCTTGTGATTCTTGATTGTAATTGTTGTAGCTTTAATTTTTTATTTGCCCTTTGATTAGCATTGTCACCTATTCACCCCCCCTCTAGGTGAATTTTCACTAAGCTCATCATCGACTCCATGCTTTTTGAGCATTTCCTAATCCCAAACTGGCAGTTACCATTTGGGATGCTCATTACCTGACTTCTTAAATAATTAAAATTTGATTTTTCTGCTGAACGATCCATCGAACCATCTGTTGACATTAACAACACTCTTCTCAAGAGGATGTGTGCTAGGGAGCGTGTTTCTACTCCTCAGCCCCTTCTATCATTTCTCCTGCTCCTTGGATTCTCTTCATCCTTTTCAGCCTCTATTGATCCATATACAGCTCTCTCTGCTCAGCTTCGTGAACATGATCTGAAGATGACTATTTATTTTAAGAGGATTGAGCATATCGTTCAGAATGACCTGCAATATATCTGCTCATCTATTCACTATCTTCAGACATGCGTCGACGAGAGCTATAGTAGGCACGCTTGGCCTGTTCCTCTTCTGAGAGGTTATGCGCAACCTTTTCCCGCATCGGGTCCTCCATTTGACCCCTGGATACCTCCTCCAGCTCCTTCCGAGGCACCAACTCCTCTAGAAAATCTAGACTTTCAGAAGAGTGACCCCTTTTGTGTTGATGACAAAAAAGGGGAGAGAGATTTGGAGTTATCTAGGAGTTTTTATGTTTTCATGTCTTTATTTATGTACTCTTTTATATGGACATGTAGTATTTGGTATTTGGACATCTGTTTTATATTCTAGTACTTATTTTATGGTTTGAAACTTGTTTTGAGGTTGGCATGAATCTTGTTTGGACAAATTTCTTTTAGGATATCACTGTTATCTTTGGGAAGTTATGTATCTCTTTTATTGTTGATATTTGATACATATCTTTTATGTGTGGTATGTAGTGTGTTTGTGTTCTTAAGTATCTGTTTAAAACAATCATTTACCAATTATTTTGGAGGTTGGAGGTTATGGTTGGTTTGAGGAAATCGTTTGTGCATATACCTTTGTGATTCTGTATTCTTGTATGCATAGATGGATCACATAGAGCTTAATTGATATATCTTATTCATATGCTATTATTGATGCATCTTGCCTATATATCACATTTGATATATGCATGTGTTTACGGGGAGCTTCGCTTGAGGTCTCTTTCAAAATTATTTGTGATAACTCCATGAGTTTTGTCATCATCCAAAGGGGGGAGATTGTTGGCCCTAAGGCCATTAGCCCTAGTTTTGATGATAACAAAACATATGTAGTTAAATTTTTAACAATTTTGTTTAACAAAATTTCAGGTTAACTCTTTGTTGCATTTCAGCTCCATCACAAGACTCACACGTTGGAAGCCAAGAACATGTTAATCGCAGAGCCTAAGCATACAAACGAGCTGAAGGATCAAGATTGAAAGAGAAGACTATATCAAGATTTATATTTTTACTTTTGCATTTTGGATAGGATTTATAGGAAAAACCAAGATGATATAGGTTGATAGCTCTTTTAGGATTGACACACACATATCTTTCATATTCTTTAAGTGTTTAAAAAGAGTTCAAAACTATTCTCTTTGTCATTTTCAAAATCGAGCTTCAGAAAAAATGAGTTTCGAAAAAATCAGTTTCAATTTAAAAAGTGGTTTTACAAAATATAGTTTTAACTTTGTTTTATGTTGATCTATGATCACATGCTGGTTCTATCAAGTCCCTAGAACTTTATTTTGTATTAAAAATAAAGTTTATTTTCATCAAAAAAGGTTGACTTCATAAAGATTTACAAAACAGGTTTTTGGCCCAAGGTCGGTCGACCGACCAGTCGATCGTAGACAGAGTATAATACTTTATCGGTCGACCAAAATGCACAAGACTTCTTTGAAGTGTTTTGTTTACACTCAATCGACCGTCCGATCGACCGACTACAAGAGCCTTGCTTCAGTTAATCTGGTCGACCGACCCGTTGACCAAGAGAGTTTTGCTCTTTGGTTGGGATAAACGGTCGACCGACAGAAGGATTTTCTTTTGATTTTTCTCAATGGCTATTTTCTATTTGTCTTTTTCTGGGTCTTTTTCCAATGACTCTTTGGGTTTTCTCCTCTGTTTTCCCCCTATAAATAGTGGGACTGTAGAAAAACCCAATAATAAGTTTTAACAAGTGTACAACAAGATTTATTCATCAAAATCAAGTTTTAGTCTTTTTCTTAAAAGATTTTCATTTGAGCTAAAATTTCATACACTTGATTTTTATCTTGAGCCTTCCCTCTACACCTTTACAATTTATTTACTACATAATCCCAAAGAGGTTCTCCTCCTCATCTTGGTTATAAGAATACTTGTGAGCCTTTTGTGATCAAGTGAAGATCACTGATTTTCTTCAATTGTGAAGTTGTAGAGATTACGGACTCAAGTGAGCTAGTGAGCTCCATTGTTGGTGTTGCGGCATCACAAGAGAGGACTTGTGTGTCCATAGAGTTCTAGTGAGAACTTGTAATGGTTGACGATCTAGTAAGATCGGTCATAGTAAAAATCCTTCGTAGTGTTGAAGGCGGGGACGTAAAGTAGTGGCTTGAATCTCATAGCAAGCATCGTATTTGCGATTGCTTACTCTTTCTCTCTTTACTCTACTCTCGCTTTACTTACTTGCATACTTATCTTGTTACTTATTTGCAAGTATTCCTTGTGCTGTGATTGGTATTTGCTAGATTGTTAGCAAGTAAAATTTAGTTCCGTATTATTTGCCATTTAGTATAACTATCACCTATTCACCCCACTCTAGGTGATTTACATTTTGGATATCCAAAATTCATTTTTATTAAAAGCAATATTAGGGCTTTTGTCGTTACAAACAAGTCTATATTTATCGAAATCCTTTTTGATTTTCTTATAAGAAATAGACAATTCATTTTTCTCTTTGAAAACAACATCAAATTTATTTTTAAAAAGTCATTTCTTTTTTATTTCTTATTTTGAGTAATAGAAATTTCATATCTATTTTGCAGTTCTTCAAAAACTTGCGCAAGTCATCCATAGTTAAATCATCATCATCAAGAGAGATTTTGAGATTTATCTTAGACATCTCCTCTCCGTTTGCCATGAGACAGACGTGTGCGGTATCAATTTTCTCTTCGGATTCAGTTTTGAATCGTCCCATGTAGCTACGATCCCCTTCTTCTTCTTATGCATATTCTTGGAGGTAGTGGCTTGAAGTAAAGGGCAATCCGCAATGAGATAGCCCGTCTTCTTGCAGTGAAAGTAATGATCCATCTCCTCCTTCTTCTTTTAAAATTTCCTTCAGGTCTTCCTCTTCAAAAGTTGTTTTATCTTTCTTTCTTGTAGAACATTTTGCCCACTCTCCTATGAGCATGGCAAAGTCTTCATCCCCATCTTTGGATGAATCTTTGTTAATAGTGAAGGGAGTAGCTTTGAAAGTAATAGCTTTCTTCTTTGGAATCTCTCTTTCTTCTCGCACCTTCATTTTCATCTCATGAGTTTTGAGATTTCCAATGAAGTCAGAGAAGTCCATCTTTTCTCCATCGTTGAGCTCCTTTAGAGTTGTGGCTTTTAATTCCCATGATTTGGGAAGAGATCCAATAACCTTCTGTATCTTTTGGTCATTAACGATGGAGTCACTTAGAGAAGATAAATCGTTAGTGATTTTTTGTGAAACGGGTAAGCATCTTATCAATGTTCTCATTGTCAAGCATATAAAAGTCTTCATATTGTGATCTTAAGAGATCAACCTTGGATCTCTTAACTTAGGATGTACGCTCATGAGTAATAATAAGATCATTCCATACTTCAAATGTAGATTTGCAGTTTATAACGTGGGAAAGATCATCATCATTTAAAGTTTGAGTGAGTGCATATTGTGTTTTAGCATTGGCCTCATAGTCCTTGGCGGTTGCTTCAGACCATGTATCCTCATCACCATGAGGCTCAATAAATTCTTTAGTTATGGCCTTGGCTACTCTAACCCTAGGAATTTAAGAAAGAGGTTCATCTTGACTTTCCAAATAGGAAAGTTCAACCCATCAAATTTGGTGGGGACTTGATGCTTGAAAAATCTTGTGATGCCATGAAAACAAATATGAGTGTAAAAACGAATAGCAAATGCAACAAATGAATATAAAAATAAAAAGGATCTCCCTAACGTGGTTAAACCAAAGCTAGGGTTAGGCTCTGATACTAATTGTAAATCACCAAGAGGGGGTGAATAGGTGATGACTATACTAAATGGCAAAAATGCGAAATTAAAAATAACTTGCTAGCAACATAGCAAATATCAATCACAACACAAGAAATACTTGTAAATAATTAAACAAGATAAGTATGCAAGTAAGTAAAGGCAGAGTAGAGTAAAGAGAGAGGGAGAGTAAGCAATCGCAAACATGGTGATATGTTCCGTGGTTCGAGCCACTGCTCTATGTCCCCGCCTTCACCACTATGAAGGATTTTCATTATGACCGATCTCACTAGATCGTCAACTTCTTACAAGTTCTCACTAGAACTGTATGGACTCACAAGTCCTTCTCTCGGTGCCGCAACACAAACAACGGAGCTCACTAGCTCACTTGAGGCCGCAACCTCTACAACTTCACAATTGAAGAAAAATAGTGATCTTCTCTTGATCACAAATTGCTCATAAGTACAATCCGATAACCAAGATGTGGAGGTGAATCTCTTTAGGATTGTGTGGTGAAAATAGCTTGTAAAGATATAAAGGAAGGATCGACCTAAAAATCAAGAATATGGAATTTAAGTTGAAAATCTTTGAGAAAAAGAATATTGATCACTAAAACTTGAATTTTGATGTTGTAAACTTGTTAAGAGGTTTTTCTACAGTTTCATATTGTTGGCCCAAGGTCACAATTACCCGGTTTTATGGTTTTAATGATAACAAAACATGTGAGGTTATTTGTACTAATCAAGTTCAAGTGTTTAAGTTTATCTCAGGGTTCTAAGAATTCAAGGAGTTTTTTCCTCTAAAAGAAGGTATTGGAGACTCAAGAAGGCTCAAATACAGGATTAAAACTCAAAACACTCAAATGTTGCTAATGGAGAAGCTCGGTTGAATATCTTGTAGCCACCTAGGGCCTTGTAAGATATTAGTTTGTTAAAATGTAGAATATAGTAGTAATGCTCAAGAAGTTACACACACAAAACACACGATTTCGAAAATACAAGTTTTAGTAGTATTTCTATTTTTGCATGTTTGGTATTGATACATATTTCATAATTTTTTCAAAATTTTATAACAAGTTTAGAACATGTATTTCATCTCCTATACATTACTGCATCATCCTTAAACCAATACAAAATTTTTTGAAAAATTATTTGAATTTCAAAACCCTTCATAAAACTGTTTCAGGCCAAAAAGGTCGACTGCTCGGTCAACCGATGCGCATTGCAGGCCAGAATGGCCGACCATGCAGTCGACCGGGCCTTTGGCCAAGGGTGTGCACGTTTGTGCACGTTGTCCATCGATTGACCGGTCGATCGCCAACCCTTGCGATTGACCAATCGGTCGACTGACTGAGAGGGGACTCTTGGTTGGGGTCGGTCAACTGACCCGGTCGACTGACAGTTTAAAATTTCTTTTATATAACGAGTGGTCGACCGCCCAGTCGACCGCAGCCAATGGCTCTATTCTGGATGACCTGTCGGTCGATTGGCCGGTCGACCGACAGGTTGCTCGATGGCCATAATGTCTAGTTTTGAATCTGTTGTTTTTATTGAATTCCAACAGGCATTTTTGATTTCCAAGTGTCTAAACACACCTTAAATGATCTGGCATGATTTATAAAAGATATTTATTCATTGCTTATATATAGGGTCATGGGTTTTGGTCTTAGGCAAGAAAAATATACAAGTTTTCAAGTTTGTTTCTAACGAGAAAAGTTTTTCTAGCTTTCTATCTCAAAGTTCTTCTTTCTAAAGATATTTTCAGTTGGTTTTGAAACTTTCTACTCTTTCTAACAAATTTCTTCTCTCACTTAGCTTCTTGAGCATCAGTTCACATTCCACTCTATAAGAAATTGTAAGAGAGAGTATTTGTGGCCTTGTTAGATCACCAAGTGCTTTGTAACATCAATTGGTTTTGTGCTACCTCTTGTGTAGAGGGTTGAGTTGGTAGAGTTGTGTACTCTAGTTTTGTATAGACTAAGTTGGTAGAGTTGTGTACTCTAGTTTTGTACTTTCTACTCTTTATAGATGATCCCATAGAGGATAGTGTAATCCTTCATAGTGGTGAGGGCAGGGACGTAGACCGGTGGCTGATCATACATATATTTTATATTCTTTTCATTATACTCCTACATTTATCGTGTAATAAATCTGCTAATTTTTGTCTTAAATATGTATTTTGCAGAAGATAATAATGAAGAGAAATAGGATTACACCAAATAAATACCAGTTAAAATCAGATTTATCTGGATCTATTTGGTTAGCTGAGGATGATCCCAATCTAATTAGAACAAATCAAGGATTGGGGCAAATGTTCAACTGAAGATCAGAGCATATCAGAAAGATAACACCAAATGGAAACCGGTAAAATTCAGATTTTCATAAATCCATTTTGGTTAGCTAAAGATCAACCGAGGATAATATCAAATACAGAGAGATAAATTGATAGAGAGAAGATCAACGGATGAGATGAAGCAAGTTTGACTCAGATACTGACTGGATACATTTTGGTATTTGAATCATAACTTTTGCTATCAAATCTTAAATCTAATCATTCAAGATGATCCAGAAAGCAGACTTACAGGGTTACAACTCTTATGTTGATAACTATTTCTAATTCTATCATTTGATGAGTGATATTTAGCAATCAATACGCCAACAAACTGCAGAACAGAACTAAATATCCACATCAAATCAAGTTTGGAGATAAGGGAAGGATTCAAATTCAGAAATAGCCAGCTTTCCCTATCTTCACACTCCTCTAACCTCTACATTTCTTCTATAGATACTTGCAATCTCAAAGGCAAAAAGAAGGACGACCAAACAGAGAGTAGAACTTAGGCTAATTTATAGTTTGTAACTTAGGTTTTTAATTTTCTTTCATGTAATTTTTGTTTTATTTATGTAACTGAGAGGAGAGGAGATTTTCATGGAGGAATGAGAGCAAGCTTGTATTGAAGGTGATACCAGTGTAAGTGATCTTTTCTTCCATTATTATTTAAATCGAATCGAGGTTTCCTTTTCTTTTCTATTCTTGTTATTGTTCGCTTCCCTCTTCTGTGTTTATGGATCCAAATGAAACCGATAGACTCGGAATTGCCTTGTCCTTGCAAGTGTCGTTGATGGCTTATGATGATGGATATCCATTTCTATGGTAGTATAGCTCGCCCCTTCATTTCATAGTGTAAATCGGGAATGGGGAAGATCTCATCTGCCATACTTCGCTCGCCTTCAAGTAAAGGTACATCGTCCACATGGGTAAAAGGTAAGTAGGCGCCGAAGAGGTAAGTATGTTTTTTAGGTTTTAGTTTTTATTTCTTTACTTATAACTATTAGTGTAGATCACCAACACCATAATCACCCAAATCTCTTTTACTCATTTTCAATTTCTTTATACATCTCACTTCTATTTTCTCCACCTTCTCATTATACCACTTTCTTCCTAACTTAACTTTAACTCTTTTTCATTTTCTTTTTAAGAACTAAAAGAAGATCTTTAACCATTCTTTGTAACCAAAAAGAGAACTTATTAAAAGCTTCCATCACCAATCCCTCCTTGTGGATCATGACCCGCATAGCCACTTGCTATCGTGGTAGTATTGAGAACTTGCACTCTTTATTTTAAAGTTATTAAATTCTAAATTTTTATGCAGGTAAAACCTCAATCAAATTTTGGCGCCGTTACCGGGGGGGATGGTAAGTTATTCTCTTTTAGATTTACATTTTGGTTAACTTTCGTCTTTATTCTTGGTGTACAGGTTTGACAACAAGGAATTTTTGCTATAGTGCACATATAAGTGGCCTTGGACTCTGATCAAGAAAGCAGAGCCAAGAAGCCCTCAGATTTGCTACATTCCTGTGGCAATATAAGTGACCTACTGACCTGTATTTTCTACAAGTTGGCTATAGTGCAAAGTTTCATATCTGTAACTATCTATTTCCTTGTTTGTCTCACTATATTTACTTTCTAACCTCAACAGTAAAATGATGTTTGTTAAATGTTAAAAATGGTTTAGACTTTGCATTTAGGCACGGGTCTAATTCGTTTACATTTTACATTACTGTTGAAGAGTGCTAGAGCAAAAGGTACGTTTGCATGGCATATAATTTAGAAAATATTCTTGAGTGATTGCTTGTTGAATTTTGCTTTTCTTTATCCTGCACACCTTGCATAATCAATCTTAAGGGCCTGTCCTGTAAACAAGATAAGGTGGAAAAGTCATTACCCTTCCTTAGCCCACAAACAATCTCCTCACTCACTAACCCGAGCCTAACTAAAACTGTGTAGTCGTTGGCCCTAGGGATATCTCGAACTTAATAGGAGATTATTCTAAGGGGGAAGTGTTGGCCCAAAGGCCTTCCACCCTAGTTTTGATGATGATTAACTCATGTAGTTATGTGTACTAATAATCTTGTGATTTTAGTTTCAGATCATTAATCAAGTTATTAGTTGGTGAAAGCTTCCACACATCTTTCACAAGTTGATTCAAGAGCCCGAGCGTCAAAGATCACATATAGCACTTGCTCGATGGATCAAGGAGTTTTGGATCGAGTCGGCTTGGAGATTGCGCTCTACAAGAAGACTTCAGTACCATACTTTAGTTTTGTGTTTAGATCCAAATTGTAAAGATTAGAATAGTATGATAATGCTCAAGCTCACAACACACACGTTTCATGTTTTGAATATTGGTTTTCGGTTTTTCAGTTTTAGGTTTAACCGATCTTGGTTTTCGTGAATAGATAGATCAAAACAAGTTTACATAGTTTAATGTATATATGATTTGTTCTATATACATACATGCTTTAAATTTCCTAGACAAACTTAGTTTTGACTCACTTATTCATGTGTTTTATGTTTTGGTATTTTTGACAAAACATATTTTGGAATTAATGACAAAAACATGGATATATAGTTGTTTCATGTATATTGGATTTCTATCCATATGTATCATGCCTAAATGTTGTTTAAATATCATGTTTTTGCATTTGGAAGATTTTTGGACAAAACGTATTTTCTATTCAAAATCCAAGTTTTTAGAAAATACAGTTTTCGGTTTTTGGCAAAAATGATAAGACACAAAAATAGTTCATATTGATTGATATTTGAGCTAAACTTTTTACCACATATTTATATATCAATGCAAAATGATAAAACTATTTTTGGTGATTTTTAGAAAAGATAAAAGATTTTTTAAACATGTTTTTAACTCAGTTTTCTGATCCAGGCTTCACCAGTCGACTAGTCTTCTGACCAAGTCGACTTGGCTGAAGTCGGTCGACCGGGTAGGTCGACCGACGTGCACAGAATTGTGCACGTTTGGCAGACTTTGGACGGTCGACCGTCCGGGTCGACCGGGTCAGAGAGCAGAGCTCTCTGTTTGTTTGAGTCGACCGGGGCGGTCGACCGGTAGCTGCCAACGGGCAAAAATTGACCGTTGGGCGGTCGACCGGACCGGTCGACCGGCAGGGTTATTTTGGCAAAAACTGCTGCCAACGGCTAGTTTCTGGATTTGCCTATAAATACCCCTTTGGCAAGAGTTTTTCTCTAAGATTTTTTGTGCGAATTTTTCCTTACTCTCTGGTGTTTTCACAGCAATTAAAAGAGGTTTTTGGATTCAAATTGAACAATCTTTTTGGTGTTTTTATTAGGGTTTGAAAAACCAAAGAAAAGGGATTTTGGGAAAAGTTTTGTTTGAACTTCACTATCTTCATTTCTATTATTTCCTAAAGATTTTCTTTGAGTTGCTGGTTTCAAATCCCTTGGTTTTCTCCACACTTGAGCAAAAATCTACTATCTTTTCTATAGGATCTTTGTGTGTGAGAAAGAGATTGTTTGTGGTTGTTGTTTAGACCACCAAGTTAAAAACCCAATCTTTGTTTGGCTTTGTGCCTTGGGTTGTAACCCTCAAGTTGTGAGGTGATCCTTATGTTTGCTTTGTGCTAATCCCTCGGGTTGTGAGGTGATTATTTTGTTGGATTGGAGCTTGCCTCAAGGAGGAGGTTGTAATTGTAAAGAGAGGAGTTGGGTACTCCTTGTGAGAGTCCTAGGTGGACTAGCTAGTGGATTGGAAATCCTTCGTGTGTCGAAGGCGGGGATGTAGAGCTGGGTGCTCGAACCTCGAAACACATCTTGTTGTTTGCGCTTGATCCATTGACTCTCTCTCTATCTCTCTCTTTACTTTGTGCCTTGCAAATATTCATAATTGTGCATTCATAATTGCTTGGCTTGGTTGTGTGTGCATCATTTGTTGATTGCACTTGAGTGTATTGTATTTAGTTTTTAAATTCCGCATTGAGTTGACTAGATTAGCATAATCACCTATTCACCCCCCTCTAGGTGATCTTTCAATTGGTATCAGAGCTAGTGCTCCTGATATTTAGGTTTAACCACCTAGGAGTGAGATCTTGGTTTGCTAATCTTCATTTGCATTGTTCATTTGCACTCATTTAGTTTGCACTCATGGATAGCCCTCCTATGTTTGACCATATTAGACTTGATGTTTGGAAGGCCAATATGAGTAGCCATTTGAAAAGACTAGGACATGTAGTTTATCAAGCCTCCACTATGGAATCATTCCCTAATAGTAGCAAGCATAAAAGGCAAATGCATTAGCACTTAGAACACTTAGAGCATCTCTTAGTGAACATTTTTTACCGGTGTTTGATCGTTATGACTCGGCTTTTGCAGTTTGGAGCTTATTGACGTCTCCCGAGCTTCCAAGGATTATCAACAAGATGAGGAGATCTATGAGAGAAAAGTCCGAAGAACGTTGCCTCATGGTCCAAGGGAATAACTCCCTTGAGGTACAATCGGATTCTCAATTAGATAATAGCTCTATTTCCTATTGCCATGGTTGTTTTGAAGTTCAAACTTTAAATGTGGAACGTGCTCAAAAGCTTGAAAATTTATTGAAAAAACACAATCTTTTGAAAGAGGACAACCTTGTTTTAAAAAATGAATTGAAGGATTTGTGTTCTAATTTTGAATTGGTTTTGCAAGAAAAGGAAGAGATCACTAGTGAACGTGACTCACTAAGATCTCAACTAGACCTTGCCCTTAATGAGATTGATGATTTGAAAAACAAAATGATTGTAATGATGTTGTGAAAAACAATGAGGTTTTATCTTCTAAATTGGATTTTGTTTTAAAAGATAACCTTGTTTTGAAAAATAAAATTGATTCAATTACAAAGAATTGGATTTGGTTTTGAAGAAAAATGAATCTTTGCAAAATGAGATTGATATTCATGTGTGCCATGCTAGTATAGCTTCTTCTTCTTCTTGCACACTTATTGCATGCTCCACTTTATCTTCCACCATTGAAAATGATATAAATATTTTGAAGATGAGTGTTGAATGTTTGGGCTCCACTTTGAGCCAATGCACATTGAATCATTCACGTTTGGAAACCTTGGTTCGCAAGAAACAAGGTCCATCTTTGCATGCACACCCTACATGGCATACACATGCTTCCCACGGTCACCACCATCACACGTATGCTCATGTGTACACATGTACACATTGTGGCCGAAAAGGTCACCTTGCTAGATTGTGTTATGATCGTGTTTATCATGAAAATTTAGCAACTAATCTTGTTTGGGTTAGAAAAGATACTAACCCCCGTGGACCCAAAAGAAAATGGGTACCAAGAACCACCTCCTTGACTTTTGATGTAGGTGGGAGCTCTCGCATCACGTGAGAGTATTGGTGCCTTGAGGTGGATGCATTCTAAGCCTAAAAGAGAACCATTTGGATGCTTCACTCTCAAGGAAATTTGGTGGGAGGACCACCGTGGTTTGGAGAACTAGAGATGCACCTTCATCGGTTTTGGTATCATTCTCTAACTCCCATTTTTATTTGCATGCTTTTCATGTTCATCTATTTATGGCATGCCATGGTTTATTGTTCATTATGCTTATGCCATGCTCATTAGAATAGTGTTATACATGTTTAGTTACTTGAGCACCCATGTCTTATATGGATCTATATTTAGTGTTCTCACCTTGTTTAAACTAACATGTATACCCTAGATCTAATGCACATGCATATGCATTATGACCATTTGGATGTTTATGATGTTTATGATTTTCGTTTTATTTTATTGTTTCATGATTAGTATGATATTCGCCATGTTTATTAAACTTATGCTTTACATGATTAGTTGTTGTGACACCAATGTTTAGTATGGACCCATATTTTGTGTTCTCTTTATGTTTTAGCTATCATGTTTATCATAGGTTTAATGCACATGTCTTTGTCATGCAAATCATATGGTTGACTATGACTTTTTGTTTTAATGATTCATGTTTTGATGTTTATAGGCTATTTTGTATTTCTTGATTCTAATAGCATGTGGATGTTCTTCATGATCATTTTTATGTCTTTCATGTTGATTTATATCCCGCTTTATGCTTAATGATTTGATTACTTGTTTAGATGTTAATTTTCATTAAGACTAGAATTTATACTTGTACATGTAGTGGGACACAAATAAATATTTATATATGTTTGGGCTTGATTGCTTATTTGAACCCATTAGATGTGCCAGTATAGCCTAGTTTTGATGATTCATGCATTTTAAACTTGTATTCCTATTTTTGGAGTTGTTTTATGTGTATGAGTTTTCATTTCATGTATATGTTAATTTTGCCAAACCTTAAGTTATACATGTATACCCTTTGAGTCATTTGCCTTTCATGCAAATCTATATATATGGACTCAATTGTGTTTTAGGGATATGTATGTATACTTATTGTGTTGACAATTCATACATATACCTTGAAATGAAATTAGTTTTGGTGAAAATTTAGTTTTTCTTGATTTCGTGTTTATTTGCTTAACTTCATGTATATGTCCATCTTTTCCAAACTATCATTTATACATGTACATCCTTGAGCCACGTGCCTTTATGCATATATTTTTGTGGACTCATTATGTTTAGGATATGTATGTATACTTTAGTTTGTACATGACACACATATACCTTGAAGTTCATATCGTTTGGATGAATTTCATGTTTTCAAGGAATTTCATAAGAGCCTAATTCAATATTTTCATGTTGATATGTGTCACATTATACTTGTACACTCACTTTATTAGTTTACTCATGATTTGTTTTCATGAGAATTTGATATGAGCTTTATGGACTTTGAGTGTTTAGTGATCATGTGATTTACATGTGTTTCATGAAAAACAATTTTATTTTATTCCTTGCTTGAAGGATTTCGTACTAGTTCTAAAAGTTTTTCCTATAACTAGTTCGTATTCTTCACTATGGTAGAGATTTTCAAACAAAGCTTATTTTCAAACCTATTTTTGAAAACCCCTACCTTCAATGGGAGGATGGATGGGAGATCATGTTCATGTATGCTTTAAAATGAAAATCATTTAAATCTTGAACCATGATTGGGAGGTAGATAATATGAGATATACATTTGATATTATTGTTATTTCAATTAATATCATTGAATTCTTTCAATTGGTATCAATCTTGACATTTCTTGTATACTCATATATATTTTGTATGTATGTATGCTTTCTATTCCAAGAATATCAATTTCTATTGGTATCTATCTTTCATACATATATATGTTTTATTTGTGCTTATTATATCCCTATATCTTTAAGCACAAAATCTTGTTTATGCTAGTGCTTGAGCTTCAATTTTGTTTCAATTGATTATTTTTATATTGGTATCAAGCCTATGCATCATTTTAGTTGGTATTTTATAAAGGGGGAGAAAATTTGATTTTGTCTTTCAATTGGTGATTTCTCAACTGGTATTTGATTCCCACTCCCTTACTTTATGATTGAAAATTTCAAATTGGTATCATATGTTTAAAATGAAAATGATTTACAATTGGTATCAAATTTTTGGTTTAGACATTCAAAATTCATTATGTTTAAATTCAATTGGTATCAAGATTGTCCTGTGTTTTGTTTAAAATTGGTATCAATATTTTTGTTTGTTTCCTTTTAAATTGGTATCAAAATGCTATTCTTTGACATATTTTCAATTGGTACCTTAATTGATTGTCACCCCTAATTGGTCTTGTTTTTGTTTTAGACAAAAAGGGGAGAATATTGTTTTTCTTGTTTTCAACCTTTTATTTCGAACAAAAAGGGGGAGAAATATTTATTGATTTTTCAATTGATATTGGTTTTGCTTTTACCCCTTATTAAAGATTGATTCCTTGTATTAAAAAAAAAGAAGATTTTGTTTTGTTTTGATTTTTACCCCTTTGTTGATGATTGACAAAAAGGGGGAGAAGAATTTTAGTTTATATATGCATGTTTTTGTTTTGCATATATTAAGTTTAATTTAGTTTAATTTTAATTGGTATCTAAAGCATGTTTTGTAATTGAATGTTTTGTAATTGGTATCTAGAGTGTAATTGGTATCTAGAGCATGTTTTGTTTTAAACATTTCATTGGAATTGATATCTAGAACATGTTTTGTTTTAAACATTTCATTGGAATTGGTATCTAGAACATGTTTTGTTTTTGTACATTTCATTGGTATCTAGAACCTTTATTGTTTATGCATTTATATGCATTCATGTTTAAGAGCCTTTATTGCATATTATTTATTGTTTATTTGTTTATGCATGAGTTAAGGGGGAGCTTCTTTGAAGCTTAACTTTAGTCCATGCATATATAACTCCATAAGTTTTGTCATCATCAAAAAGGGGGAGATTGTTGGCCCAAAGGCCTTCCACCCTAGTTTTGATGATGATTAACTTTTGTAGTTATGTGTACTAATAATCTTGTGATTTTAGTTTCAGATCATTAATCAAGTTATTAGTTGGTGAAAGCTTCCACACATCTTTCACAAGTTGATTCAAGAGCCCGAGCGTCAAAGATCACATATAGCACTTGCTCGATGGATCAAGGAGTTTTGGATCGAGTCGGCTTGGAGATTGCGCTCTACAAGAAGACTTCGGTACCATAGTTTAGTTTTGTGTTTAGATCCAAATTGTAAAGATTAGAATAGTATGATAATGCTCAAGCTCACAACACACACGTTTCATGTTTTGAATATTGGTTTTCGGTTTTTCGGTTTTAGGTTTAACCGATCTTGGTTTTCATGAATAGATAGATCAAAACAAGTTTACATGGTTTAATGTATATATGATTTGTTCTATATACATACATGCTTTAAATTTTCTAGACAAACTTAGTTTTGACTCACTTATTCATGTGTTTTATGTTTTGGTATTTTTGACAAAACATATTTTGGAATTAATGACAAAAACATGGATATATAGTTGTTTCATGTATATTGGATTTCTATCCATATGTATCATGCCTAAATGTTGTTTAAATATCATGTTTTTGCATTTGGAAGAGTTTTGGATAAAACGTATTTTCTATTCAAAATCCAAGTTTTTAGAAAATACAGTTTTCGGTTTTTGGCAAAAATGATAAGACACAAAAATAGTTCATATTGATTGATATTTGAGCTAAACTTTTTACCACATGTTTATATATCAATGCAAAATGATAAAACTATTTTTGGTGATTTTTAGAAAAGATAAAAGATTTTTTAAACATGTTTTTAACTCAGTTTTCTGATCCAGGCTTCACCAGTCGACTAGTCTTCTGACCAAGTTGACTTGGCTGAAGTCGGTCGACCGGGTCGGTCGACCGACGTGCACAGAATTGTGCACGTTTGGCAGACTTTGGACGGTCGACCGTCCGGGTCGACCGGGTCAGAGAGCAGAGCTCTCTGTTTGTTTGGGTCGACCGGGGCGGTCGACTGGTAGCTGCCAACGGGCAAAAATTGACCGTTGGGCGGTCGACCGGACCGGTCGACCGGCAGGGTTATTTTGGCAAAAACTGCTGCCAACGGCTAGTTTCTGGATTTGCCTATAAATACCCCTTTGGCAAGAGTTTTTCTCTAAGATTTTTTGTGCGAATTTTTCCTTACTCTCTGGTGTTTTCACAGCAATTAAAAGAGGTTTTGGATTCAAATTGAGCAATCTTTTTGGTGTTTTTATTAGGGTTTGAAAAACCAAAGAAAAGGGATTTTGGGAAAAGTTTTTGTTTGAACTTCACTATCTTCATTTCTATTATTTCCCAAAGATTTTCTTTGAGTTGCTGGTTTCAAATCCCTTGGTTTTCTCCACACTTGAGCAAAAATCTACTATCTTTTCTATAGGATCTTTGTGTGTGAGAAAGAGATTGTTTGTGGTTGTTGTTTAGACCACCAAGTTAAAAATCCAATCTTTGTTTGGCTTTGTACCTTGGGTTGTATCCCTCAAGTTGTGAGGTGATCCTTGTGTTTGCTTTGTGCTAATCCCTCGGGTTGTGAGGTGATTGTTTTGTTGGATTGGAGCTTGCCTCAAGGAGGAGGTTGTAATTGTAAAGAGAGGAGTTGGGTACTCCTTGTGAGAGCCCTAGGTGGACTAGCTAGTCGATTGGAAATCCTTCGTGTGTCGAAGGCGGGGATGTAGAGCTGGGTGCTCGAACCTCGAAACACATCTTGTTGTTTGCGCTTGATCCATTGACTCTCTCTATCTCTCTCTTTACTTTGTGCCTTGCAAATATTCATAATTGTGCATTGATTGGTTGCTAATGTTGTATATTTAATGTCACATTTCCATACTTATTTTAGAATAAAAGCCTGCATTATCCTAATTATTTGTTTAATTTATTTGCAGGCCCAATCCTTAAGGAGATGAAGAGAAATGAGCCCAAAAGCCCACCAGAATTCTGAATTAAATCAGAGTTAATTCGTACACATAAAATCCGGGCAAAATCAAGAGGTTGAAACCGGTTGAGAAGAATCCTCTCAGAATCGATCGGTTAAAGCTAAGAATCCAAGGCCATTTCGTCAGAATCCGGAGCTCAAACGACAAAACCAACAAAGGATAAAGCCAGAAGAAACCCCCGGAGAGACCCACCAACAGGGTGTGGCCATCTGGCCACACCCTGGCCGCGGAAACGCGGCTTGGGCCGCGTTTCCGCGGCAATCTTGGGGAGTTAGGGGGAGCGTGAACTCCCCCGACCTCCCCGAGATTCTGGTTGTTGGGTTTATGCCTATAAAAGGCCATTATCTGCGCTGAAAATGGGACGTTAAGGCAGATTAGGATTTAGCCTAGTTTTTCATTTCTTAGTTTAGGTTTTTTCTTTTCTTTTTCATGTAATTTAGTTTTCATTTATGTAATTCTGAGGAGATCAACTTTCATCGAAGAACAAGACTGAAGCTTGAGCTAAAAGTGACAATTGGTGTAAGGTTTTATTTCTTTTCTTCGATTGTTATGAAATCAAATCAATGCTATTTTCTTGTATGTTCTTTTTAGTTCTCTTCTTCTTTTCTATTTTACCTTTCTTTTTGGTACAACTGTCTTCCAAGTGAGTCTAAAAGCATCGAAAGAGCCTTGCCTTTGCGAGTGCCACCGATAGCTCATGACGATGGAATTGTGAGTCTCTCTGTATCATTTCATGCTTGCGTATCTTGATGATGTAATGTGGAAGAGACCAACACTCGACTCTTATGGGCTATGTGCTAACTGCCTCCAATTCAAGGTAACAGTGAAGCTAAGAACTCAAGGTAAGCTTTTCGTGAAAAGAAGGTAAATATTTGTTTTCTTTTCTTTTTTATTTCTGTAAATTAAATCACTACAT
This sequence comes from Agave tequilana, assembly GCA_038442645.1. Lineage (NCBI taxonomy): Eukaryota > Viridiplantae > Streptophyta > Magnoliopsida > Asparagales > Asparagaceae > Agave > Agave tequilana. Next base: position 94,000 of record JAVJIF010004447.1, read on the forward strand.
CTTCCAACTCTATCATCTCCACTTCATTGTACTTAGTCGCTTTTCATCGTTTTCTGATTTTCCACCTTCTTCATCTTCCATTTTCTTTTAACTTTAAAATAACTTTCTTTTTCATTTTCATAACTAAAAATAGAGAAGAACCTTCGTTTTATTTTCTTAAAAGATTTCAATAAAGAACTGTAACGCTTCCATCGCAAACCCTCCTGTGGATCACGACCCGCATAGCCACTTGCTATAGCGGAAGAATTGAGCACTTGCACATATTCTTTCTTAAGTTCTATAATTTCGTATTTTGTGCAGGTTTAGCCTCAATCAAATTTTGGCGCCGTTGCCGGGGAGGGTAACATGTTTTTTATTGAAATCTGAATTTTTTTTGAAAATTTTTTTAGAACTAAACGAATTTTCTTCTCTGCTGCAGGTTACAGGGCAATAAAAGTAGGAAATTAATATTGCAGTGACATACAAGTGGCCTTGGGCCTCTGCTCTAGAAAGCAGAGACCAAGGACCCTCTGAATTGCCGCGTTTCCACGGCAAAAGCCCCGGATCCGCGGCAAGGACGAGTTGACTACTAACAGGTTTTTGCAGGGCTGCTAGCTTTGCAAATTCTAGTTTGCTGCAATTATTTATTTCTTATATGCCATCACAAAAACCTGCTAATAATCAACAGTAAAAAGTTTGTTGCAAAAGTTAAAAATTGATTAGACATTTGTATTTTAGGCACGTGTCTTTTCAATTCATTTACTTTTATTGTTGAAGAGTGCTGGAGCAAGGTATGTATGCATTGCATGTAGAATAGGATTCATCTCTTGGTTGATTTTCATTACTTTGAGTGATTCCTATTTACATATCTTGTACACTTGCACAAAATTATTTTAAGGGCACTAACCCATCAACAAGATAAGGTGGGGATTTAATCACCCTTCCTTAGCCCAAAAATCACATTTCAAGCACTCACTAACCTAAGCCTAACTAAAATTGAGTAGACGTTGGCCCTAGGAACATCTCGGACTCAATTAGGAGATTATCCTAAGGGGGGAAAATGTTGGAATCTAACTCCTGCAAAATCAGTGTCTAGGAAAGGGATTGAGGGCCGAAAGCCCGAAGGTTAGTGGTTATTTAATTAAGGAACGTCTTTGACGGAAAACCTCCCACCAACCTTGCCCTGACCTGGCTGATTAGCTTGTGGTTAAAATCTACATTAAACCTCCCGTGGACAGTCTAACCAGTTAGGAGTCGTCTAGGTCTAGGTCCACCCTAACGTAGGTTAGAATTTTTTCTTTCTTGTTTGTTTATTTGTTTTTCTTTCTTTTTGTTTGTATTCCATTGTGTGATATGGCTTATAATAATAATTTTTCCAACTATAATAATAATCCATATTACACATCAAACTCTTTTTCGGATATTACCAACCCAGCATATCATGACTTTAACCAACCTAGTGTGCCGGATTTGTCTTATCCGAATCAATATAACCCATGTCCCTCATCGTATGACTATAATTTCCATAACGATTTTAACTCTTCACAGAGTCAGTGGGGATTCACCTACCCCGAGTCCAATTTTCAACCACAGTGTCCTCCTTCTCCACCTAGTCCACAATATTTCCACGAGTCATACTCAGTTCCACCAGTCCAAAATAGAAAACTATCAATTTTGGAACGGAGTATGCGTGAGTCCAAACACAAATCCCAAAATCTGATGGACTCACAATTTCTGTAACACCCCGCTCCCGGAATACGTACTTAGTTGCGTATTCAGATTTTTCGATCGTATTTTTCGATTTACTTCCTGTATTTATTTTGTATTATGAATTATTTACATGAACGTTTTGTCTTGGATATTGGATTCGTGGACTCGGAGTCAGCCCTAGTCTGAACCGAGGGCCCGATCCTAGAGAATTACTCGATTTGGTCTTTCTACTATTCCGATTTGACCGATTTCAGTTTTGAACATCGTTTTCCAATATTTTAGATTTTCTATGATTTTCTGGAATTTTCCTCAATTAAGTTGGGAATCTTCAAAACCGGTGTCGATCAGTGCCGCTGACCGATTCCCAGATTTTTAATTTACAAACTAATTGGAATTTCTAAAAGTGTCTTTAGACATTATTTCTCAAAATCACATTTCCTATCTAAATACCTTTTTCTGAGGATTTTACGAATTTATGGAAATTCCACCGGATTCGGTATCGGCCAGTATCGCTGGTTGATTCCAGGATTTTTAGTTTACGATCAGGATTGAATTTCTAAAATCTGCTTTCACTTTACTTCTTAAAATCATATTTTCTTCTTTAATACATTTTCTGGGATTTTTCAGAATTTATCAAAATCTGGCCGACCCGGTGTAGACCGGTATCGGCGGTTGACTTCCGGATTTTTAATTTGAAAACGGGATTTTATTTTGGAAAACCGATTTCATATTATTCCTCAGGATGACGTTTTCTACCTCCGGGTATTTTTGGGGATTTTTCTGGAACAGTCGATTTTTGCGGCCATATTATAATATTATTATTTATTCAAAACTTATCCTTTCTCCTCTTTCTTCCCTTTCTTTTCTCCCACCAACTCCTCCACGTGGGAGACACGCCCCTTCACCTACCCCCATCTCCCATCACATCACATCTCCATCACCATCCCACTCTCTCTCCCTTTATTTTTCCTTTCTTCTCTTTTCCTTTTTCTTTCCTTCATTTTTCTTTCTCTTCTTCACTTCTTCTTCTTCCTCTCCTTTGGTGACCACCGCACCCAACTCCGACCACCATCACCGCCGGCGCCTCCGGCCACCACGACGCCGGCGAGGGACCCCAAACTCCGGCCATCCTCTTCTCCTCTCTCCTTTTCCTTTCCTTTTCTTTTCTTCCTTTTCTTTTCTTTTCCATTTCTTTTCTTCCTCTCCCTTGGGACCGGCAACCACCACCACCATCACCGGCTCCCCTTCTTCTCCGGCGCCCCGGCGAGGGCGGGCCGCCGCCGGCGCTGTGCCGGCGGCCTTGGGCGCGGCCAGGGGGCCACCCGGCCCCCTGTGCGCTGCTGTGGAGGGGGCAGCAGCCCCCTCCTTCTCCTCTCCTGGGGTGGCCGGCGCCACCCCTGTTCTGGCGCCGCCGGCGCTGTGCCGGCGGCCGTGGGCGGCCAGGGGGCCCGCCTGGGCCCCCTGTGCTGGGCTGAGAGGGGGGCAAGCCCCCTCTCTTTTCTCTGCTGGAGGGGGGCACAGCCCCCTCCTTCTCTCTGTTGAGGGGGCAGCCGCCCCCTCCTTCTCTGCCGGTGGCCGGCGCCGCCCGGCGCCGCCACCTGGCCGGCGGCCAGGTCCGGCCAGGGGGCTCCAGCCCCCTGCGCGTGTGTGGGAGGGGAGCAACAGCTCCCCTACTCCCAGTCTCTCTCTCTCTGCATTTCTCTTCTCTCTCTCTCCCTGCGTTTTTCCCTCTCCTTTCTCTCTCCCTGGTTCTCTCTCTCTCTCTCTTGTTGACTCTCTCCCTCTTTCCTATTCTCACTCTCACTCTCTCCTGTTCTCACTCCCTCTCTTTCTCTCTCCTGAGTCTCTCTCTCTTCCTGGTTCCTCTTCCTGTTCGTCTTCTCCATTTGGACATGACTCTTTCAGAGCCGGCCACTCCTTTTGGATTGGGGCCGTGCTCTTCTTCGTCGGCAAGACTCAAGAGCCGGCCACTCCTTTTGGATTGGGGCCGTGCTCTTCTTCGTCGGCAAGACTCAAGAGCCGGCCACTCCTTTTGGATTGGGGCCGCGTTCTTCTCTGTTGGCAAGACTTGGGGCCTGTACCCTCCTTTTGGATTGGGGCCGAACTTCCCTTCGTCGGGCGCAGCAAGGAATCTTGTCGGCGAGTGATTTTCCTCGCCAAGACTTTCCTAACGCGGATCTCACCCCGCGTCTAGGCAATCTCTTAACGCGCTTCGCGCGTTTCTGTATTGACGCGACGCAGAACCCACGTCCGTGTCCGCGTTTCCCTCGCGTCCGCACTTGAACGCAGATCTCGCGTTTGAGGCATCTCTGCGACGCGAACCCCGCGTCTGCGAACCCCGCGTTGTGGCTCCTTCGCGACGCGACTCCCGCGTCTGCGAATCCCGCGTCTGCTATCCCGCGCCTGCTATTCTCGCGACGCGATCCTCGCGTTTGTGATTTCTGCGTTTGCTATTCCGGCGTCTGCCATTCCTGCGACGCGTACCCCCGCGTCTCACTTCCTCAACCCGCGTCTCCCTGTGTCCCTTTCTCTCTCTAGGCTTCTCACTCTTTCTCTCTCCTCTTCACTTTCTCTCTCCTCATAAATATATATTATTTTATGGCGTGTGCGCGAGTTCCATGGATTCCAGACTTTCGGCTTTCCGGTGATTTAGGCGAGTGTCCTCGCTCTCGCCTCCATTTGGGATTCCCCGCTTTGTCGGGTCGATATGTATTCCATTTCTTGTATTTTGTATTGGGCTGAGTCCCTGTATTTGTGTATGGCCGAGTGCCAATATCTGGACATGTATTGCTCTGTGACGAATGCTTGTACTAGGGTAGTTTCCTTCTTGTACATATACCATGCCTGTGATGTATTGTACTGCCTCATACCATACTTGGCTTCCGGACCCTTCAACCTCCGGTCACTCACTATCTCGAAAGAGAGGTGATTGGGACTGGCAGGTCTCTCAATTCAGCCTCCGGTCACTCACTGTCTCGAAAGAGGCGTGATTGGGATCGTCATGTTTCTCAGCTCCGCCTGCTTGTTCAGCTCCGCCTGGTTATCATGATCAGCGTTCAGCGCTTTACCACTAGATTCGTCTAGGCGAGTTGCTGCCGGATTTACCGCTCGTACTTCAGTCGAATCGTCCCGGTAACCTCGCCAGACGCTCCAGTGTTAAATACTGTTTGCTGTCTGTACTTCCAGCTTGCTCAGCTCCGCTTGTTTGTGCTCAGCTACTATTCTACCCCATGCCATTACTTCATGCCTGACACCTGTCTATACTACTTGTCGTTTTCATATTACTTTTAACACATGTATATCACCTGTCAACTGACTTGTTATCACCTAACACCTGACATGCTACTACTTGGCAAGACCCCTTGTTATGACATGACTTGCCACCGGATTATTATCAATCTCTTGACATGACTGGTTACCTGTCTAATATCATCCTCCTGTCATGCCATCACTTAACACCCGGCATGATATACTTGACCTGTGATTATCACATTTACGGGAACCCTGTCTTGTTATCCTGTACTATGTACAGTGACCTGATATCCTGTATCATGATCAGTGACCTGTTATCCTGTATTATATACAGTGACCTGAACTCCTGAATTCCTGATCATGTCCTGCTCTTGTTATTCCCGTAAATTGATAATTAACCTAATAAATCATAAAAGGAACAACTTGCATCGGGTCGGGGGAAACATGCGGCTATCAATATGTGTTCGTGTTTACAGTGGTATTAGGCATGTTGTGCAACTAAAACTTCCGGTCTGACCTGTGGGCCTCCAGGCAACCGAGGGGAGTGCTGGCTCCCTCCTCCTGAATCATGATAAGGGCATACATAAGTCCCTCCTGTTAGCCTTGCGACAGGTTCCGTCACCAAGCAACGGAACAATCCTGGGCCGTGGTCCCGGGTATGTACGGGACCCACTGTAAACATAGTTCGTTGATACCCCCGCTGGTTTCCAATAACAACCTTGCTTTACTCGGATATGGATCTATGTGTGCTGGGACGCTAGTTCACATAGCTAGATATCAGGGTAAGACGAGTAATAATAAAGTGTCTAATAACCGGCTCTTTAAGTTGTAAGTAGAAGTATGTGGAATGGGACGCATACTGAAGCCTGCAGCTTAAACGGCTTTGAATCTGTGATATGCCTTACCATATTTGCTTGTGCTGGTTTTACATCGGATTTCCGGTTTTATGATTATTATTATATTAACTGCTCATGCCCTGCTCTATTCCTTGTATCCACCTGCCTCCTGCTCATTATCTTATCATGCCCTGAGTGCAGTCTGGTTGTATGTGCTTAGATTATGGTGACATAAGATAAGGGTATATAGATGAGGGTTTCCTTGTTTGGATTATTCCTTCGACGTACTAGTCTTATGGAGTCGTGATCTGAAACCATACAATCAGATTTGCTCGTCCTCGGCTTTATTTGGTTTATCGCTTTACATGTGCTTACCCTTACTCGCCACTTGGCTTTAGTATCACCACTCGCCTGGGGAGTTTCATCTGACTCCCCTGGATTCTCATGTCCAGGTCATGGAGCTTGGAGCGTGTGGATTCTCCCTGTTGCTGATCAGAGTGGCGCAGCGGTAGCGTGGATCTCCAGCAGACCGTCCAGAGTCTATCCTTCCAGGCCCCCTGTGTGCCTCTCGAGTTTTCCTTTTGTAAACTCGTGAGTGCCTTTCATACTGTTCACTCTTGTACATCTCTTTGTAATCTCGCAATTGCGCATATCAGTGATGTAATATTCATGTAATATTGGATCACCTCTGGTGATAACTTTGTAATTGTACTCATATGTTGGAATGTATAATGCACCACTTGCTTCCGTACTCTGATTCTTGCCTGTACTGATGCTTAGCGTATATACGTGAAGGTACTTCTGACTTGCGTATATACGTTGCAGTAATGTCTCCGTATCCGCCAGGATCGGGGCGTTACAATTTCAATACCACTTCCAGGACAACTCTTCATCTTTTCATCAAAACAATGAACCCATCAATTATGAAAAGATGCTAGAAGCCATGACTCATGCTCAAAATGCTAGAAATCGTGACATAGATATGATGGTCGAATCTCTACGTTCCCACCGTCCCGATGTCACTTACCATTCTGTTAGAGCCGAAGAGTCATGTTGTTTTGGAAATCAAGATTCTATTTCAGAACAACCATTTGAACTTGCCCAAACTCCAAATTTTGAAAAAGATATTGACAGTTTGGCAAGTTATTCCTTTCATGAAATAGAACTTGAGAATGAATATGATCTTGAACCCCAACTTAGTGATTCAATTCTTCTTCCTGATTCGATTATGACTCCGGTATCTTTACCTGACTTCAATCTTTTCCGGAGTCGACACTGGATCCTGCCCCAATTCATAATAAAATAGAATCACCCATCTTTGAGGATCATATTGAACTTGACCAATTATACACTTTTGAAGATCCTATTGACAAATTGGCAAGTTCTCCATTTTTTGAGATTGAACTCAATGAGCTATGTGACCTAGATTCTCACATCGTGATCCAGTTCACCTTTCTGAATCGATATTGACTCCTGTTTTGTTACCAAACTTGAGTAATATTTTAGAGTCAGTTTTGATTCCCACACCTATCATTTTGAGCTTGAATCACCACCATTAAGTCACATTCCATTGTTAGAAAATACATGTGGACTAGAGTTTCAATTTCTTGACTTGGACCCAATTTTTGAACCTATTTCGACTCCTGAACCTTTACTTGACTTAAGTCACCTTCCTAAGTCGGTATTAGTTCCTGTCCTTCCTGAGTCCAAGTCAACTGTTCTATCATTTCATACTCCATTCTGGGACGAGGTGGTTGACAAATTTGACTCCGAAATTAGTTATGGAATATGGAAATTAGATGGGGTCAAATACTTAATAAAAATCCTTCATGGATATATCTTTTTAATGGGTTATATTAAAGATAGTGCTGGTGGGTTCCTTCGAGACCCAAGAAAAGTTGATTGGGCCGCGTTTCGTGGACTAATCAGACCACCACCGGAACCACCACCTTAAGGTAACACTTTCCTTCCCCTTCTTCTTTTTCATGCATCTATGCATTAATTCATACATTGAGGACAATGCATGAGATAGGTGTGGGGGAGGGTCTAACGTAACTTTTCTTTTTCTTTAAAATATATAAAAAAAATTTGACATTTTTCTTCACTTTTAAAAACTTTTTGAAAAATAGAAACAATATTTTGACTTATTTTTGTAAGAAATTAAGTTAATTTTAAGGAATAGGAAAATCCAAATTAGGATTTCTTATACTTGGTCAAAATAAGATTATTTGTTTGATTTTTAGAGCTAAGAAGATAATTTGTCAAAGTAATTTAGTCTTGATCTTTACCTTGATGAATATGCACACTTCATACACTTACACACTTAGGGTTCAAAAACAAAGATTCTTATGCCTTATAAAAAAATATATATAAACAAATCTAATTATTGATTAGCTAGGTGCTTTGGCCTAAGAAAGCCTTAGTATTTATGCAAAAGATAATTAGATGAGTTTGAAAAAAAAAACAAGTCTAATTATTGATTAGCTAGGTGCTTTGGCCTAAGCAAGCCTTAGTATTTATGCGAAAGATGATTAGATAAGTTTGAAAAGAAAAATCCTCTGATTAAGCTGGGTATTTGTGCCTAATAAAGCATAAGTATTCACGCCTAAAAGAGGTTCATATAATAAAATCCTTAGTTTTGTGGCCTTGTTTGCTCGAGTCCTTAAGTCCTAGGGGTGTCTTCTCACATGGTACCCTAAGACCGTCTGGTTTGGGAGTCATCGATTAAAGGCTCGTTACATGGGCAGCTTAGAAAGCCTAAACTAAGGAATAATACCACCAAATATATATATATATATATATATATATATATATATATATATATATATATATATATATATATATATATATATATATATATATATATATATATAGGGCTTACTGTACCTCAGCCTGCGGGCTGAGAGAGTTTCTCAGCCTGCGGGACGTGGCTGAATATATGCCACACATCGGTCGCAGAGTGTGGGCGCCAAAAAATCAAAAAAACCCCGCCTAAACAATCGTGAAACAAATTGACAAAAATACCCCTTTTATATGACGACAGCGACTTCTAGCATTGAAAAGTAAAAAAATATTCCATGGTCGCATACTTAATACAGAATAAAGAATACCGGAGGAAACATGCTATCGTATAGCAATGCGACCTCATTCAGTACTGCGACCAAAGTCGCAAACTTCTTTCTCATTATGATGGTGATGACGAGGATTAGAAGTTTAAAAAAATTGTATTTTGTTTTTTTAAATATATATAAATCTGTTTTCTAAAGTTAATTGTGTGAATTACATTTTTTACTACTATGTCTTGGTTGAAAATGCTGTACAATTGTTACAAACCTTCATTTTAAATATTTTACGCTAAACGAATATACTGCGACCTTGGTCGCAGTTAATAATTATATTACTTCACCCTTATAAATTTTTAAAATGAAAGGTTGCGACATTGGTTGCAGTTGCTGGACGCAGACTTAATAAATACACTGCGACCTTGGTCGCAGTTGCTGGACTTTAGTCTTAATCAACAACAACACTGCTACCTTGGTCGCAGTTTCTGACCGTAGTCTTAATAAAATAATTGACCGTAGTCTTAATAAAATAAACTGCGACACAGCGACCTTGGTCGCAGTTGCTGGTCTTTATTCTTAATCAACAACATCACACCTTGGTCGCAGTTGGTGGTCTTTATAAATAATCAACAACAACACTGCGATATTGGTCGCAGTTGATGGCCACAGTCTTAAAAAAATAATCTGCAATCTTGGTCGCTATTGCTGGTCTTTAGCCTTAATCAACAACAACACTGCGACGAGGTGACACGTCACCGCAGCAGTTGCTTAGTCGCAGACTTTGGTCACAGCGTCGACCCTGGTCGAAGTAGTTACTGTTTGCAATGTATCTTATGCGACCTTGGTCGCAGTGTCATCTATGGTCATAGTTGTTTTGTTTGCAATGCATGGCTGCGAAAAAGTTCGTAGTTTATTAAAAAAACAAATATGCTTTTTATTTATGTCCAGGCATTTATCTCCAGGCATGTGCAAATGATACAAAACGATCTCTTATACAATAAGATTGAGTGTTACAAATACAGCAGTACAAAAGAAGACTAAAAATCAAAAAAATCCCTTGTTGACTAAGACCAATCTTCTTCTTGAGGTCTGGTGGCAGCAGAATCAATAAGATTGAGTGTTACAAAGAAGACTAAACATCAAAGTAGCCAAGAAGACTAAACATCAAAAAATCCCTTGTTGACTAAGAGCAATCTTCTTCTTAAGGTCTGGTGGCAGCAGAATCAATAAGATTGAGTATTACAAAGAAGACTAAACATCAAAGTAGCCAAGAAGACAAAACATCAAAAGAGCCAAGAAGAGCCCTTGTTGACTACTAAGAGCAATCTTCTCCTGGAGGTCTGGTGGCAGCAGAATCTTTCATTTATGAACATCTCTTCACCAGAAGGTTATCCAGTGAGCATGGAGTTTCCTCGATGTGACTTCTGGGGTAAGAGAGGGAGAGTGAGACCTCACAAGGTATGCTACCCACCACTATATCCACCACATCCCCCGCCGCCATACCCACTCTGACCATCCGTTACCAGCAAGCTTGACTGGTGCATCAAGTCAGAGCAGATCTCGGTGAGGATTAAGTCCTCATCAGGGATCATGACTTCTTCCCTTGTGAACGACGAGGACCATGACTTCTTCCCTTGTGGACGATGAGGTCTATGACTTCTTCCCTTGTGGACGAACATCGATCAAGTTCGTCAATAGGGTCATCTTCATCCATGGAGGCAGGCCCCTGTTAGAGACTCTGAAGAAGACGGAAATTCTCAGAGCAATTGCTCTCGAAAGAAAACAGTCTAATTATGGACTGTTAAAGGGAGAGGGTGAGCCCTATTTATAGGCAGCCCATAATAACCATAATTAATGGTTCATTAATCAGAATCGTCGGCATTAATGGTCTCCAACCGCCAGCGCCGGTTTGGCATTAAAAGACATTAACGCCTAAACCCAATGAAGAACCGACGCGTGGACAACCGCTTCGGGAAACAACGAATGGTGCGGGTTCGTCAACATAGACTTGACGTTAAAAGATCTCATAAAATCTTTATGGCAGGTCGCGTCTCACGGACTGACTCCAAGTCGCATCACACAACAGACAACTTTTCATTTTTCATTTAGATTCAAAAAATGACTTAATCCAAAAAACAACACTTAATAAAACAACACTTACTTAACGTACTGCGACCAAAGTCGCAGTCCACGTAATGCAACCCTAGATTGCAGTTGCTGGCCATCTTTATCAATAATAACACTGCGACCTTGGTCGCATTTAACCATGTACACTGCGACAAAAGACTTTGGCTAAGGTCGCAGTTTAAATGTACAATGCGACCAAAGACTCTGACTACATTATATTCAAAAAATTAATTACTTAACGTACTGCGACCAAAGTCGCAGTCCATGTAATGCAACCTTAGATTGCAGTTGCTGGCCATCTTTATCAATAACAACACTGCGACCTTGGTCGCATTTCACCATGTACACTGCGACCAAAGACTTTGACTAAGGTCGCAGTTTAAATGTACAATGCGACCAAAAACTCTGACTACATTATATATAAAAAAAATAAACTATAAAGTAGAATTTTATCGCAGGCTGAAAAGATTGATCTGAAAAGAATTTATATTTTGAAAAAAAAATTTATCCCAGCCTGAAAAGGAGAAACTAGATCTTTCAAAAAACAGGTAAAGAAATTAGGCGAAAAGTAATTTCTATCCTATAAAGAGCGGCAAAATAAAAGGGGGGGAAATAATAATAAACAATAAGGAAAAGTTATCATAAGGGTATTTGGTAATTTAACTTCTCCCTAAAAGCGGGCCGCAAGTCAGTGAGGTGACAAATCGAGCCACGTCACCGCAGGCTGAGAGAGTACTCTCAGCCCGCGGGCTGATATACATTTTTCTCATATATATATATATATATATATATATATATATATATATATATATATATATATATATATATATAAGGCATAAGAGTTAAAGTTAATGAACCCTTAGTCAAAATTTTCACAGTCACAAGTGCATATGACTTAGGGTAAAGTAATAGACTAGATGAGAAGTACAATTTGACTCCTTACTTTGATTGATAACAAATTTTTGAATAGAGCCTAAGTTTAGAAATGAAAAATTCGGCTTTCTTATAACTTATAGATTGCTTAGATCTTACAATCATATTTCAAATATTTTTCTCTTTCAAAAAGTTTTTCGAAAATACTAACTCTTTATTTCTCTTTCTTTATGGATTTTGTGGGTGTAATCCGCTGAAAACCCTCACGAGACAAAACTCGTCCTCTAGGGGGAACCTAGAGGTTTAACGGCTTGTTGCACATGCTCAGTGCAATCGCGCGACCTGCGAAAGTGGTCTAATAATCCTTAGTATAATTTAGTTATTTTGCTCGAGGACGAGCAAAAGATAGGTATGGGGGTGTGATTGGTTGCTAATGTTGCATATTTAATGTCACATTTCCATACTTATTTTAGAATAAAAGCCTGCATTGTCCTAATTATTTGTTTAATTTATTTGCAGGCCCAATCCTTAAGGAGATGAAGAGAAATGAGCCCAAAAGCCCACCAGAATTCTGAATTAAATCAGAGTTAATTCGTACACATAAAATCAGGGCAAAATCAAGAGGTTGAAACCGGTTGAGAAGAATCCTCTCAGAATCGATCGGTTAAAGCCAAGAATCCAAGGCCATTTCGTCAGAATCCGGAGCTCAAACGACAAAACCAACAAAGGATAAAGCCAGAAGAAACCCCCGCCGCGGAAACGCGGCTTGGGCCGCGTTTCCGCGGCAATCTTGGGGAGTTAGGGGGAGCGTGAACTCCCCACTCCCCCGACCTCCCCGGGATTCTGGTTGTTGGGTTTATGCCTATAAAAGGCCATTATCTGCGCTGAAAATGGGACGTCAAGGCAGATTAGGATTTAGCCTAGTTTTTCATTTCTTAGTTTAGGTTTTTGCTTTTCTTTTTCATGTAATTTAGTTTTCATTTATGTAATTCTGAGGAGATCAACTTTCATCGAGGAACAAGACTGAAGCTTGAGCTAAAAGTGACAATTGGTGTAAGGTTTTATTTCTTTTCTTCGATTGTTATGAAATCAAATCAATGCTATTTCCTTGTATGTTCTTTTTAGTTCTCTTCTTCTTTTCTATTTTACCTTTCTTTTTGGTACAACTGTTTTCCAAGTGAGTCTAAAAGCATCGAAAGAGCCTTGCCTTTGCAAGTGCCACCGATAGCTCATGACGATGGAATTGTGAGTCTCTCTGTATCATTTCATGCTTGCGTATCTTGATGATGTAATGTGGAAGAGACCAACACTCGACTCTTATGGGCTATGCGCTAACTGCCTCCAATTCAAGGTAACAGTGAAGCTAAGAACTCAAGGTAAGCTTTTGGTGAAAAGAAGGTAAATATTTGTTTTCTTTTCTTTTTCATTTCTGTAAATTAAATCACTACATCTTCCAACTCTATCATCTCCACTTCATTGTACTTAGTCGCTTTTCATCGTTTTCTGATTTTCCACCTTCTTCATCTTCCATTTTCTTTTAACTTTAAAATAACTTTCTTTTTCATTTTCATAACTAAAAATAGAGAAGAACCTTTGTTTTATTTTCTCAAAAGATTTCAATAAAGAACTGTAACGCTTCCATCGCAAACCCTCCTTATGGATCACGACCCGCATAGCCACTTGCTATAGCGGAAGAATTGAGCACTTGCACATATTCTTTCTTAAGTTCTATAATTTCGTATTTGTGCAGGTTTAGCCTCAATCATGCATTCATAATTGCTTGGCTTGGTTGTGTGTGCATCATTTGTTGATTGCACTTGAGTGTATTGCATTTAGTTTTTAAATTCCGCATTAAGTTGAATAGATTAGCATAATCACCTATTCACCCCCCTCTAGGTGATCTTTCAGGAAGGTGTTAGAATTTGACTCCTGCCAAATCAGTGTCTAAGGAAAGAGATTGAGGGGCGAAACCCAGAAGGCTGGTAGTTTGGCTTAATTAGGCCCGTCGCTTTTGCGCGGATACCTCCCACTAATCTTGCCCTGACCTGGCTGATTAGCTTGTGGTCATAGTCTGCATTATACCTCCCGTGGACGGTCTAACCAGTTAGGAGTCTTTTAGATCAAAGGTCTACCCTAACTTAGTTTAGAAATTTTTTTATTTATTTGCTTATTTGTTTGTTTTTCTTTTTTTTATGTTTGACATTTCTTGTGTGATATGTCTTATAATAACAATTTTTTCAATTTTAATGGTAATCCATATTACACACCAACCTCTTTTTCGGATATTACCAACTCGGCATATTATAACTTTAACCAACGTAGTGTGCCGGATTGGTCTTATCCGAATCAATATAACCCATGCTCCTAATCTTATGACCATAATTTTCAGAATAATTTTAACTCTTTACAGAGTCAATAGGGATTCACCTCTCCCGAGTCCAATTTTCAACCAACTTGTCCTCCTTATCCACTTTGTTCACAATATTTTCAAGATTCATACTCAGTTCCACCAGTCCAAAGTAGAAAACTATCAATTTTGAAAATGAGTATGCGTGAGTCCAAACAAGAATCACAAAATCTGACGGACTCACAATTTCACCACCAATTCCAAAACAACACTTCATCTTTTAAAGTCCAATCGCAACAAAACGATGAACCAATCAACTATGAAAAGATACTTGAAGCCATGACTCAGGCTGAAAACGCTCATAATCATGACATAGATATGATGGTCCAAACTTTATGTTCTCACCGTTTGACCATTTCTGATATCGCTAACCATTCTGTTAGAGCCGAAGAGTCATGTTGTTTTGGAAAACAAGGTTCCATTTCAGCACAATCATTTGAACTTGTCCAAACTCTAAATTTTGAAAACGACATTAACAGTTTGGTAAGTTATCCCTTTCCTGAAATTGAACTTGAGAATAAATATGATCCTGAACCTCAACTTAGTGATTCAATTCTACTTCCTGATTCAATAATGACTCCGGTGTCTTCACCTGATTTCAATTTTTTTCCCGAGTCAACATTGGATCCTGTGCCAATTGATAATGAAATTGAATTGCCCATCTTTGATGATCATCATATTGAACTTGACCAATTTCATACTTTTGAAAGTCCCATTGACAAATTGGCAAGCTCTCATTTTTATGAAATTGAACTTAATGAGAAATATGACCTAGATTCTCAAATTTGTGATCCAGTTCAAATTCTCGAATCAATATTAACTCCTATTTTGTTACCCGACTTGAGTAATATTTTAGATTCAGTTTTGATTCCCACACCTGTCATTCTTGAACTTGAATCACCAATATTAAGTCACATTCTATTGTGGAGAAATGAATGTGGACTTGAGTTTCAACTTCTTGATTTGGACCCACTTCCTGAACCAATCTCGACTCCTAAATCTTTAGTTGACCTAATTCACTTTCCTGAGTCGGTATTCGTTCCCGTACTTCCTAAGTTCAAGTCAATCATTCTATCTTTTCACACTCCATTTTGGGAAAAGGCGGTTGACAAAATTGACTCCGAAATTAATTATGAAATTTGGAAATTAGATGGGGTAAAATATTTATTAAAGATCATTTATGTATACATCATTTTAGTGGGTTTTATAAGAGAGATTTTTAGTGGGTTCCTCCGAACTCCATGCAAAGTCGATTAGGCTGCATTTCGTAGACAATCAGACCACCACCGGAACCACTACCTTAAGGTAATATTTTCCTTCCCTTTCTTCTTTTTAATGCATCTATGCATTAATTCATACATTGAGGACAATGCATGAGATAGATGTGGGGAGGTCTAACATAACTTAGTTTTTTTCTTTTTATAAAAAAAGAAAATAAAAAATTATTATTAACATTTTCTTTACTTTTAAAAACTTTTTGAAAATAGAAACAATATTTTGACATATTTTTTGTAAGAAATTAAGTCAATTTTAAGGAATAGGAGAATCATAATTAGGATTTCTTATACTTGGTCAAAATTAGATTATTTATTTGATTTTTAGGGTTAAGAAGATAATTTGTCAAAGTAATTTAGTCTTGATCTTTACCTTGATGAAATATACACACTTCATACACTTACACACTTAGGGTTCAAAAACAAATATTCTTATGCCTTAAAAAAAGGAAAAAGAAAAAATATATCTATGAAAGATAAACAAATCTAATTATTGATTAGCTAGGTGCTTTGGCCTAAGCAAGCCTTAGTATTTATATGAAAGGTGATTAGATATGTTTGAAAAAAATATATATATAAAAATCCTCTAATTAAGCTGGGTATTTGTGCCTAACAAAGCATAAGTATTCACGCCTAAAAGCGGTTCATATAAAATGCTTAGTTTTGTGGCCTGATTTGCTCGAGTCCTTAAATCCTTAGGGTGTTTTATCACCTGGTACCCTAAGACCGTTTGGTTGGGAGTCATCGATTAAAGGCTCGTAACATAGGCAGATTAGAAGCCAAATAGAACTAAGGAATAATACCACAAAAAATAAAAATAATAAATAAATAAGGCATAAGCATTAGAGTTAAAGAATCCTTAGTCAAAATTTCACGGCCACAAAGGTGCATATGACTTAGGGTAAAATAATAGACTGATGAGAAGTACAATTTGACTCCTTACTTTGATTGATAACAAATTTTTGAATAGAGACTAAGTTTAGGAATGAAAAATTCAGTTTTCCTATAACTTATAGATTACTTAAATCTTACAATAATATTTCAAATAATTTTCTCTTTCAAAATGCTTTTCGAAAATACTAACTCTTTGTTACTCTTTCTTTATGAATTTTGTGGGTGCAATCCACTGAAAACCCTCACGAGACAAAACTCATCCTCTAGAGGAAACCTAGAGGTTTAACGACTTGTTGCACATGCTCAGTGCAATCGCGTAACCTGCTAAAGTGGTCTAATAATCTTTGGTTTAGTTTTTGATTTGCTCGAGGATGAGCAAAAGATAGGTGTGGAGTGTGATCGTACATATATTTTGTATTCTTTTCATTACACTCCTACATTTATCGTGTAATAAATCTGCTAATTTTCTTATCTTAAATATCTATTTTGCAGAAGATAATAATGAAGAGAAAGAGGATTAAACCAAATAAATACCAGTTAAAATTAGATTTAACTGGATCTATTTGGTTAGCTGAGGATGATCCTAGATCTAGTTAGAACAAATCAAGGATTGGGGCAAATGTTCAGCTGAAGATCAGAGCATATCATAACGATAACACCAAATCAAAACCGGTAAAATTCAGATTTTCATAAATTTATTTTGGTTAGCTAAAGATCAACCGAGGATAATATCCAATACAGAGAGATAAATGGATAAAGAGAAGATCAACGGATGAGATGAAGCAAGTTTGACTCAGATTCTGACTGGATACATTTTAGTATTTGAGTCATAACTTTCTCTATTGAATCTCAAATCTGATCATTCAAGATGATCCAGAAAGCAGACTTATAGGGCTACAACTCTTATGTTGATCACTATTTCTAATTCTATCATTTGATAAGCGATATTCAGCAATCAACACGCCAACAAACTGTAAATCAGAACTGAATATCCACATCAAATCAAGTTTGGAGATAAGGGCAGGATTCAAATTCAGAAAGAGCCAGCTTTCCCTATCTTCATACTCCTCTAACCTCTGCATTTATTCTATAAATACCTGCAATCTAAAAGGCAAAAAGAAGAACGACCAAGCAGAGAGTAGAACTTAGGCTAATTTATAGTTTGTAACTTAAGTTTTTAATTTTCTTTCATGTAATTTTTATTTTATTTATGTATCTTAGAGGAGAGGAGACTTTCATGGAGGAATGAGAGCAAGCTTGTACTGAAGGTGACACCAGTGTAAGTGATCTTTTCTTCCAATGTTATTTAAATCGAATCGAGGTTTCCTTTTCTTTTCTATTCTTGTTTTTGTTCGCTTCCCTCTTCTGTGTTTATGGATCCAAATGAAACCAATAGCCTCGAAGTTGCCTTGTCCTTGCAAGTGTCGTTGATGGCTTATGATGATGGATATCCATTTTTATGATAGTATAGCTCGCCACTTCATTTTATAGTGTAAATCGAGAATGGGGAAGATCTCATCTGCCATGCTTCGCTCGCCTTCAAGTAAAGGTACATCGTCGATACGGGTAAAAGGTAAGCAGGCGCCAAAGAGGTAAGTATGTTTTTTAGTTTTTAATTTTTCTTTCTTTTCTTGTGGCTGTTAGTGTAGATCACTAACACCATAATTACCTAAATCTCTTTCACTCTTTTTCAATTTCTTTATATATCTCACTTCTATTTTCTCCTCCTTCTCATTCTACCACTTTCTTCCTAACTTAACTTTAACTCTTTTTCATTTTCTTTTTAAGAACTAAAAGAAGATCTTTAACCGTTCTTTGTAACCAAAAAGAGAACTTACTAAAAAGCTTCCATTGCTAGTCCCTCCTTATGGATCACGACCCGCATAGCCACTTGCTATCGTGGTAGTATTGAGAACTTGCACTCTTTATTTTAAAGTTATAAAATTCTGTATTTCTGTGCAGGTAAAATCTTAGTCAGTGGCTCAAACCTCGGAACAAATTCCCTTGTGTTTGCGTTTAATTGTGTCTTATCTCTATTGCTTTTCATTTTTCATATTTATGATATTATTTATCTTGCATTCTATAATTTCTTTCATTCCATTATTTTCATTACCAGTCTATACTCATCTCAACAAGTAGACAATTGAGTACCTTAACTCATTATTTAGAGGAATCAAAGAGGAGAAGTTCTAGAGCCCTTCACGGAGAATTCGACTTCAATTTTTGTTTTGAGTGACCGTTTGCATAACTCATCAAAATTAGTGTTAAAAGTGCATTTGATTAGAAAAACACCTATTCACCCCCCTCTAGGTATATTTCAATTGCTATCAGAGCCTTGGTCTCTATTTTTTAGCTTAACAACCTTAGAGAGATCATAATTGCTAATCACTTCTTTCAAAATTTTATCTTCATCTACTTTAGTAAAAAATGGCCGAAAGTATTAAGACCCCTCCAAAGTTTGATGACCTTAACTTTCCTGTATGGAAAATTAAGATGACCATATTTTTGTAATCCTTGGGAAGCCGGGTTGTAAAAGCATTGACTAAACCCTTTAGTATACTCATTGGTGATGAGGACACTTGGTCCGACATTGCTACTACGGAGTTTGATGCTAATACTAAGACACACTATGCTTTACTTCAAGCTTTGAACGATGACGACATTGTTAAGGTCATCCATTGCAAATATGCCTACGAGATTTGGACACACCTAGTAATCACACATGAAAGAACGTCACAAGTTATGAGAGCAAAAATTGATCTCTTACGTTCCCAATATAAAAATTTCACCATGCATGAAAATGACACCATTGATGACATGGTAACAAAATGTACTAAAATAACTAATGATCTTACTTCTTTAGGTGATGCCATTAACAACGATCAAAAGGTGAGGAAGGTTATTCGACACTTCCACCCTCATGTGAAGTCAAGGCTACTACTTAAAGGTGCTAAACGATAAAGAAGAAATAGAGCTCATCAGTCTTATAGGAAACCTTAAGACCATGAAATGGAGAGTAAGGCAAGGAAAGAGATGGCACCTCAAAAGAAGAAAAGTAATCGCTTTCAAATTCACTCCCACCATCTCCGATGATGATGATTGATCGGTCGCTAAGATTGTACATTTATTATCATATTCTCATATTTATAATTAAATAAACTCTGCTTGTTCCTAATTATTATTTAATTTATTTGTAGGTCCATTCCTAAAGGAGAGTGAAGAAAAATGAGCCCAAAGCCATCAAATTCTGAATTAAATCAGAATAAATTCAAAATCAGTGAATCAGGGCAAATCTTGACGAATCAGAGAGGTTGAAAATCGGTTAAAATGAATCATCCCAAATCAAGCGGTTGAAGCCAAAGATCAAAGGTCGTTTTATCAAATTCTGAAGCAGAAACGGGAAACCAGAAGGAGATAAGAAAAAATCTCCAAACGAGGTAGCTGCCCCAACCTGGTGCGACCATCTGGCCACACCATGGCCACAAAAACGCGATGAAAATCGCGTTTTCTTGGCCGTTTAATATTTGTTGGGGGAGCATTTGCTCCCCTATCTTCTCACGCCTCCCCCATCTGGGTTTTTGCCTATAAAAGGCAGGGTTTTCACTATAAACAAGAACGACCAAGCAGAGAGTAGAACTTAGGCTAATTTGTAGTTTGTAACTTAGGTTTTTATTTTCTTTCATATAATTTTTATTTTCTTTATGTAACTGAGAGGAGATGATACTTTCATGGAGGAATGAGAGCAAGCTTGTACTGCAAGTGACACCAGTGTAAGTGATCTCTTCTTTCATTGTTATTTGAATTGAATTAAAGTTACCTTTTCTTCTTTACTTTTATTTTCGTTTACTCTCCTCTAATGTGTTGCAATCCAAGTAAATCTGTTAGCCTTGAGACTGCTTCGCCATTGCAAGTGCCCTTGATGGCCTATGGTGATGAACAATCATTCTCTTGCTAGTGTAGTTTGCCCTTTTATTCTTAGTGTAGATCGGGAATGGAGAAGATCCTACACGCCATGCTTGATCGCCTTCAAAAACAAGGTAAGTCGTAGCTACAAATCCAAGGTATATGAGCACAAAAGGGGAAAGTAACTTTTAGTTTCTTTCTTTTCTTTTATTCTTTAGTTTAGAACATCACAATCGACCACTTCTTTATCATTCCTTTTACATTTCTTTGTACATATCATTTCTAGTTTTTTCATCTTCTTAATCTACCATCTTCTTCCTAACTCACTTTAAC
Organism: Agave tequilana; assembly: GCA_038442645.1. NCBI lineage: Eukaryota > Viridiplantae > Streptophyta > Magnoliopsida > Asparagales > Asparagaceae > Agave > Agave tequilana. Next base: position 114,650 of record JAVJIF010004447.1, read on the forward strand.
CTAATTTTTCTCTTTTTCTTTACAAGAACTAAAAGAAGAATTTTAACCATTCTTTGTAACATAAAAGAGAACTTACTAAAAAAGCTTCCATCGCTAGGCCCCCCTTATGGATCACGACCCGCATAGCCACTTGCTATTGAGGTAGAATTGAGTAACTTGCACGTTTCATTCTTAATTCTGAAATTCTGTATTTTGTGTGCAGGTCCAATCTCAATCAAATTTTTGGCGCCATTGCTGGGGAGGGACGGTAAGTAATTCTCTTTAAAGTTTACATTTTGGTTAACTTTCTTCTTTGCTTTTTTTGTACAGATTTAACAAAAAGGAATTCTTGCTGCAGTGGACACATAAGTGGCCTTGGACTCTGCTCAAGAAAGCAGAGCCAAGAAGCCCTCAGATTTGCTACAGTCCTGTGGCAAACTGAGTGAACTACTAACCTGTATTTTCTGCAGGTTGGCTGAATTGCGTAGTTTAAATATCTGTAGAATTTATCTCCTTCTTTGACTCACTGTATATATATATTTCTAACACAACAGTAAAAAGTTGATTGTAAATGTTAAAAAAATGATTTAGACTTTGCATTTAGGCACGTGTTTATTTCATTACATTTTCTATTTACTGTTGAAGAGTGCTGGAGTCAAGGTATGTGTGCATAGCATTTACTATAAGGTTCATTCTTGTATGAAATATTGCTTGAGTGTTACTTTTTTCTATATACTTGTACACTGCACTAAATTGATTTAAGGGCTTGTCCTATAAACAAGATAAGGTGGGAAAGTCATTACCTTCTCTTAACCCACAAACAATCTCCTCACTCACTAATCCAAACCTAACTAAAATGAGTAGACGTTGGCCCTAGAGACATCCCGGACTCAATTAGGAGATTATCCTAAGGGAAAGGTGTTAGAATTTGACTCCTGCCAAATCAGTGTCTAGGAAGGGGATTAAGGGACGAAAGCCTGAAGGTTGGTGGTTACTTAATTAAGGAACGTCTTTGACGGATAACCTCCCACCAATCTTGCCCTGACCTGGCTGATTAGCTTGTGGTCAAAGTCTTCATATACCTCCTATGGACAGTCTAACCAGTTAGGAGTCGTCTAGGTCAAAGGTCTACCCTAACTTAGGTTAGAATTTTTTCTTTTTTATTTGCTTATTTGTTTGTTTGTTTGTGTTTTATTATGTGTTATGGCTTATAACAACAATTTTTTTAATTTTAATGGTAATCCATATTACACACCAACCTCTTTTCCGGCCCGGCATATCATAACTTTAACCAACCTATTGTGCCAGATTGGTCTTATCCGAATCAATATAACCCATGCCCCCAATCTTATAACCATAATTTTCAGAATAATTTCAACTCTTTACAGAATCAGTAGGGATTCACCTCCCCCGAGTCCAATTTTCAACCAACTTGTGCTCCTTATCCACCTTGTCCATAATATTTCCAAGATTCATACTCAGTTCCACCAGTCTAAAATAGAAAACCATCAATTTTGGAAATGAGTATGCGTGAGTCCAAACAACAATCACAAAATCTGATGGAATCACAATTTTACCACCAATTCTAAAATAACACTTCATCTTTTCAAGACCAATCCAACAAAACGATGAACCTATCAACTATGAAAAGATGCTTGAAGCCATGACTCAGGCTCAAAACGCTCGTAATCATGACATCGATATGATGGTTCAAACTCTATGTTCTCACCGTTTGGCCAGTTATGATGTCGTTAACCATTCTGTTAGAGCTAAAGAGCCATGACTCACCTCCCCTGAGTCTAATTTTCAACCAACTTGTGCTCCTTATCCACCTTGTCCACAATATTTTTAAGATTCATACTCAGTTCCACCAGTCTAAAATAGAAAACCATCAATTTTGAAAATGAGTATGCGTGAGTCCAAACAACAATCACAAAATCTGATGGACTCACAATTTTACCACCAATTCCAAAATAACACTTCATCTTTTCAAGACCAATCGCAACAAAACGATGAACCTATCAACTATGAAAAGATGCTTGAAGCCATGACTCAGGCTCAAAACGCTCGTAATCATGACATCGATATGATGGTTCAAACTCTACGTTCTCACCGTTTGGCCAGTTATGATGTCGTTAACCATTCTGTTAGAGCTGAAGAGTCATGTTGTTTTAGAAAACAAGGTTCCATTTCAGCACAATCATTTGAACTTGCCTAAACTCTAAATTTTGAAAATGATATTGACAGTTTGGCAAATATTCCTTTCCTGAAATAGAACTTGAGAATGAATATGATCCTGAACCTCAACTTAATGATTCAATTCTATTTCCTGATTCAATAATGACTCCGGTGTCTTCACCTGATTTCAATCTTTTCCCGAGTCAACATTGGATCCTGTGCCAATTCATTATGAAATTGAATCGCCCATCTTTGATGATTATCATATTGAACTTGACCAATTTCATACTTTTAAAAGTCTCATTGACAAATTGGCAAGTTCTCATTTTTATGAAATTGAACTCAATGAGAAATGTGACCTAGACTCTCAAATTTGTGATCCAGTTCAAATTTTCGAATCAATGTTGACTCCTATTTTGTACCCGACTTGAGTAATATTTTAGAGTCAGTTTTGATTCCCACATATGTCATTCCTGAATTTGAATCACCAATATTAAGTCACATTCCATTGTGGGGAACTGAATGTGGACTTGAGTTTCAACTTCTTGATTTGGACTCACTTCCTGAGCCAATCTCGACTCCTGAATCTTTACTTGACTTAAGTCACTTTCCTGAGTCGGTATTAGTTCCAGTACTTCCTGAGTCCAAGTCAATCATTCTATCTTTTCACACTCCATTTGGGACAAGGCGGTTGACAAAATTGACTCTGAAATTAATTATGAAATTTGAAAATTAGATGGGTAAAATATTTAATAAAAATAATTCATGTATATATCATTTTAATGGGTTATAATAGAGAAATTTCTTCTGGGTTCCTCCGAACTCCACAAAAATTCGATTGGGCCGCATTTCGTGGACCAATCAAACCATCACCGGAACCACCACCTTAAGGTATTATTTCCTTCCCTTTCTTCTTTTCATGCATCTATGCATTAATTCATACATTGAGGACAATGCATGAGATAGGTGTGGGGGTGGGTTCTAATATAACTTAGGTTTTCTTTTTATTAAAAAAATATTAACATTTTTCTTTACTTTTAAAAATTTTTTGAAAATAGAAACAATATTTTGACATATTTTTGTAAGAAATTAAGTCAATTTTAAGGAATAGGAAAATCAAAATTAGGATTTTTTAAACTTGGTCAAAATAAGATTATTTATTTGATTTTTAGGGTTAGGAAGATAATTTGTCAAAGTAATTTAGTCCTGATCTTTACCTTAATGAAATATGCACACTTCATACACTTACACACTTAGGGTTCAAAAACAAAGATTCTTATGCCTTTTATATATATATATATATATATTATATATATATATATATATATATATATATATATAAAATCTATGAAAGATGAACAAATCTAATTATTGATTAGGTAGGTACTTTGACCTAAGCAAGTCTTAGTATTTATGCGAAAAATGATTAGATAAGTTTGAGAAATATATATATATAAAAATCCTCTGATTAAGCTGGGTATTTTTGCCTAATGAAGTATAAGTATTCACGGCTAAAAGGGGTTCATATAATAAAATCCTTAGTTTTGTGGCCTTGTTTGCTCGAGTCCTTAAGTCCTTGGTTGTTTTCTCACCGGTGCCCTAAGACCATTTGGTTTGGAAGTCATCGATTAAAGGTTCATTACATGGGCAGATTAGAAAGCCTAATAGAACTAAGGAATAATACCACCAAATATATATACACACACACACACACACACACACAAATAAGGCATAAGAGTTAGAGTTAAAGAACCCTTAGTCAAAATTTTTACGGTCACAAGGTGCATATGACTTAGGGTAAAGTAATAGACTAGATTATATGTACAATTTGACTCCTTACTTTGATTGATAACAAATTTTTGAATAGAGACTAAGTTTAGGAATGAAAAATTCAGTTTTCCTATAACTTATAGATTACTTAAAACTTACAATAATATTTCAAATATTTTTCTTTCAAAATGTGTTTTCAAAATGCTAACATTTTTCTCTTTCTTTACGGATTTTGTAGGTGTAATCCGCTGAAAACCCTCACGAGACGTAACTCGTCCTCTAGGGGAAACCTAGAGGCTTAACGGCTTGTTGCACATGCTCAATGCAATCGCGTGACCTGCGAAAGTGGTCTAATAATTTTTAGTATAGTTTAGTTGTTTTGCTCGAGGACGAGCAAAAGATAGGTATGGGGGTGTGATCGGTCACTAAGATTGCACATTTATTATCATATTCTCATATTTATTATTAAATAAACTCTGCTGTTCCTAATTATTATTTAATTTATTGTAAGCTCATTCCTAAAGGAGAGTGAAGAAAAATGAGCCCAAAAAGCCCATCAAATTCTGAATTAAATTAGAATAAATTCGAAATCAGTGAATAAGGGCAAATCTTGGCAAATCAAAGCGGTTGAAAATCGGTGGAAATGAATCATTCCAAATCAAGCAGTTTGAAGCCAAAGATCAAAACCCGTTTTATCAAATCTGAAGCAGAAACGGGAAACCAGAAGGAGATAAGGAAAAATCTCCAAACGAGGAAGTTGCCCAACCTAGTGTGGCCACCTGTCCACACCATGGCTGTGGAAATGCGGCCAAAACCGCGTTTCCGTGGCTGTTTAATATTTGTTAGGGGAGCGTTTGCTCCCCTATCTTCTCACGCCTCCCCCTCTGGGTCTTTTGCCTATAAAAGGTAGGGTTTTCACTATAAACAAGAACGACCAAGCAGAGAGTAGAATTTAGGCTAATTTATAGTTTGTAACTTAGGTTTTTATTTTCTTTCATGTAATTTTTATTTTCTTTATATAACTAAGAGGAGATGATACTTTCATAGAGGAATGAGAGCAAGCTTGTACTGCAGGTGACACCAGTGTAAGTGATCTCTTCTTTAATTGTTATTTGAATTAAATCAAAGTTACTTTTTCTTCTTACTTCGTTTTCGTTTACTCTCCTTTAATGTGTTGCAATCCAAGTGAATCTGTTAGCCTCGAGACTGCTTCGCCATTGCAAGTGCCCTTGATGGCCTATGGTGATGAACAACCATTCTCTTGCTAGTGTAGTTTGCCCTTTTATTCTTAGTGTAGATCGGGAATGGGGAAGATCCTACACGCCATGCTTGATCGCCTTCAAAGACAAGGTAAGTCGTAGCTACGAATTCAAGGTATATGAGCACAAAAGGGGTAAGTAACTTTTAGTTCTTTCTTCTCTTTTATTCTTTAGTTTAGAACGTCACAATCGACCACTTCTTTATCATTCCTTTTTACATTTTTTTGTATATATCATTTCTAGTTTTTCCATCTTCTTAATCTATCGTCTTCTTCCTAACTCACTTTAACCTAATTTTTCTCTTTTTCTTTACAAGAACTAAAGAAGAATTTTAACCATTCTTTGTAGCATAAAAGAGAACTTACTAAAAAAGCTTCCATCGCTAGTCCTTCCTTGTGGATCACGACCCGCATAGCCACTTGTTATTGCGGTAGAATTGAGTAACTTGCACGTTTCATTCTTAGTTCTGAAATTCTGTATTTTGTGCGCAGGTCCAATCTCAATCAATGATGAAGAAGAGGATGATGAAGAATTCTCCCTCCTAGTGAAACATATAAAAAGAATGAACAACAAGGCCAAGTTTAACAATAAAAGAAGGTGGCAAGGGAAAGAAGATAAGAAGGTCATATGCTTCAATTGCCGGAAGCTGGGTCACATGGTTGCGGATTGTCCGGAGACCAAAAGTAAACCTTCAACCTCTAAGAAACCCAATAAAAAGAAAGCTCTCAAGGCTACATGAGACTCAAAGAGTGAAATCGATGAAGAAGTTGATACAGTACATGTGTGTTTCATGGTTAATGATAACACACCTAAGGTAACATCCGAACCCTCACTTAACGATTGTGAATTACCTATGGATGAATTAGGTAAAGCTTTGGCAGAATTGTCTAATAACTATGATTTTCTTAAAAAGAAGTATTTAAAAGTGAAAAAGAAAATGAAACTCTTCATAACAAAATTGTTATACTCTTAAAAGAAAAAAATGATTTATCTTCCACACTAATATCCACACAAAAAGATTTTGATGCAAATAAAATTTCATGTAAAGCAAAATTTTCATTAATTGATAATGATGAGATTTCTATCTTAGAAGATAAAATTAACTCTTTAGGAGATGTATTAAAGAAATGTGAGTTTGATAAAATTAGGTTGGAGATAATGTTTTCTAAGAAACATACTACAAAGAAACATGTTCATACTACACATGCACATCATACCACACATACCCACACTCCTAAATCACAACATATACATACTATTGGCCCAAGGTTACAATCGCCCGTTTTATTGAGTTTTGATGATTCCAAAACATATATAGTTATTTGTACTAATCATGTTTATTGTTTAAGTGTGTTTCAGGGTCTAAAGATTCATGGAGTTTTCTTCCCTAAAGGAAGATTGTTTTGACTCAAGTCGGTTCATTTCGGGTTCAAGAATCAAGCTTGCAAGATCATATGGAGAAGCTTACAAATTTTATTTCTTGTTATATCATGTATATCTACCTTTTCAGCATGTTACTTAGCCATATTTCCCTACAAAATTATTTTGAAAATTTTCCAAGTCCAGAAAAATTTCTTCTTCAAAAACTGTTTCAGGCCTGGGGGTCAACCGGGACGGTCGACCGGTCCTATTCCAGGCCAGGCCGGTCGACCGCCCGGTCGACCGAGTCCTGTGTCCAGGACGTGCACGCTTGTGCACGTCTGTCGGTCGACCGACCGGTCGACCGACCTAAAACAGTTTGCTCTCTGTTTTTTGTCGGTCGACCGATACGGTCGACCGGGCCCAACGGCTATCTGCCAGATGGGCTACCGGTCGATCGGGCCGGTCGACCGATAGCCTGCCAGGTGCCCAACGGCTCTTTCCTCTTTGGTGATTTTCTGAAAAACTGTTTTTGTTACTTTTTGTTTGGCAGAGTTTTCTGATCTTTTGGGGACTAATTTTGGACCATATAAACTTAATTAAATCATGTTTTAATCCCTCCTCTCCCTATAAATAGAGAGGGTTGGTCTCTTGCAAAAACACCAAGAAAAATCCCTAGTTTACAAGTTTTCAAAAAGAAAGAAAAAGTTTCAAAGCTCTCAATTCTCTCTTGCATTCTTGGCTATTGTTTTTCAGTTGTGTTCTCAAGTAAGTTTCATTTACAACTGAGTTTGTTTTTCTCACTACACTTCTAGAGCCAAAAATCCCATTCTCATTCTATAAGGAAGTTGTAAAGAGAAAGTTTGTAAGAATTTTGTGATCCTTTTGGTGATCACTTGGCTACTTGTTCCTTCTTCTAGTTCTTGTTGAGATACCTCTTTGGTAGAGGCTTGTAAGTGGTAGAGTTCGGTACTCCGGTCTTCGGTAGACCTTATAAAGTCCTCGGTGGATAGTGAAAATCCTTCACGGCGGTGAAGGCGGGGAGTAGAGCGGTGTCTCGAACCTCAAAATAAATACTTTGTGTTTGCGATTGATTTCTCTTTGCTCTCTATTGCTCTTACTTTCTTGCTTGTGATATTGCTATTCTTTCATATCTTGTGATATATCTTGTGTATATTTCATTATTGCTTCAAATTCATTTCTTGCTACATTGTCGATCATTATTCATACAACAAGATTGCAATACGCACCTCAAACTCATATCTAGAGGAATCACGAGGAAGGAGTTCAGAGCCCTTCATCGGGTATTCGGCTCTTAGTCTTGTTTTGAGTGATCGTTGCATCATTCATTCATACTTGTTTTTAAAAAGATTGTTAGATTAGCATTTACACCTATTCACCCCCTCTAGGTGTTTTCACATACACATCATGTTAGGCACACTACACACACCAAGCATGTTCACGCCCCACACTCTCATGATGCTTTTATTTATGGTAGAGTTTTTCGTGCACTTATTGTGGCCGAAAAGGTCACTTAAGCAAATTTTATTTGATAGAATTAATACTTCTAATGATCACATTTGGGTTTGAAATGCTAATATTAAAGGACCCAAGAAAATTTGTGTACCAAAATCAACTAATTTGTTACATGATATAGGTACACACTAAGGCTTCAAGACGTAGAGAGCAGTGGTATCTTGATAGCAGTTGCTCAAGGCATATGACGTGGGATATCAACAATTTCACAACTCTTTCAAGGTACCATGAAGGTGGCACCGTCACCTTTGGAGATGATTCCAAAGGAAAAATTATCGGTATAGGTAACATTAAAATTGGCTCATCTCCCTTGATTGAAATGTTATTTTAGTTAATGGTCTCAAGCATAACCTCTTGAGTATTATTCAACTTTGTGATAGAGATTTCAAAATGATTTTTGATGATTTAGCTTGCAGTGTTTTAGATAGACAAACCAATACATGTGTACTTTCCGGTTTTATGAAAATAATGTGTACATGATTGATATGTTAAATTTACAATATAATGCTACATGTTTAAATTCCTTTAATGAAGACTCTTGGTTATGGCATGGGAGATTAGGCCATGTTTCATTTGACCATCTATCTAGAATCAACAATAAGTAAGTGGTGAAAGGCATTCCTTATTTGAAATTTGAAAAGGACCGCATTTGCGATGCGTGCCAACTTAAGAAACAAATCAAGTCCTCTTTCAAAACGATCAAGGATATCATGACATCAAGACCCTTGGAGTTAATTCACATAGATTTGTTTGGTCCTACTAAAATTAAAAGTCTAAGTAGAAATCGTTTTGTCTTTGTTTTGGTTGATGATTTTTCTCGTTTACATGGGTTTTCCTTTTAGAACATAAAAATCAAGCCTTTTCACATTTCAAGTGTTTAGAAAAAGAGTTGAAAAGAAAAAGATTTTCCAATTCTACGTATAAGAAGTGATAGAGGCGGTGAATTCATTAACCACTCCTTTATCACCTATTGTGAAGAACATGGAATCAAACATGAACTATTATGTTCTAGAATTCCATAACAAAATGGAGTCATTGAAAGGAAAAATCATACTCTTCAAAAAATGGCTAGGACAATGATAAATGAATACGGACTCCCTCAATACTTAGGGGTCGAGGTCATAAAAACATCATGTTACATCTCAAATAGAATTTATTTTTGTAAAAATACTTCTAAAACTTTTTTGAAATTTACTATTTGAGAAAACCTAATGTTTCTTACTTTAAAGTTTTTGGTTGTAAATACTTTGTTTTAAATACTAAAGACAATTTAGGAAAATTTGATACCAAACCTTATGAAGCCATATTTATTGGGTATTCAAATATTATTATAACCTATAGAGTCTTCAAGAGATCTACTTTGACTATTGAAGAATCTATACATGTCAAGTTTGAAGAATTTAATACTTTTGTAAAGAATATTGTAGTGATTGATTCCTTAGGTGAAAACATGGAGAAGATAACCTTGAAGAACTCACCTATAAAATAAGAAAAACCAAAAATTGATGTACAAGATGAAGTTCAAGAGGCTAAAGTGGAGCCAACGCAACCACTTCCAAAGGATTGGAGATTTGCTTCAAATCATCCCAAGGATCTCATCATAGGTGATATATCAAAGGGATAACTACTCGACCAAACTCTATGATTTATGTGGGCATTTTGTTTTTATTTCACATATTGAGGCCAAAAATATTCTTGAAGCCGAGGCCGACTTGTATTGGTTACTTGCAACGCAATAAGAGCTCAATCAATTTGAGCGCAATCAAGTTTGACATCTTATTCCTAGATCCCGTGATAGACCAAGTATTGGTACTAAATGGATTTTTAGGAATAAGTTGGATGAGTCGGGTAATGTTATAAAAATAAAGCTAGGTTAGTGGCCCAAGGTTCACCCAAATCGAAGGTATCGATTTTGAAGAAACCTTTGCACCCATAATATGACTTGAAGTCATACGGATGACACTTGCCTTTACTTCTTTTAAAGATTTCAAAATTTTTGAATGGATGTCAAAAGTACGTTTTAAACGGTTTTATAGAAGAGGAAGTATATGTTGAACAACCTCCCGGGTTTGTTGATCCTACACATCCGGATTTTGTGTACAAACTTGATAAAGTTTTATATGGTTTAAAACAAGCTCCAAGCTTTTCAAAAACCATCTCCAAATTAAAAAATAATTTTTTTAAAACTTCTCCAAATACAAAAACAAGATATTTTAAATACTTTTGAAGCTTAATGTGTATGGATCTGATCCACTGCACATATGAGATGAAATATCTATGTTTTTGATAATAAACTCTAAAATAAGTTTTGATAAATCCAAAACGATAATTTTCTAAACACAAAACTATCTTACGAAATCACATATAAATTTTGTATGTGTGTATATGAACTTGAGCAATCCACAACTAATCTATCCTTTACATTTTATCTAAAAATAAATCTTAACACTTACAAACATGGCTCAAGTCTTCTTGAAAATCTTCTCTTAAAAATCTTCTTCTCCTTCTTGACTTGGTCCAAACCTTGATCTAATGAGCTAGACTTCTCTTGAGTACTTGATGCGATCTTGATGCGCGAGCTCTTGAATCAACACGTGCTAGAACCAAAGCTTGACTTCGAATCCTTTGTTGAAGCTAAATACCCACTAAGATCTTGATCAAATATCTTAGACTAAATAAACATAAGATCATTAGTATTATAACTATATGAGTTAATCATCATCAAAACTAAAGCAATGGGCATTTAGGCCAACACCTTCTTCTCCTTCTTTCCCTGAACGCAGCAATTCGTCTAATGATGATTGGAAGTATTATTCAGATATGTTCCCTCGATACAGGACAGAAGAAGAGCTCGATCGGATGACCCTTTCTGAGAATCTATGGACGAACCGAACTACCCTTGAGAAAGGGGGAAAAGCGAAGAGGAGAGCGATTGTCATGCGGAGGAAGAGAGGAAGAAAGCGAGACAGAAGAGGAAGACAATCATAATATAGAAGATGAAGATGATTATGATGGTGATAATGAGGACGACTAGAGTATTCTGTTATTTTCATAATCAATATCGCAACTATCTTCTTTGTAGGCATTTTAATGCCTCTATTTTGTAAGGTCCATTAAATAAATATATTTTTCTTCTATCTTAAATTTTATTGCCCTTTCTTTTAAGGTTTATGTGAGAAGTTAACTCTAATCGCAATTTTTTTTGTGTTGATGGAAAATTTCTCAATTTTTTTATAGAGACTACAACCAAGATTGCTGCAAAAAATTTATGATAAGTCAAAAGTTTCCTGATACAAAAGTCAAAAAAAAAGGATTTTAAAAGACAAAAAGATTGGTGGAAAATATATCAGGTTGTCTTAAGTTAAAATATCGTATCTTTAGCAAAAACTGCAACCATACTCACTATTCGTATATTAAGAATCGGGCTGCTCATGTTCAGTATAAAATACGATCTCTTACAATAAATCATGAAAACTGCAACTAATGTCGCAGTCACGACCAAAACACTGCGTTGGCAGTATATTCAAATAATTCAAAAACAACGATCATGGTTGCAGTTCAAAAGGGTTAACTAAAAAACCAATCTTATATGTGATAATAGTCGCAGTGCTCATAAAAACAGAGTAAGTTTCACTATATTCAAACAAATTAACAAAATTAAATATAGTAAATTGATAACATAAATGAAAAGTTCTTAATACAATAAAGTAAATAGAACAGGACCAGCGAATAACAAATATTTATAATATTGACTGAACTGCGACTCAGGTCGCAGTTTAGTGATGTCCTTTTCTAAATTAACAGTGTGACCTTTATCACATTCCACACCAGATGATGCAAAAAATAACTCTTTCTTCATTCTCGGTTGCTGCGACTTGATACTATTTCCTCTGCGAATAAAAAAAAAAAAATTCAATTTAGCTAATAATGAAAAAATATGTGTGATACAAAAATTTTATTAAAAAAATAATATGTAAATGTTTGAAACAGCAAACTAAAATACAAATGATATAAGAGAAAATTATCATACCAATAATGGACAACTAGTACTGTAATGACCCAGCTGTTGACAATTTTCACATTTACAGTGATTCACCTCCTTCTGTGATAGAGAATTTTCAAATCTAGACTTTATCCTGAATACACTTTTAGGCCTTCACTTTATAGCCACAGGACCAAGCGGATCGCGTATTATCAATTCTTCACTGTCTCTCAATACCATAACTAAAGAACTAGAATCAATATTAGTTTCAGTCTGCGATAAATTGATCATTTAATATCTTGATTTGAAGTCATTACTAATTTCTACAACAAATCTTTCCAATACCATCCAACTTGGAAAGATGGATATCTGAATCAGACACTATTTCGAGAATTGCCTTAAATTTGGATCAAAGTGTCCACAATCTAGCAGTTCCTCGCATACCTTGATTTGGATAAGATTTCAAACCATGTTCAGATACAACATTCTTGTAACGGGCATCCAATCTCCGTCTCTATAGTATATAAGATTCTGGTATATGTGTCACATGATTGTGCCATAAGATGCGCATAATATGTCTACAAAGGATCTTCTCTATTTCAAATAAGGCACAATTACAAGACACGTGAAGCTCACCACAATTCTCATAACTAACTTTGTCCCAACTGTCTTTTGATTTAAAATAATCACTGACCAATTAAGTTATTCTTGAGCCTTCATGTTTCAACTCTTCCGAAAAGAGTATCATTACAACTGGCCATTATTTTTGAAACAACTGACAAATTTTTCTGGTATAAAACTTCAAAACTTGTATCTCATATGGATTCGATGTACAACTAGGCACACAATTCAAACATAGAAGTCTTTTGAGATTCAACTCTATGATGGGCAGCGACAGCTTTATCGTATTGATGGACAAACTTGACTAGTTTTGTGTTTGCATTTATAAACCCGTCAAGAAAGAAATAAATACTCTAAGACCTTTGACTAGTTGTCATTCCTGCACAAAAAATATCCTTTAGATAAGTATTAACCCAATGTGTATGCAATCTGTACATCTTTACCAACCAACCGTCTTCTTCTTCATCTATATGATATTTTTCCTTCATCAATCTCCAACGTTCCCCGCATGTGCTTATATCATGAGTGGAATACCAAAAGTTGAAATCAATAGAAAAATCATCTCCATACTTGCTCATCAGGGAAATTTGTTGCTCGGCAATGTGTTCCTTATATGCTAAAAATAGTAACGGTGCTAGAAATTTGAAAAAACTATCTTGATAGTATCGCCTATGTAGGCATCCTGATCAGTAATGATCACCTATGATGCAATTTTGTGCATGCATTTGAGCCATTTATTGAAAAGCCAGACAAATGTATCCCTTTGCTCATTCGTGAGCAATGCACAACCAAACAAAATAGTCTATCGATGATGATTCACTTTAGTGAATGGAGCAAAGGGCATGTTCAAGTGATTGGTCATGTATGTTGTATCAAAAATCACCACATCAGAAAAACTTAAATAAGAAGATATTGCTCTTCTATTAGCCCAAAAGACACTTCTTAGTGTGCCTGCATGATCAACCTCACTAGCAAAGAAAAATTATGGATCTGACTCTGCTTTCTCTTGAAAATATTTGATGACAGAAATAAACTCATGTCCAATATTATCTCTCCTGTGTCGAATAAATCAATGACTTGTTGTGGACTTACTTCTTCACAATCTTCTTCATGATTATATTGCATTAACAACATAGGAATTATTAGAAGGACGCATTCCTACATAAACCAAATTGATCATAATGCTTCTGCTCATATTTGATCGAGGTGTCTGATGAGAGTAAAAGTGATAGACCTTATTCGGGCTTGATGAATCATGTAAATGCCAATCAGCAAAATTGATTCCACTCAAAACTTTCTATCCAGTAATAAACGCAAATGAACATGCATCTCAACAAGACACTGAATTTTAGTATCAATACGACGGTTGACGGTAAGCCCTTCTTGGCTTCCCAACTTCTTCACATCCTCCTTATTGCAATAATATTTTCTATAAATAACTTCATGCGGATGCCTCCATGACTTATCTATTCCATTTTTCCTCATGCCAAAACCTCTGTTCCTTACATAAGCATTATAGAAGTTGTATACTTCATCATCTGTTACAAATTGCTATCCTAAAAAAATAACTACGCTTCCAGACATTTCACCATACAAATTCATTTCCTACCAAAAAATTATTGTGTTAAAATAAAGGAAATAATTGAGAATATTAACATAAATTTAATAATTAAAGACTGCGACTATGGTCACTATTGTCGCAGTCATGAAATAATTAATGAATATAAGATAGATAAAAACTTTAATATATTAAAGGACTGCGACTAAGGTTGCACACCTAATGTAATTATATACTGCGACTAAGGTCGTAGTTTAAATGAATTGTGAAATTATTTTTTAAAAACTGTGACCTTAGTCGCATCCTTTAGGATCTTTATAATATTACGGAAAGTGTTTTATTAAATACTGTGACTATTGCCGCAGTCCTTATATAATTAATGACTAAAAGATAGACAGAAACTTTAATTAAAGGACCGCAACAAAGGCCGCACATCTAATGTAATTATAGACTGCGATTATGTTTGCAGTTTAAAAGAATTGTGATATTATTTATTAAAAACTATGACCTTAGTCGCATCCTTTAGTATAAAATTAATACTAGATCGCAGTCTCATTTAGGACACCTAATAATTTTTTCAGCTACAATTGCGATGAAGAATGACATAAATAAAAATGAAAAAAACTAACCTCTTGATTCGCATTCAAAGATCTCCATCATGCTTGATTTGCTATATTCTGTGATGAAGTTGAACTTGAAGATAACTGATTCATATTCAAATTGGGAGAAATGGGGCGGGGCTGGCAACGAGATGGGGTGGTGGAAGATAAATTTTAGTTGGAGATCGACATTAAAATAGACAAGCTGAGAGAAATCTGATGGAGATCTCGATGGAGATCCGATGGAGATTTAGGTCTGCAAACTAAAAATCAATATCTGATCCCACTCTCGCTTTTGTTAGAACGACGTTCTCTGCAAATTCTAAATCTTGATCTGGCAGTGCGCGCAGACACACACACACCCACAGAGAGAGAGAGAGAGATAGAAAAGAAGGAGAACAATAATAATAAAGAATATAAAACTAATTTCATCTCAAGCAAACTGTCTTTTTTGAACTGCAGGGGCTTTTAGTAATTTTGTTATTTTCAAATGCGGGGTCGTCATTAAGATTATCAAAGATTGTGGCACATATTGTACCACGTCACGCCGACCTTGAGACAGTCTCAGCTATCAGTTGATATACATTTTTTTAATATATGTGTGTGTGTGTGTGTGTGTGTGTGTGTGTGTGTGAAAAAGTATATAGGAAAAAGTACTCCTAGTAGGTCTTCTTATATTGTAATCTAAGGAGACGGCCTAAAATCCCACCATGGATCATCTCTAAGATGATCCACTCCATTAATTTGATCTACATATCCTAAAATGATTATGTATAAAAAACTATGCACTTGAAAAAGACCATCTAAATTTCTAAGATGAAAGGTGTAGACTTGGGTACATGCGAAAGAATTCGAGCCTGAATCTTTACCACTCAAACTCAATCCCACGATACTCAATTACAAAATCCACTCTGTTAAAGTTGATCTATATTGTTTAAAGTAACTAAAAAATACAAAATTAAGTGTTTTGAATATTTTTTGCCTATCCATCAAGTAGGCGCAAAATGAACAGTCGGAAATAGTATTTTATTTAGATTTATCACTTTAGACATACAACTCGATCAGGCCATTTGTCATGATCTAAACATTTAAAAACTCCTACAAATCAATTTGTTAGGTTTCAAATATTATACACCGTTAAACTAAGTAACTCACTATTCATTCCGTTCATTTTACGCCTATTTGAAGATGGACAAAAGGTATTCAAAACATTTAATTTTTGACTTTTTGTTACTTTAAACAATGTACATCAGCTTCAACAGAGTGAATCTTGCAGTTGAATGTCGTAAAATTGAGTTTGAGTAAAAAGAATTCGGGCTCGAATCCTTCCGCATGTACTCAAGTATATCTCTCTCTCCCCCTCTCCCTCTCTTTCTCTATATATATATAATATATATATATATATATATATATATATATATATATATATATAGGGGTTACTGTACCTCAGCCTGCGGCTGAGAGAACTCTCTCAGCCGGCGGGACGTGGCAACATCAGATCCACAAATCTGTCATAAATTTTGGCAGACAAAAACCTGAACAATCCCGCCTAATTTAATGTCAGTCACCTCAACATTGTATTTTCCGAAAATACCCTCACTCACAACTTTTTACCTAATGTAAAAAACATTTCCTTTTATTTTTACCATGGTCGCAGTATTTTTTGAAAAAGCGATGTATATGTATGCGACCTTGCTAATATTTTTTTAAGCCAAATTTTTTTCATACACTATTTGTCGAACTCGTTCACAGTAGTTAAAATTATAGTTGTAGATCTGTTCAACTTAGATCGTAGAGTTTTAATTTTTTTTTGGTCTTTTATTTTATACGAATGCGACGTTGGTCGCAGTATATGAAAGGTCCTTTTTTTTATTACATACTGCGACATGGGTCGCAGTTGTCTCAATATGCGTTGTAGTGTCCTGCGACCATGGTCGCAGTATATTTAACATCATTTTTTTAATTTCCGGGTCGCAGTTGATTATGTTTGCACTGTAGTCTTATGCGACCTTGGTCGCAGTGTCAACTCGGGTCGTAATTGTTTATGTTTGCACTGTATACTTATGCGACCATGGTCGCAGTGTCGACCATGGTCGCAGTTGTTTATGTTTGTACTGTATACTTATGCGACCTTGGTCGCATTATTGACCCTGGTCGCAGTTGTTTATGTTTACACTGTAGATGATTGCGACCAAGGTCGCAGTGTAGACCATGGTCGCAGATGTCTATGTTTGCACTGTAGACTTATGCGACCTTGGTCGCAATGTCGTTCATTATTTACATTTGCACTGTAAATAATTTATAAACAATAACCTAAATCCTATAAAGAGTGGCAAAAAAGGGAAAAAATAATAATAAATAATAACCTAAATCTGACAACGAGCGGTCCAAAAATTGCCTTGTGGGCAAATAATAATAAACAATAACGAAAGTTACCGAAAGAGTAGTTTTTCATAAGGGGTATTTAGTAATTTAACTTCTTCCTATAAGCGGGCCGCAAGTTAGTGGGGTGACAAAGTTGAGCCACGTCACCGCAGGCTGAGAGAGTTCTCTCAGCCGCAGGCTGATATACATTTTTCTCATATATATATATATGTGTGTGTGTGTGTGTGTGTGTGTGTGTGTGTGTATATATATATATATATATATATATATGAGAAAAATGTATATCAGCCTGCGGGCTGAGAGTACTTTGTCAGCCTGCAGTGACGTGGCTCAATTTGTTACCTCACTGTCTTTCGGCCCGCTTTTAGGAAGAAGTTAAATTACCAAATCCCCCCTTTCGATAACTTTCCTTATTGTTTATTATTATTTTTCCCCCTTTTTTTTGCCGCTCTTTATTGGATTTAGGTTATGGTATATAAATTACTTTTCGCCCTATTTCCTTACCTCTTTTTTGAAAGATCTAGTTTCTACTTTTCAGTCTGCGATAAAATTTTTTCTGAAAATATAAAATCTTTTCAGATCAATTTTTTCAGCCTGCGATAAAATTCTACTTTATAATTTAATTTAAACTGCGACCTTAGTCAGAGACTTTGGTCGCTGTGTACATTTAAACTGCGACCTTAGTCAGAGACTTTGGTCGCAGTGTACATGGTTAATTGCGACCAAGGTCGCAGTTTTGTTATTGATAAAGATGGCCAGCAACTGCAATCTAGGGTTGCATTACATGTACTGCGACTTAGGTCGTAGTACGTTAAGTAAGTGTTTCCTTTATATTAACATGCATAGCGACTAAGGTCGCAGTGTTGTTTTATTAAGTGTTGTTTTGGTTTAAGTCATTTTTTGAATCTAAATGAAAATGAAAAGTTTGCTGAGGGGACGCGACTTGGAGTCACTCCGAGAGATGCGGCCTGTCATAAAGATTTTATGAGATCTTTAAACGTCAAGTCTACGTTGTCTACGCGTCAGCTCTTCATTGGGTTTAGGCGTTAATGTCTTTTAATGCTAAACCGGCGCTGGCGGTTGGAGACCATTAAAGCCGACGGTTCTGATTACTGAACCATTAATTATGGTTATTATGGGCTGCCTATAAATAGGGCTCACCCTCTCCCTTTAACAGCCCATAATTAGACTGTTTTCTTTTCGAGAGCAATTGCTCTGAGAATTTCCGCCTTCTTCAGAGTCTCTAACAGGGGCCTGCCTCCATGGATGAAGATGACCGTATGGACAAATGATTGAGGCTAAACCTGCACACAAAATACGAGATTATAGAACTTAAGAAAGAATATGTGCAAGTGCTCAATTCTTCCGCTATAGCAAGTGGCTATGCGGGTCGTGATCCACAAGGAGGGTTGTGGAGGGTTTGCGATGGAAGCGTTTACAGTTTTATTGAAATCGTTATAAAAACCAAACGAGAGTTCTTCTCTATTCTTAAAGTTAAGAAAAAGAAAAAGAAAGTTAATGGTAAAGTTAAGAAGAAAGCGAGAGATGAAGAAGGTGGAAAATCAGAAAACGATGAAAAGCGACTATGTACAATGAAGTGGAAAGAAGAATGAACATGATTTGGAAGAAGTGGTTGGTGATCTAAACTAAGAAAGAAAAGAAAGAAAGTAAAGAAAAGTGAAGCGATACTTACCTAGGTTGATTCATGACTTACTTGAAAACCTTTTTGCAAGTTCTACCTTTTTGCTTCGGAGGCGTTCAACGCATAGATCATAAACTCGAGCTCGGTCCCCGTGCACATTATATCGTCAAGCATAAGAAGAACGAAGTGATGCGGAGCTTGGAAGAGGAGAATGTCTTCATGAACTATCGCTGGCTCTCACGTAGCTTAGTTAGACTTGCTTTGGAATTCACTTGTACACTTCAACAACAACCAAGGTAAAGTAGAAGAGGAAGAGAGAAGCAAAAACAAATGTAAAGTAAAGCAGAATAGAAAACAAACAAAGCATTTACCTTTATTACTTGCTGAGACAATGAAAGAAAGGAGTAGGGTACATCGTCGGTGTCACTCTCAACATCAGCCCCTTTCTCTTACTTACATGAATCTTCTTCTACCCTAAGCTACATACAAGTTACATAAAAGTAAAAACTAAACTACAATATGGAAAAACTAGTCTAAGATCCTAACTCTGCATTGGCCTCCCTTTTGCCGAGTGCAGGTATTTATAGGAGAAATGGAGGGGGTAGAGGTGGATATTCAGTTCTGATCTGCTGTTTGTTGGCTTGTTGATTGCTGAATATCACTTAACAACTGACAGAATTAGAAATAATGATCAACATAAGAGTTATAGCTCTGTCAGTTTGCTTTCTGGATCATTTGAATCATCAGAATTGAGATTCTGTAGCAAAAGTTATGATTCGAATACTAAAATGTATCCAGTCAGAATCTGAATCAAACTTGCTTGATCTTTGCTTCAACCGATCGATTCTGAGAGGATTCTTCTCAACCATTTTTCAACCTCTTGATTTTTCCCTTATTTACTGAGTGTGAATTAACTCTGATTTAATTCAGAATTTTTGTGGGCTTTGGGCTCATTTTTCTTCATCTCCTTAAAGAATGGGCCTGCAAATAAATTAAGCAATTAATTAGGACAATACAGGCTTTTATTCTAAAATAAGTATGGAAATATGATATTAAATATGCAACATTAGCGACCAATCACACCCCCATACCTATCTTTTGCTCGTCCTCGAGCAAAACAACTAAACTATACTAAGGATTATTAGACCACTTTCGCAGGTCGCGCGATTGCACTGAGCATGTGCAACAAGCCGTTAAACCTCTAGGTTCCCCCTAGAGGACGAGTTTTGTCTCGTGAGGGTTTTCAGCGGATTGCACCCACAAAATCCATAAAGAAAGGGAAATAAAGAGTTAGTATTTTCGAAAAGCATTTTGAAAGAGAAAAATATTTGAAATATGATTGTAAGATCTAAGCAATCTATAAGTTATAGGAAAACTGAATCTTTCATTCCTAAACTTAGTCTCTATTCAAAAATTTGTTATCAATCAAAGTAAGGAGTCAAATTGTACTTCTCATCTAGTCTATTACTTTACCCTAAGTCATATGCACCTTGTGACTGTAAAAATTTTGACTAAGGGTTCATTAACTCTAACTCTTATGCCTTATTTATTTATATATATACTTTTTTTTGTGGTATTATTCCTTAGTTCTATTAGGCTTTCTAATCTGCCCATGTAACGAGCCTCTAATCGATGACTCCCAAACCAGACGGTCTTAGGGCACCAGGTGAGAAGACACCCCTAGGACTTAAAGACTCGAGCAAACAAGGCCACAAAACTAAGGATTTTATTATATGAACCTCTTTTAGGCGTGAATACTTATGCTTTATTAGGCACAAATACCCAACTTAATCAGAGGATCTAATCATCTTTCGCATAAATACTAAGGCTTGCTTAGGCCAAAGCACCTAGCTAATCAATAATTAGATTTATTCATTTTTTTTACTTATCTAATCATCTTTCGTATAAATACTAAGGCTTGCTTAGGCCAAAGCACCTAGCTAATCAATAATTAGACTTATTCATATTTTTTTTTAAGGCATAAGAATCTTTGTTTTTGAACCCTAAGTGTGTAAGTGTATGAAGTGTGCATATTTCATCAAGGTAAAGATCAAGACTAAATTACTTTGACAAATTATCTTCCTAACTCTAAAAATCAAACAAATAATCTTATTTTGACCAAGTATAAGAAATCCTAATTTAGATTTTCCTATTCCTTAAAATTAACTTAATTTCTTACAAAAATAAGTCAAAATATTGTTTCTATTTTTCAAAAAGTTTTTAAAAGTAAAGGAAAATGTTAAAATGTTTTTTTTTATTTTAAAGAAAAAGAAAAGTTATGTTAGACCCTCCCCCACACCTATCTCATGCATTGTCCTCAATGTATGAATTAATGCATAGATGCATGAAAAAGAAGAAAGGGAAGGAAAGTGTTACCTTATGGTGGTGGTTCCGGTGGTGGTCTGATTGGTCCACGAAACGCGGCCCAATCAACTTTTCTTGGGTCTCAGAGGAACCCACCAAGAATTTCTTTAATATAACCCATTAAAAGATGAATCCATAAAGGATCTTTATTAAGTATTTAACCCCATCTAATTTCCATATTTCATAATTGATTTCGGAGTCATATTTATCAACCACTTCGTCCCAGAATGGAGTATGAAATGATAGAACGGTTGACTTGGACTCAGGAATGACAGGAACTAATACCGACTCAGGAAGGTGACTTAAGTCAAGTAAAGGTTCAGGAGTCGAAATAGGTTCAGAAATTGGGTCCAAGTCAAGAAGTTGAAACTCTAGTCCACATTTATTTTCCAACAATGGAATGTGACCTAATATGGGTGATTCCAGTTCAGGAATGATAGGTGGAGGAATCAAAACTGACTCTAAAATATTACTCAAGTTTGGTAACAAAACAGGAGTCAAGATTGATTCAGAAAGTTGAACTGGATCATAGATTTGAGAATCTAGGTCACATATCTCATTGAGTTCAATATCAAAAAATGGAGAACTTACCAATTTGTCAATAGGATCTTCAAAAGTGTATAATTGGTCAAGTTCAATATGATCCTCAAAGATGGGTGATTTAATTTCTTTATGAATTGGTACAGGATCCAATATTGACTCCGGGAAAAAATTGAAGTCAGGTGAAGATACCGGAGTCATAATCGAATCAGGAAATGGAATTGAATCACTAAGTTGGGGTTCAGGATCATAATCATTTTCAAGTTCTATTTCAGGAAAAGGAAAACTAGCCAAACTATCAATATCATTTGGAGTTTGGGTAAGTTCACATGGTTGTTCTGAAATGGAATATTGATTTCCAAAATTACATGACTCTTCGGCTCTAACAGAATGGTAAGTGACATCAGGACGGTGGGAACGTAGAGATTCGACCATCATATCTATGTCACGATTTCTAGCATTTTGAGCAAGAGTCATGGCTTCTAGCATCTTTTCATAATTGATGGGTTCATTGTTTTGATGAAAAGATGAGGAGTTGTCTTGGAAGTGGTATTGAAATTGTGAGTCCATCAGATTTTGGGATTTGTGTTTGGACTCATGCATACTCCGTTCCAAAATTGATGGTTTCCTATTTTGGACGGGTGGAACTGAGTATGAATCTTGAACATAATGTGGACTGGGTGGAGAAGGAGGGCAAGGTGGTTGGAAATTATGCTCGGGGGAGGTGAATCCCCACGACTCGGTGAAGAGTTGAAATCATTATGGAAATAATAGTTATTAGATGGGGGGTATGGGTTATATTGATTCGGATAAGACCAATCTGGCACACTAGGTTGGTCAAAATTATGATATGCCGGGTTGGTAATATCCGAAAATGAAGTCGGTGTGTAATATGGATTATTATTGAAGTTGAAAAAATTATTGTTATAGTCCATATCACACAATAGAATACACACAAAAAAGAAAGAAAATCAAACAAATAAACAAACAAGAAAGAAAAAAATTCTAACCTAAGTTAGGGTAGACCTATGACCTAGACGACCTAACTGATTAGACTGTCCACGGGAGGTCTAATGTAGACTTTGACCACAAGCTAATCAGCCAGGTCAGGGCAAGGTTGGTGGAGGTTTTCCGTCAAAGACGTTCCTTAATTAAATAACCACCAACCTTCGAGCTTTCGGCCCTCAATCCCTTTCCTAGACACTGATTTTGCAGGAGTCAGATTCCAACATTTTTCCCCCTTAGGATAATCTCCTAATTGAGTCCGAGGTGTCCCTAGGGCCAACGTCTACTCAATTTTAGTTAAGCTTGGGTTAGTGAGTGCTTGGAGATGGTTTGTGGGCTAAGGAAGGGTAATGACTTCCCCACCTTATCTTGATTCGGATTTTGCCCTTAGAATTGATTCGTGCAAGTGTGCAAGATATAGAAAAGTAGCATTCAAAAGAAAAATCACCCAAGAATGTTTCTTAAACTATATGCTATGCATACATACCTTGTCTCCAGCTCTCTTCAACAGTAAAGATAAATGAATTGAAAAACGCATGCCTAAAATGCAAACGTCTAATCAATTTTTAACTTTTGCAACAAACGTTTTACTGTTGATTATTAGCAGGCTTATGTGATGGCATATAAGAAATAAAGAATTGCAGAAAACTAGAATCTACAAAGCAAGCAGCCCTGCAAAAACCTGTTAGTAGTCAACTCGTCCTTGTCGCGGATCCGCGGCTTTTGCCGTGGAAACGCGGCAATTCAGAGGGCCCTTGGTCTCTGCTTTCTATAGCAGAGGCCCAAGGCCACTTATATGTTACTGCAACCTTAAATTTCAGCTTTACTTGCCCTGAACCTGCAACAGAGAAAAAATTGTTTAGTTCTAAAAAATTCAGATTTCTAAAAAAAATTCAGATTTAATAAAAAAACATGTTACCCTCCCCGGCAACGGCGCCAAAATTTGATTGAGGCTAAACCTGCACACAAAATACGAGATTATAGAACTTAAGAAAGAATATGTGCAAGTGCTCAATTCTTCCGCTATAGCAAGTGGCTATGCGGGTCGTGATCCACAAGGAGGGTTGTGGAGGGTTTGCGAGGGAAGCGTTTACAGTTTTATTGAAATCGTTATAAAAACCAAACGAGAGTTCTTCTCTATTCTTAAAGTTAAGAAAAAAGAAAAAGAAAGTTAATGGTTAAAGTTAAGAAGAAAGCGAGAGATGAAGAAGGTGGAAAATCAGAAAACGATGAAAAGCGACTATGTACAATGAAGTGGAAAGAAGAATGAACATGATTTGGAAGAAGTGGTTGGTGATCTAAACTAAGAAAGAAAAGAAAGAAAGTAAAGAAAAGTGAAGCGATACTTACCTAGGTTGATTCATGACTTACTTGAAAGCCTTTTTGCAAGTTCTACCTTTTTGCTTCGGAGGCGTTCAACGCATAGATCATAAACTCGAGCTCGGTCCCCGTGCACATTATATCGTCAAGCATAAGAAGAACGAAGTGATGCGGAGCTTGGAAGAGGAGAATGTCTTCATGAACTATCGCTGGCTCTCACGTAGCTTAGTTAGACTTGCTTTGGAATTCACTTGTACACTTCAACAACAACCAAGGTAAAGTAGAAGAGGAAGAGAGAAGCAAAAACAAATGTAAAGTAAAGCAGAATAGAAAACAAACAAAGCATTTACCTTTATTACTTGCTGAGACAATGAAAGAAAGGAGTAGGGTACATCGTCGGTGTCACTCTCAACATCAGCCCCTTTCTCTTACTTACATGAATCTTCTTCTACCCTAAGCTACATACAAGTTACATAAAAGTAAAAACTAAACTACAATATGGAAAAACTAGTCTAAGATCCTAACTCTGCATTGGCCTCCCTTTTGCCGTTGAGTGCAGGTATTTATAGGAGAAATGGAGGGGGTAGAGGTGGATATTCAGTTCTGATCTGCTGTTTGTTGGCTTGTTGATTGCTGAATATCACTTAACAACTGACAGAATTAGAAATAATGATCAACATAAGAGTTATAGCTCTGTCAGTCTGCTTTCTGGATCATTTTGAATCATCAGAATTGAGATTCTGTAGCAAAAGTTATGATTCGAATACTAAAATGTATCCAGTCAGAATCTGAATCAAACTTGCTTGATCTTTGCTTCAACCGATCCATTCTGAGAGGATTCTTCTCAACCATTTTTCAACCTCTTGATTTTTCCCTTATTTACTGAGTGTGAATTAACTCTGATTTAATTCAGAATTTTGTGGGCTTTGGGCTCATTTTTCTTCATCTCCTTAAAGAATGGGCCTGCAAATAAATTAAGCAATTAATTAGGACAATACAGGCTTTTATTCTAAAATAAGTATGGAAATATGATATTAAATATGCAACATTAGCGACCAATCAACAAACTTGATCGATGTTCGTCCACAAGGAAAGAAGTCATAGACCTCATCGTCCACAAGGGAAGAAGTCATGGTCCTCGTCGTTTACAAGGGAAGAAGTCATGATCCCTGACGAGGACTTAACCTCATCAAGATCTCCTCGGACTTGATGCACCAGTAAAGCTTGCTGGCATGGCATGGTCAGAGTGGGTATGCGGCGGGGATGTGGTGGATATAGTGGTGGGTAGCATACCTTGTGAGGTCTCACTCTCCCTTTAACAGCCCATAATTAGACTGTTTTCTTTCGAGAGCAATTTCGTCCACAAGGGAAGAAGTCATAGACCTCATCGTCCACAAGGGAAGAAGTCATGGTGGGTAGCATACCCTGTGAGGTCTTAAAACCTTCTCTCTTACCCCAGAAGTGACATCGAGGAAATTCCATGCTCACTGGATAACCTTCTGGTGGAAGAGATGTTCATCAACGAAGGATCGTATCCCGCCACTTTGGAGGGTCAGGTGGAATCGGAGATTCTGCTGCCACCAGACCTCAATAAACACCACTGCTCTTAGTCAACAAGGGCTCTTTTGATGTTTAGTCTTCTTTGTACTGCTGTATTGTAGCACTCAATCTTATTGTATAAGAGAGCGTCTTTTGATGTTTAGTCTTCTTTGTACTGTTGTATTGTAACACTCAATCTTATTGTATAAGAGAGCGTTTTGTATCATTTTCACATGCCTGGAGATAAATGCCTGGACATAAATAAAAATAATATTTGTTTTTTAATAAACTACGACGTAGGTCGCAGTCATGCATTGCAAACAAAACAACTTGGACCAGAGACGACACTGCGACCAAGGTCACATAAGACTACATTGCAAACAGAAACAACTGCGACCAGGGTCGACAGTGCGACCAAAGACTGTGACTAACAAACTTCTGCGGTGACGTGTCACCTCTGAAAAACACCTAGAGGGGGGGTGAATAGGTGTGAATGCTAATCTAGGAAACTAAATGCAAACTAAGTGCGCTAAATGCGGAAGCTAATGCAAATTATGCACAAACTAATACAATACAACAAGTGTAGCCGAATTCCCCTTTTGAGGCTCTGGACTAACTCCCCTTGATCCCCTTGAAATGGGTTGAGGTGCTATGTGAAGCTCTTGTTGGATGAGTATAAGTTAGGCACACACACAAGCAATCCAAGCAATATAAAATACACACAATCAAGCCAAGCATATAAGAATGAATAGCAATATGAATAAATGCAAGGCAATATGAAATATGCACAACACAAGCAAATATGATATGATATGAATATGATGCTTTGCACAAATATAAGAGAGAGAGTTAGAGAGACAATGGATCAATACGCAAACACCAAGATTTGTTTCGAGGTTCGAGCACCTTGCTCTACATCCCCGCCTACACCACCGTGTAGGATTTCCACTATCTCAACTCCCACCGAGGGAACCTCTACCAAAGAGGATTTCTTACAACTCTAGGAGTACCAAACTCCTCTCTCAACAACAACCTCCTCACAACCGAGGGGTTAGGCCCGTAGCCAATACAACAACCAATCCACACACCTCCACCGAAGAGGCTCACAACCAAACTCCACCTCTACCTAAGAGGGATCCACAACACAATCACCCGATCACCTCTACCGAAGAGGGATTCACAAATATAAGGGTGTTTACAACAATGAGGTTTACAACAAACAACCTCAAACACTTCTCTTTCTTTTTCTCTTATCTTTTTCCACAAAAACAAGATCCTAATAGTTTAGGATAGAAGATAGCTCAAGTGTGGAATCAAAGTGTTTTTGGAAACAAGCAACAAAGAAAAACTACTTGGGAAATCTCTTGTATATGATAGAAAATGAAATACCAAATCAAAATCCCAAAACCTAGTTTTCTTTGATTTTCCAAAAACCCAAAACAAATAAAGATGAGAAGTTTTAAAGCCCCAAAAACTCTTTTAAAACTCTTTTAAACACTTCAGAAAACTGAAAATTTTTCTCTTAAAAAACTTAGCCAAAAATCCCCAAAGAGATGGGGTTTATATAGCCCCCAAACAAAACTAGCCGTTAGGCTGAGCTGGCAGTCTGACAGACTGCCGGTCGACCGGTCCGGTCGACCGCCAACGGTCAGAATTATGACCGTTGGGCAACTGCGATCGACCGGCCCGGTCGACCGAGAAAACCCGAGAGCAGAGCTCTCAACTCGGTCGACCGTCCCGGTCGACCGTGTCTGTGCCTAACAGACGTGCACGTCTGTGCACGTCGGTCGACCGCAACGGTCGACCGGCCCTTGGTGCGGTCGACCGTCGCGGTCGACCGACCAGCCTGTCAGCACAAAACAAGGTCAGAAAATTTTGGAAAAATATTTTATAAAAACCTTTTATCATTTCTGAAAATTCCATAAAACTTATTTATCATTTTATGTTGAAACATAAACATGTGATAAAATTTCAAGACAATATATCAACATATCAATTCATTTTTGAGTCTTGCAAATTTTATCAAAAACAAAACCTTGTATTTTGTCAAACTTGATTTTTCCAAAACATGAATAGGGATATCAAAATAAGTTTGTTTACCAAGTTAAAGCATGTATGTATAAATAAAAAACATCTACTATACATATAACATATGTAAACTTGTTTTGATCAACTATTCATAAAAACCAAATATCAAATCATAAAACGTGTGTGTTTTGTGTTCACTTGAGCATATCAACTAAACTAAGCTTTACAAATGGATCTAAAACTCTATCTAAACTAGGATACCTAAGTCTTCTTGACGATCTTCATCTTCAAGTAGACTTGCTCCAAAACTCCGTGATTCTCCAAGTGCAAAGGTATGATCTTTAAGCTTTGGCACCGGAATCAACATGAATAGCTTCTAAACACCTTGTTGAAGCTAATCACTAACTAATATCCTGTTAATGATCTGAAACTTAGAAACACAAGAATATTAGTAAACATAACTACATGAGTTGATCATCATCAAAACTAGAGTGGAAGGCCATTGGGCCAACAATCTCCCCCTTTTTGATGATGACAAAACTCATGGAGTTATATTTGCATGGATTAAAGATAAGCTTCAAGGAAGCTCCCCCTTAACTCATGCATAGGGATAAACAATAAATATATGCAATGAATGTTAAACATGAAACATGCGTATGCATAAACAATAAATGGTTCTAGATATCAAATGGAATATTCAAAACAAAATAAGCTCTAGATACCAATTACAAAGCAAACTCTATATATCAATTAAACTTAATATTCTTGAGATTAAAATATAATATATGCATATAAAACATAAGCATGCATATAAAACTCAAATACTTCTCCCCCTTTTTGTCAATCATCAACAAAGGGGTAAACAATCAAAACCATAGATAAAATGAGGGGTAAAAATCTTTCTCCCCCTTTTTGTCAATCAAAACAATGCAAACAATGTTCTCCCCCTTTTTGTCTAAAACAAAAAAAATCAATAAGGGGTGACTACAAACATGATATCAATTAAAAAAATATGTCAATGAAGTATCTTGATACCAATAAACAAGGATCAATATATGTTATATGCTATATACATTCATGAAGAGGAAGACGCTAAGTTAGCTTCCCTACACATATGCATTACATGAAGAAAGGATGTCAAGCCCCAATTCACATAACACATATTATGTAATGCATAAGAGGAGATGTGAAGCTCCCCCTACACACGTATATCATATAAAGAAGAGTTGTCAAGCTCCTCAATTTATAATATACTCAACATGAATCTATATGTAAGAGAGATGTTAAGCTCTCCTTGCATATAGGAAATACAAATCAAAACTTTGAATATTTTCTTTAAACAAAATTTTGAAAATACCAATTGTAATTAAACATAAGTCTTGAATTCTTAAACATGAATCTTGAAACCAAAACAAATTTTGAATTTCTTAAATATGATACTAATTGTAAATATTTTACCAATTGAAAAGATTTTACAAACATATTGAAAAGATTTTTACATAGAAACATTGATACCAATAGTAAGAATTGTTCATTTTAAAAACATATAATTTGATGTTGATATCATATGTTTAAAATAACAACTTTTAATCATAAAGAGTGGGAGTACAAATACCAATTGAAATACAAAATCAAATTTTCTCCCCTTTATGAAATACAAACTAAAGTCATGCATAGTCTTGATATCAATTTAAAAGTAATCAATTTAAACAAAATTGAAACTCAAGCACTAGCATAAACATAAACATATATATGTATGAAAAATAGATACCAATAGAAATTGATATACTTGGAATTTAAAGCATACATACATACAAAACATATATGAGTATACCAGAAGATCAAAATGATACCAATTGAAAGAGTTCAATGATACCAATTGACATAACAATAAGTTCAAGTGTATACATCATATTCTCTACCACCCAATCATAATTCAAGTTTTAAAGATTTTCAATTTAGGGCATACATGAACATGATCTCCCATCCTACCGCCCTTGGATGGTAGGGGTTTTCAAAGATAGATTTGAAAATGTAGTTTTGTTTGAAAATCACTATCAAAATGAAGAACACCGCAACTAGTTAAATGGAAAACTTGTTAACTAGCACGAAATCCTTCAAGTAAGGAATAAAACAAAAATGAAATTCACATGATAATCATCACTCTAACCAATAAAGCATAACTCATGAGAAACAAAATATGAGCAATAGATATGAGTGTACAAATAATATGTGAAGATCATAATCATGAAAAATATTTCATTAAGCTCAATTATTCCTTAAAACATAATTCCATCAAAAACATGAAAAATCATATAAAACTCCTTATTTAATCTTCAAGGCATATGTATGTCTAATGCAAGCTAAAATATACATACATATCCAAAACTCAACGAGTCCACTAAATGTATATTCATGAAGGCACGTGGCTCAAAAAGATGTATATGTATAAGATTAGTTTGAACTAGATAGACATATACATGAAGTTAAACATAAATACATGAAACATGAAAAACTAAATTTTCATCACAACAAATTTCATTTCAAGGTATATGTATGAATTGTCAAACATGAAGTATACATACATATCCCTAAACACAATTGAGTCCAAATATAGATTTGCATGAAAGGCAAATGACTCAAGGGGTATACATGTATATCTTAAAGTTTGGCAATACAAACATATACATGAAGTGAAACACACAATCATAAAACAAATCCAAAAATGGAATACAAGTTTGAAATGTATGAATCATCAAAACTAGACTATACTAGCACATCTAATGGGTTCAAATAAGCAATCAAGCTCAACATATATAGATTTATTTATAGCCCACTCTATGTACAAGTATATAACTAGTCTTAATGAAAACAAACATCTAAACATATATTCAAAACATGAAGCATCAAAACAAGTATAAAAGTCATCATGATAAAACTAAAACATGATTACTATGTAAATTCACATGTATTAGATTCATGATGTACATTATAGCTTAAACAAAATTGAGAACACTAAATATGGGTTCATATAAGCATATGTGTCTCAAATACTATACATGTATGTCAAGGATCTAATAAACATGGAATGAACATACTAATCCATAGACATCAAAAACATGCCATAAACAAATGAATATGAAAGCATGGGAGTTTAGGAATCGTTACCAAAACCTCAAGGCAACTCTCCTTGTCTCCAAAACTTGGTGGTCCTCTCCACCATCTCTTCCCTTGAAAGTGATGCATCCATATGATTTCCTTTTAGTACGGAACGCATCCACTCCAAGGTGCTAACACTCTCACGTCATGTGAGAGCCCACACCTACATCAAAAATAATAGGAGGGGTGGTCTTTGGTACCCATACTCTTTTGGGTCCATGGGGGTTAGTCCCTTCTCTAACCCAAACAAAGTTCTTTGCTAAATTTGGAGTATTTACTCTATCATAGCAAAATTTAACAAGGTGGCCCTTACGTCCACAATGTGTACATGAGTACACATGAGCATACATGTGTTGATGGTGTTCGTGTGGAGCATGTGTATGCCGTGATGGGTGTGCATGCATAAAGGATGGAACTTGTTTCTTTCGAACCAAGGTTTCCAACCGTGAGTGGTTCATGGCACATTGGCTCATAGTGGAGCCCAAACAATCCATTTTCTTCTTTAACAAATTTATATCATTTTCGAGCATAGAAGAAGTGGAACATGCAATGGGTGATTTAGGTGAAACTACCCTAGCATGGCAAACATGAGAATCAATCTTATTTTGTAAAACAATATTTTTCTCTAAGCAAACATTTAAATCATTGGAAATAGAAATGATTTTGTTTTTCAAAACAACATTCTCTTTTAAAACAAAATCAACTTTAGAAGATAAATTTTCATTTTTCTTCAAAAGAATTTCACAATCATTTTTAGACTTTAAAAATTTATTTTCTTTAAAAGCAAGTTCCAATTGAGATCTCAATGAATCCCTTTCATTATAGGCCTCAATTTTCTCTTGCAAAACACAATCAAGTTTAGAATGCAAACATCTATTTTCTTTTTCAATATCTAGACTTTTCTTTTTCAACACGTTATATTTTTCTATTAACTTTTCACACACAATAGATAGTTCTTCATTTAAGGCATGGGGATCAACATAATCATTTGAAGAACTAGCACAATCATTACTATCTAGGTGGGATTCCGAATGTACCTCAAGGGAGTCATTCCCTTGGACCATGAAGCATTGTGGATCAGATTCTCCACTAGATTCCTCTTCTTGAATTTGAACTTGAAGCTCCGAGGTGGTGGTGGTTGTCAATTTGTTCCACACTGCAAAGGCGGAATCAAAGTTAGAAACACATAAGAGATAATCTTTAGGAAGAGTGCTTCTAATGGCCTCTAGGGCTTGTGCATTGGCCCCTATATGATTGCTATCACCAAGATAACATCTCTTGGTGGCGGCAAGGAAAACATGCAAACCTAGGGTCTTTAGGTACATGGACATCCTATACTTCCAAACATCAATGTTGGAAGGGTCAAAGCTAGGAGGGGTCATGAAGTCCATGGTAAACTATATATGAATGTGCAAACAAACAAATGCAAATGAGATTAGCAAGCAAATGGATCACTCCTAGGATGTTAAGCCTAAGTATCAGGAGCACTAGCTCTGATACCTATTGAAAAACACTTAGAGGGGGGGTGAATAGGTGTGAATGCTAATCTAGGAAACTAAATGCAAACTAAGTGCGCTAAATGCGGAAGCTAATGCAAATTATGCACAAACTAATACAATACAACAAGTGTAGCCGAATTCCCCTTTCGAGGCTCTGGACTAACTCCCCTTGATTCCCCTTGAAATGGGTTGAGGTGCTATGTGAAGCTCTTGTTGGATGAGTATAAGTTAGGCACACACACAAGCAATCCAAGCAATATAAAATACACACAATCAAGCCAAGCATATAAGAATGAATAGCAATATGAATAAATGCAACGCAATATGAAATATGCACAACACAAGCAAATATGATATGATATGAATATGATGCTTTGCACAAATATAAGAGAGAGTTAGAGAGACAATGGATCAATACGCAAACACCAAGATTTGTTTCGAGGTTCGAGCACCTTGCTCTACATCCCCGCCTACACCACCGTGTAGGATTTTCACTATCTCAACTCCCACCGAGGGAACCTCTACCAAAGAGGATTTCTTACAACTCTAGGAGTACCAAACTCCTCTCTCAACAACAACCTCCTCACAACCGAGGGGTTAGGCCCGTAGCCAATACAACAACCAATCCACACACCTCCACCGAAGAGGCTCACAACCAAACTCCACCTCTACCTAAGAGGGATCCACAACACAATCACCCGATCACCTCTACCGAAGAGGGATTCACAAATATAAGGGTGTTTACAACAATGAGGTTTACAACAAACAACCTCAAACACTTCTCTTTCTTTTTCTCTTATCTTTTTCCACAAAAACAAGATCCTAATAGTTTAGGATAGAAGATAGCTCAAGTGTGGAATCAAAGTGTTTTTGGAAATAAGGAACAAAGAAAAACTACTTGGGAAATCTCTTATATATGATAGAAAATGAAATACCAAATCAAAATCCCAAAACCTAGTTTTCTTTGATTTTCCAAAAACCCAAAACAAATAAAGATGAGAAGTTTTAAAGCCCCAAAAACTCTTTTAAAACTCTTTTAAACACTTCAGAAAACTGGAAATTTTTCTCTTAAAAAACTTGGCCAAAAATCCCCAAAGAGATGGGGTTTATATAGCCCCCAAACAAAACTAGCCGTTAGGCTGAGCTGGCAGTCTGACAGACTGCCGGTCGACCGGTCCGGTCGACCGCCAACGGTCAGAATTATGACCGTTGGGCAACTACGGTCGACCGGCCCGGTCGACCGAGAAAACCCGAGAGCAGAGCTCTCAACTCGGTCGACCGTCCCGGTCGACCGTGTCTGTGCCTAACAGACGTGCACGTCTGTGCACGTCGGTCGACCGCAACGGTCGACCGGCCCTTGGTGCGGTCGACCGTCGCGGTCGACCGACCAGCCTGTCAGCACAAAACAAGGTCAGAAAATTTTGGAAAAATATTTTATAAAAACCTTTTATCATTTCTGAAAATTCCATAAAACTTGTTTTATCATTTTATGTTGAAACATAAACATGTGATAAAAATTTCAAGACAATATATCAACATATCAATTCATTTTTGAGTCTTGCAAATTTTATCAAAAACAAAACCTTGTATTTTGTCAAACTTGATTTTTCCAAAACATGAATAGGGATATCAAAATAAGTTTGTTTACCAAGTTAAAGCATGTATGTATAAATAAAAAACATCTACTATACATATAACATATGTAAACTTGTTTTGATCAACTATTCATAAAAACCAAATATCAAATCATAAAACATGTGTGTTTTGTGTTCACTTGAGCATATCAACTAAACTAAGCTTTACAAATGGATCTAAAACTCTATCTAAACTAGGATACCTAAGTCTTCTTGACGATCTTCATCTTCAAGTAGACTTGCTCCAAAACTCCGTGATTCTCCAAGTGCAAAGGTATGATCTTTAAGCTTTGGCACCGGAATCAACATGAATAGCTTCTAAACACCTTGTTGAAGCTAATCACCAACTAATATCCTGTTAATGATCTGAAACTTAGAAACACAAGAATATTAGTAAACATAACTACATGAGTTGATCATCATCAAAACTAGAGTGGAAGGCTATTGGGCCAACAACCTCGTCGCAGTGTTGTTGTTGATTAAGACTAAAGACCGGCAGCTGCGACGAAGGTCGCAGATTATTTTTTTAAGACTGCGGCCAGCAACTGCGACCAAGGTCGCAGTGGTGTTGTTGATTAAAAATAAAGACCAGCGAATGCGACCAAGGTCGCAGTGTATTTTATTAAGTCCAAAAACCAGCAACTGCGACCAAGGTCGCATTGTATTTTATTAAGACTACGGTTAGCAACTGCGACCAAGGTAGCAGTGTTGTTGTTTAAGACTAAAGACCAGCAACTGCGACCAAGGTCGCAGTTTATTTATTAAGTCTGCGTCCTGCAACTGCGACCAAAGTCGCAACCTTTCATTTTAAAAATTTATACGGGTGAAGTAATATAATTATTAACTGCGTCCATGATCGCAGTATATTCGTTTAGCG
Organism: Agave tequilana; assembly: GCA_038442645.1. Taxonomy (NCBI): domain Eukaryota; kingdom Viridiplantae; phylum Streptophyta; class Magnoliopsida; order Asparagales; family Asparagaceae; genus Agave; species Agave tequilana. Next base: position 149,483 of record JAVJIF010004447.1, read on the forward strand.
TAAAATATTTAAAATGAAGGTTTGTAACAATTGTACAGCATTTCAACCATGACATAGTAGTAAAAAATGTAATTCACACAATTAACTTTAGAAAACAGATTTATATATATTTAAAAAAAATACAAAATATAATTTTTTAAACTTCTAATCCTCGTCATCACCATCGTAATCAGATTCGTCGTCAAGAGTCATGCTTTCGTCTTTTGTATCGCTTTCTGTCTCTTCCTCCTCTTCAGCGACATTCTCCTCTTCGCTTTCTTGCTCTTCATGTTTGTATTTTGGTTCATCAATGAACTCTCAGAACGGGTCGTCTGTATCAAGCTCATCCTCTGACCCGTAGAGAGGCATATCTTCAGAACTATACATCCAATCATCATTAGATGATTGGCTTCTTTCCGGTGAAGACGGTGGAGGAGACATTTTTTTGAGTCTATTGACCGAACAGTGAGAGTAACAAGTTTGAGCAAAAATAATTTAGTATGTTTGTAATCCTTTGCTGATGACCCTTTATATATTTTTAATCCTGGAATTCCAAAGGGTTTAAGCTCTCAAACCACGTGAATATCTCCCAAACTTATTTTCTACCTTTTCCCAAAAATTGTGTATACTTCCTAGGTGACTGTTCAGTTATCCAAAACAGTTTAAAAGTTAATACACTATAACTTTAAATTACTTTGAACTCCAAAACAGTACATTATTGCGACCATAGTCGCATTAGGAACTGATAAATGATTAACTGCGACCATAAATTGCATCCGTAGTAGGACTGCGACTATGGTCGCAGTTTGGATATGTAATTAAAAGAGCTTATAAATTAATATAGTGAGAAAGAAATCTTACAAAAAAAATAGAATTAAAAGCTTTTAAAAGAAGACAAAATATAATTGAATATCAGAAGATCAGGAAATCCTAATCCTCGTCATTATCCCCATCATAAGCAGATTCATCGTCTTCATTCTTCTGCTCTTCCTCTTCATCACTTATTTTCTCATCATCTTCCTGTTTTTGAGCTTTTTTGTTTCACCAATGAACTCCCAGAATGGATCGTCTCTATCAAGCTCTTCGTCTGACCCGTTGCTAGGAAGCGAGCCTACAGCATCAGAGGACATGCTTTCATCAAGCATGTCTCCGTCAAGTGGCAGAGGAATAATGTCTTCTTCACTAACCCACATGAAAACTTCATTATCATCATGAATAGGAGGACCAGTTAATACATTATTTGATGTAGTAAGATAGTCAAAAGGAGTGAAGTCCAGACTGGTATCAGATTCACTAGAATATCCTGAAGACAAAGGACCGGTGGGGGAACGATTGAAGTTGAAATCTAAGTGTTCAGAGGAAGAAGATGGGGAAGACATGATTCAAGAATGAATTTTTTTTGGAAGTTTTTGAAATCAAATTGAAAAGGAAGAGCAAAAATATAGTTTTTAGGTATGAGATAATATATTAGTAACAAGCATTATATAAAGGTGAATATTTGTGGAAGAACATGAATAGTAATAATAATTGTTAGAGGTGATGGTTTAGTATGGTAAGAAGTGATAAAAAAAATAAATATTTAATTGAAGATTTATTGCAGGAGAATCCGAAGTACAAATTAACTTTTTATAAAATTGTTTGGCTATATCTTTAGATTACGTATGGTGCACATCTTTCCTTTCTCGAGATTAACATTAGTGCATCTCTTTTTTCTAAACTGTTGTTGTATCACGGTAGAAAGAATATTAATTACTTCATTTAATTCAGTGTAATTAATATAGTAATTTTTATAAGATTTGATATACGCGAATTGATCTCAGGGTCGCGTGGCTAATCCACCCTAGTCGTATATTAAAAATCTTTTACATAAGGCATAGGAAAGAAGATTGCGACTTTGGTCGCAGTACTGAAGGAGGTCGCATTGTTGTACGATAGAATGCGACTAGGGTCGGAGACGTTATATAAAGAAGTTTTGTTATACAATGACTGCGACTAGTGATTGCGACTGTGTCGCAGTTGTCATATAAAATTGAAATTATATTGTATTAGGTCGCATAAAAACGTTTTGTTATACTATGAGTGCGATTAGTGATTGCGACTGTGTCGCAGTTGTTATATTGTATTAAGTCTGCGACCATGGCATGTTTTTTAATTTTCAATGCTTCTGCTTATTTTACATTATATTGATCCAATTTTTTTTTAATTATATTTTTCGATGTATTAAAATTACGAATTTTATAACTGTATATATATTCAACTGAATTTTTGTTTGTTCATGACTTTATTCCAGTTTAGAATTTAAAAAGGGTATTTTGGTCAATTTGTTTCACGATTGTTTAGGCGGGATTTTTTTAATTTTTTTGGCGCCAACACACTGCGGCCGATGTGTGGCATATATTCAGCCACGTCCTGCCGGCTGAGAAACTATCTCAGGCTGCAGGCTGAGGTACAGTAACCATATATATATATATATATATATATATATATAAATGGAGAAGGTAAAAGACCTTCGCCGTTAAAAGTAAATGATTAGTAAATGGACGGCTTCGAGTCATCTAAAGGCTCTTCCAATTTAGTTAACAAAATCAACTACACATCAGCAAAACTAAAATAAGATTTAGATAATTGCATAATTTCGTCTCCGTCGGTTTCATCCATTCGGAAAAGACCATCTAAATTTCTAAGATGAAAGGGATACGCGCATCAACGTTGCACTACAGCGCACAACTTTCATCTGAAAACATAAAACACAAAACAAAAAAAATTCTTTACTAATTGAAGTATGCAAAATCGATAGTTGATAAAAGTTTTATTACCGGATGAATAATAATTTTCAACAGATGGTTAATCGATATATGTCCTGTAGCTCTAAAGAAGAATAATAAAATAAAATATCGCATCCTCCACTGATCAAATAGTCCAAGTATCTCTCTTCTCATCTCATAATGGATATGGTTGTTTGCAGGACCCATTCCTTGTTATATTTGTTTGGCATATGGTGAATGAATAGACTGTTACATGATGGGAGAGGAAATATGAATAAATTTACCTACAAGTCTTCTTTATTAAGTGGGATTAGGTGCAGATTAGCCCAGTGGAAGTCAACTTGCACATTTGATTTACTCAACACAAAAGGCAGTTAAGTCTCTAATGTGTCATTGTCTACAGTGGCAACCCTACAGTTGGTATACAAGGAGTTCAAATCTTATCACCTCAACACTTAATTATAACACTTGTCATGTTGCCGAGTTGAATTTTGAGACCGAAACGATCAGATTTTAAGTGGAACCTCACAAGATTTTACTTGGTAACGCACCGTAAATTTATCAAATCTAGAATTTCAAATTCATATCCAATCACCAGCACAATCTCATATCTATGGCGTGATTCAATGAAGAAGATGCTAGGGGAGGAGAAAGTGACCTCTACCAAATAAAAAGGTGAAGGCTTGAAGGTCAATCTTTTCTAGGATTGAAATTGTCAAAGAATTTGTGCATGGACAAACTATTGTTAATTGAGATGTATCTTTCATCTGATTACCCATCACTCGCTTGCATGAACAGCGGCAGTGTGAAAACTTTCTCGTGCTGCTACAAGAAATAACACCTAGTTGGCTTGTTGGGATTAAATTTTCGTACTTTATATATATATATTTCAACACAAGATGAAAGCAGATTTCTTGATCAGTCTCTATTGTTTGAAATGTCAAGCGCACCTTTTATATATATATTTAAAGGTAAGATGAACGGTGGCCATGTTTTGAATTATTATCTTCATTTGAGCATTTATCATATTCATATGGTGCATTTGCTTAAATTACTAGAGAGGAAAGGACAGTTCTATCATACTCATGTTTGTACATTTACCTAAATTGTTAAGACGTAAAAGGTAATTCATCTGTGATTTGACGAAGTCAGAGTTACAATCAAGTTCAATAAAATTATAAAAGGAGATAGAGTTGTGCCATTCTGGAAGGATTATGTCCGAAACTTTTCCACTCAAATATAATTCTTCGACATTTGAATACAAGATCCGTTGAAGTTGATTTATATTATTCTAAGTATTTATAAATCAAAAATAAAATGTTTTGAATAATTTTTGCTCATCAATCAAGCGGTGTAAAATGGATAGCCGAACGTAGTGAGTTGATTAGATATATATCTTTAGACATAAAAATTCTCAATCTGGCCATTTGATCAAGATTTAAAATTTTAAAAACCCCTATAAATTAAGTTTTGTTAGGTTTTAAATTTTTTACACTATTAAACTAACTAACTCGCTATTTAGACTGTCCGTTTTCTCCCTACTTGATGCATGGAAAAAAAATATTCTAAACACTTGATTTTTGACTTATAAATACTTGAAATAATATATATCAACTTTAAAAGAGTGAATCTTTCATTCGAATGTTGTATGTTAGTATTTGAATCAGAAGGATTCGACTTCGAATTCGAATTCTTTCAGAATGACACAAGTCTATCTCTATATAATAATATCTCTGTTCAGTTTTACATAGTTTTCTCTCTTTCTTGACCTTTTAAACAGTTTTGTTTTATGTAGTTGCGCCCAAATTGCATCGCTAGGGTGATTCTATCTAATTATTAAAACATTTAAAAGGCTTTTCGAAGCTCACTAAATTTGAAATTTTTGGTTCGATGGATCTTCTTACAGCTCTAAATTAACTACGAAGCATTCACAGTTGACTTTAAAAATTATATTTATCACTCATTTGAAGGTGAGATAGACGTCCTGGGCATGAAATGTCACAATTTGCCGAACTCTACATAGTAAAAAGAAAATAAACAAGTCTAAATATTATTAAACTCAAATTTGGACCATATCTAATTTTCAATAGTCATCAATACTATAATGATGCCGACCACGGTAATAAAAAGCATAGAGAGATAATAAGAAACAATATTTTAGTATTTTATCACAGTTGTGGCAAACAACTCTAACCACGTTAGATGCTTGTTTTCTACTTCAGAGGGGAAAAAAAGGTTTTTCATATATTATAATGTTACTGCATATATAATCTCTTCCAACATATTGTGCTTCCATCAATCATTCCTGCTCATAGATTTTTACCTCTTGTTGCATGTTAAAACCCATTCATCATGATTTAGATCACACAAAAGGCCATCAATAATTGTGAAATTATCTGTTGTCAAACTTGGCCCCATTTGGCCTCTCATTCTTTTTTTTTTCCCCAATTCCCACAGACTAGCAATCAACTTGCCAAATTGTTGAAGTGTCGGGTGAAGAAAGTTTGCTATATATATGTGCAAAGAAAGAGATGAGCTCTCACAAAGCAACAATGGCTTCTAGTTTCTTGCTTTCCTACCCTGAAACTCTCTTAGCAATTGCCTGCTCCTTGTCCGTTTTCCTCTACTTCAAATTGCGTGCAAGATCTGTTGTTCCGACCATCTGGCCGGTCGTCGGCATGCTCCCCGGCCTCGTCGTGAACCTTCATCACTTGCATGAGTGGGTCACTGATGCCCTCCGCGAGGCCGGGTGCACGTTCAAGTTCAACGGCCCGTGGTTCCTCGGCATGGACTTCTTGATCACTTGCGACCCTGCAAATGTCAACCATGTCTTCAATGTCAACTTCGCCAATTACCCCAAGGGCGACGAGTTCTTGGAGATGTTCGACATTCTCGGCGATGGCATCTTCAACGCCGATGACGGGTCATGGAAGAGCCAGAGGAGGAAGGCCCATGGGGTGATGAGCAGCCCAAGGTTTCGGGCTTTTGTTGCAAGGTGTAGCCGTGACAAGGTGGAGAACGGACTCATCCCTCTCATGGGCCAACTGGCCAAGAAAGGAGATGTGGTCGATTTGCAAGATGTGTTCTTGAGGCTGACGTTTGATATGACTTGCAATCTGGTGTTCGGAGTCGACCCCGGTTGCTCGTCGGAAGGGTTCCCCACAATTCCGTTTGCTCGGGCGATGGACGATGCCATGGAGGCCTTGTTCTTCAGGCATATCGTGCCGCCGCCTGTGTGGAAGTTGATGAGGTGGCTGAGGATCGGCAAGGAGAGGAAGTTGCGTGAGGCCTGGGGAGTGATAGACCAGTTCGTAGCGCAGAACATCGCCAAGAAGAAAGAGGAGAAGATTTTCAAAGAAGACTTGCTCACGTCATACATGGAAGCCGGTCAGAACGAGGGCGAGGAGATGACGATGGACAATCAGTTCCTTAGGGACACGACGGTGAGTCTCATGCTTGCGGGGAGGGACACCACGGGGGTGGCCCTCACGTGGTTCTTCTGGCTCTTGGCCAAGAACCCAGGAGTGAAATCAAAGATTCTTCAGGAACTGAGGGAGCATTCGCGTGAAATGGCGCGGCCTGGTTCTCCTCTTGTGTTCAATCCTGAGGAGATCGCGAAGTTGGTATACTTGCACGCAGCCTTGTTTGAGACTCTGAGGCTTTACCCTTCTGTTCCTTTCGAGCACAAAGGTCCCCTGCAAGCTGAGGTCCTTCCAAGCGGCGAAAGGGCCAAGTCGAAAGAGAAAATTCTGTTCTCGACGTATTCGATGGGGAGGATGGAGGGGGTGTGGGGGGAGGACTGCCTGGAATTCAAGCCTGAGAGATGGATTTCAGAGAAAGGGAGACTGAGGCACGAGCCGGCCTACAAGTTTCTGTCGTTCAACTGCGGGCCAAGGACTTGTTTGGGGAAGGACATAGCCTTCACTCAGATGAAAACTGTAGCCTCTGCCATCATATGCAACTTCGACATAGAATTGGTGGAAGGCCATGTCGTTGAGCCTAAGCATTCCATTATCCTTAACATGAAGAATGGACTCAAGGTCAAGATCAAGCAGAGGAGACAGTTGATGGATACGATAAATGGCAACTAAGTCTTGCTCTTTCTTGTTTCTCTGGACTGCAACTTGGTGTAGTAAAAATGATAATGTTGAATTAACTTGTTACGTGTCATGATATTCAAACTAAGTTCGATATTATGTAATCCCTTCTGTTCTGATAGTAAAACATTATGTATTCGTGATGACGCTATTTTGGTGAAACAAAGTGCCTTGTCTGGATTTGATGACGTTACTATAAGTAACCAAAAATGTTTGATTGTGTTTAGGTACAGTTATTTTATTAGTTGAGTAGATGTTATTAAGGTAAATTTGTGAATATCATAGTCTTAATTAGAACTGTCTGCTGTGGATTTCTTGAAAGGACGCAAGCGGTTAGAGGGCTCTCACCGAAGTTAAGAGTCTTTTACGAGTTATCGCTTATGAGTTCAAATTTCATATATTAAGGCCTGTTTGGTTAAGGGTGAAAATGAGAAAGTAAAAAAGTGAAGAAGTGGTAATAGTTCCTTTTGAAAATTGATTATTGGTTAGTAAGTTTTTTTGGTGTTTGGATGTTGTTGGGAAGTGTGGTTTGAAAAATGTTATGTCTTTTCCGGTGTTTTTATGGTAATGTGAAAGTGGAAGTGAAAAAGTTGACCACAAAGTTGACCGCAAAATAATATTAAAATAAAAATTAATTAAGAAAAATAAAAATAAACTGTAATTAGAATGCAAGTTAGATTTATATGATCAAAAAATTAACTGTTTTGTGCTTCAACTTATTACAAATGAGATTTACATGACCACAAAATTAACTGTAGCATTCTGGAAGTGAGGAAATGGTTGTGTAAAAGAGAAAAGAGAAAAGGAAAAGAAATTTTCTTATTTTTTTTTTAATATTTAAATAGATAGAAAAGTGAGCAATTATACTTCCTCATTTCTTTACTTCCGCCTACCTCCTTGCAACCAAAAACCAGTTCAAATAGAAGAATAGAGAATTGAAGCAAAGAGAGCTCTCACCGAAGTCATCTCGTGACTTGTGTCAGTGCAGCATCTCTACTAGATTCTAGACGGGTTCACTACCAGACTCCTAGACAGGTGTGTAACTTTGAGGTGGTCACAAGGCAACAAAACTAACTTGTTGCCATATGTACTTTTGGGCAAGGACAAACTAATCTATTGTCCCGTCAAGGATCCCAGTTGTCCTATTCAATTAGGAGTCACATGCCAAAATTGACCCCTATCATGCATCTTTTGTATAATATGATCTATGGCCCCATTAAACCCCCACCCTCAAGCCATAAGGCTACTGTTAAGAATAGTATTAGTATTAGAATTTATATTACATTAGAATAATATTAAAAATAAAAATTTTCTTATTATTTTTATATTTGAATTCTATTAAGATTTCACCTTATCAATTATATTCCTACATATATCTGAGCATTGCTCTCATCAATGATATACAATTCAGTTTTCTCTTCTTCAATTATTATAACATGGTATCAGAGCAAGATTTCTTCTGATCGTCATCGACACGCCAACAATGAGCCGGCGCTTGGCCATGCTAATGTAGCCGTGTCCAGCATCGGGCCATCGCTCCAAAAAGCTCTCTGATTTTCTCAATAAATCCTAGATTAAAATTCCTCCACAAAATCTCTGGTTTTCTCATGTCTTCTCCCTGCAGGATTTGGTCTTCCCTTGAAGATCTCTAACACCAAAGTACACTTAATATTGGCCAAAGGTACTTTGTCTTTATTCGACCAGATGGTAATTTTTCGTTCTACAATAAATCCAGCAAGCACTCAACAACTTTCTACACAAATAAGTTCCCTTGCACAAGGTCCTATGCAGGCTATAGTAAGTAAGCAAATCAGCTGCATAATTTCCCTTGTAAAGATCAAGACTAGCAACAATAGTTAACTAAACAGGCAAGTTCAACAGTAGCCAATCTCCTATTCGGGTTCAGAGTCAGCTGATTGACAAGTTCAACCATATCCACATCTAGTTCCTACGTTTCGTGACGCGTCTACTACCGGGCATCACCAGATTCTTCTAGTTGTAATGGTCTGAGTATGTTCTTCTACCTGCACTGGTCCTTATGCGTCTAATGATGGGCATCACCAGATTCCTCTAACTACACTGATTCGAGTGCATTCTTCTAGTTACACTTGTCTGAGTGCGTCTACTGGTGGGCATCATCAGATTTTTCTGTTTGGTCGGAAAAATTCAAAGTAAATTTCTTTGAATGGATGAAAATTTCAAAGAATAAAATCTAATTACAGAAGAGGAGAGAGATTTGAGTGGATCTCCCCTTTATTTAATGTTGGGTTATTCATGTGGCGATGAAGAGTGAATCTTATTCTTCGTTGATGAACCGAATCAGAAGCTTGTCTCTGGATCTTCTTCTTACTCTCGCTTGAAACACAATGATAAAGTATAAAACTTTAAATTAATAGCTAACAATCTTCAAGAGATTAAAACTCTACTTGAACTCAGTAAATTTTAGAGTTTTTTCCTCCAATAGAATCTCTTCTCACGCTAAAGTCTTGAAACTTTTCAAAAACCAAGAGTTTTTAATCAAGCTAAAAGCAAAAGTGGAACGCTCCCAACCAACCGCTTCTCTGTAGCTTCTCACAGCTATTTACAGAGAATTTTGGGGGTGTAACGGACCTCTTAAATCGAGAATGGAGATTAATTCCCCATTATGTAGAAAAAATGTTGGTGTTAATTGACGGAGTTAGCGGCTATCAGTTACAACAAAAACGCAGACTTCACTTCTACGTGAAGCTCACAAGTTTGCAACTGTGTTGAAATGCAGAGCTCACAAGTTCGCGTTATTTGAAACGTGAAGTTACTCAGAGTTATATTTGTGTGGAAACGCGACCTTAAGGTCTACGTATTGTAGAGCAGCACGACCATTACCTTTAGCACAGAAAGCGACCATCACATTGCATTGTTGATGAAGCGTGATGATTGTACACGTATATTGCATTATCTATCATTACGTTCCTATTTATCTTGTCATAAACTTTGCTAATTACTAGTCTTAATATCTAATTTGTACAGGTGATAATTAATGGGGAATGATAGGATAATCCCAGATCTAGTCTAATTAAATCAGATTTTGGAGGATTTATTTCACAATTGAGGATTGGTGCATATATTCTGAAGATCCCAACGCCAAACTGCAAATCTAAGTGGATAATATGGGATAACAAAGATGATATTCTCAAATATTTCCCACTTAATTTAGATTTACATGGATTTACTTGTTTAGCTTGAAAAATCAACGAGATATTGTTAAAATTCAGAGATCCAAAAGAGATATTACAGAAAATCTTTTCTGTTGGGCAAACGATTTTTGTCCATATCTCCAACCTTATCAGAATATCTTTTCTATTGGGCTAGCGATTTGATTTTATCCTCAACCGCGCTCTCCCCTCTCTATTTCTCCTATAAATATCACCACATGTAGAAGGCAAAAGGGCACCACTCTAGCAGAAAGCTAGGTTTAGATTTTCTTCTAGTTTAGTTTAGATTTTTCTTTTTCTTTCAAATGTAATTTTCTGATTTCTTTATAAATTAATTTAGAGAGAGTTTCATGAGAGAAGGAGAAGAATAATTGTATTTAGAGTGACACTGAGTGTAATCTTCTTCTGAGAGAGTTATATTTGTTGGCCCGGAGGCCTTCCTCTCTAGTTTTGATGATGATTAACTCATGTAGTTATGTTTACTAATTATCTTGTGATTTTAGTTACAGATCATTAAGTAAGATATTAGTTGGTGATTGCTTCAAAAAGAGGAGTTTGGAAGCCTTCACTTGGTGATTCCCGAGCCCGAGCGTCAAGATGATACATAGCCAAGCTCGTTGGATCACGGTGTTTGGATCGAGTCGACTTGAAGATGAAAATCGTCAAGAAGACTTAGGTATCATAGAGTTTAGTATTTTATGATCCAGTTGTAAAGCTTAGTATAGTTGATATGCTCAAGTGCACAACACACACAAGTTTTATGTTTGGATTTGGTTTTCATGAATAGATTGATCAAAACAAGTTTACTTTATTTTTATGTATATTAGATGTGCTCTATAGACATACATGCTTATATGACTTATATAAACTTATTTTGACTTTCCTATTCATGTATTGAAAAATTAAAGTTTGATAAAATACATGTTTTGGTTTTTGGTAAAAATGATAAGACACAAAAATAGTTTCATATGCTTGATATTTGAGTTAAAATGTTTATCACATGTTTATATATCAATGCAAAATGTTAAAACTATTTTTGGGTATTTTTACAAAGACTTAAAGGATTTTTAGAAATATTTTTAAAACCAGTTTTCTGACCCAGACTGTGGCTGACAAGCCAGGTCGGTCGACCGCACGGGTCGACCGCACCAAAGGCCGGTCGACCGTTGAGGTCGACCGACGTGCACAGCCTTGTGCACGTCTGGCAGACTTGTGCACGTCTGGCAGACACTGGGCCGGCCGACCGGGCGGTCGACCGGATCAGAGAGCTTTGCTCTCTGTATCTGGGCGGTCGGCCGGACGGTCGACCGGATGCCCCAACGGTCATATTTCTGACCATTGGCGGTCGACCGGGCCGGTCGACCGCAAGCCTGTCAGGCTGCCAAATCAGCCTAACGGCTAGTTTTCTGTTTGGCCTATATAAACCCCAATCCTTTAGGGTTTTGGCTAAGATTTTTAAGAGCAAAAATTCCTACTTTTCTGAAGTGTTTTTACAAGTTTTCAAAAGAGTTTTAAGTACCAAAAAGCTTCATCTATTTGTTTTAATTGTTTTGTTTTATTTCAAAGAAAATAGTTTTTGGGAATTGTTTCTTGATCTTATATTCTATATCCATTTTGTATTTTTTCCAAGAGTTTTTCTTTGAACATGTAACGCCCCGATCCCAAGGATACGGAGACGTTATGGCGACGTACATACGCGAGGTGAAAATAACCTCACGCGTACGTTAAGCCTCAGTACAAGATATATATACATGAGTTCCAGCATGAAATAAGTACAAGAATACCTGCAGAAGAGGTTAGCGATTATAATAGAAATGAATACCAGAAATGAATAGTAGGGACAAATAAGATAACAGAAATAAAATAAATCACCAAGATACCTATGAAGGGTCTCGATGAGGAATCTCCTATGTGACTCCAAGGGACTCTCGGTCGCTACGAGAACACAAGTCTCCAATCTGGGCACGCAAACCCAGGGTCGTCAGAAAGCGACCTAGTGAGTGGTAAAATAAAGGAGGCAGTAATATATAGAATAGTAATACAAGCACGATACATAGATATACTACATGATGTTGTACTAGTGATACCATATAATAAGTATAAAATAAACAGTAGAAAAATATAGAAACATGTCATCTTTTAATACCATCAATACCTAGCTAGTTATCATCAGGTCATTTCTATAGTCGTGTCCAATTTATATCATACATAATGTTGTCTAGTGGTTACGTAATGAACATGCTAGAGGTGACGTGATAGAAATGAACATGCGAGTGGTGACGTGATAGACGTGTATAGGCAAATGGGCCTATGCAGTGTAATCACTATACGGTGTGGTGTATATACAGCAGTGATGTCTGCTATACCGAAAGCATAATATATGCAATGCAGAACATGCGTCGTATGCCATGCAATGCAGAACATGCGTCGTATGCCATCACAGACAGTATAACATATGCCAGGTAAAGTAACAAGTATACAGGTAACATGATATCGGATAAAGTAGCATGAACAATAACAAGATAGCATACAGGTACCAGGCATGTCATGTGATTTATACAATAGTAGCAATCAGTACCACCTGGTAATACAATCAATCTCTTCCAGTGTCCCATACCACTGGCAGTTCATACTGGAGCCCGCACTCCAGTCGAACCCATCCGGACATGGCCTACGGGTACCATTATCCAGACGAGAGAGTGACCAAATAACAAGTGTTCCCAACGTCACTATTGTGTATACTGTTTTATTATGTTAATTGGAAACCCGTGGTCGAAGAGTTCTTATCGGGTGGATGTATCCCGTGCATACCCGGGATCACGGCCTTAAACAATCCCCTGGCTGCTGAGACCAGGGCCCTCCGCTAAGAGGGGAGCATGAATCAAGTAACAAGAGCTCATGGAGCAATTGGTAGGAAGCACTACCGTCCCCTGCAGTGGGAAAACAATATGGATCCAATACATCACCCGATAAGATCTAATCAACCGTCAAGTCTCCCCCATACCCCAGTTAGCTTTATGATCTGTTATATCAAGTATATATCACGTATACAATGTAACAAGAACAACTACTGTACATGATATGGGTAACATGATAACTGGACCTGAGCTCTGTTGATAGCGTAGAACAATATAACGGGAAACGGGAACAATATAACGAGAACAATATAATGGGAACAATATAACGGGATCAATAGATGTGGAAGTCCACATATCGCATATCAACAGCTCTCATGTCCAGTATCGGGAATATCCATATCATTGTAACAGGAATCAATCATATAACATGAATACGGAATCATGGAATAATAATACATGTAATATGAACGGGGAATCATATGACAAGCATAGAGAAACCATACATGCATTGATAACAGGGCTATAGAAACATGACATACATGTGTAACAGTGATATGTAAACATGACATGCAGGTGTAACAGTAATATGTAAACATGACATGCAGTTATAACAGTAATATGTAAACATGACATAATATGAAATACGGTAGTCCGTGCATTGGTCTAGCCGTGTACCAGTGTAACATCTATGTGTATCCGTGTACATGAATCTCAGTATCTAGGTAATGGTGAGAGGTGTAACCGATATCTACATGCACTACGGTGTTTAGTGTACCAATGAGTCAGTAAGTGTGACAGTGGAATAGTGACAAGACCCCGTCTAATGAAGTACGCGTGTCTTGGTGTACATGAAGCAGTATTGTGTAACCCTACGCATATCAGGGTGCATGTAGCAGTAGTGTGTAACCATAATAGTTATCCATACAGTGATAGTGTCTAGTGATTCTTGAATTGATCATCTAGCTTAGTGTCTATGCTTACTCACATCATATACAGATTCTTATTATATAATATGACGTTTCTCGAGTTAAGTTATTAATTTACCAGTTCTAGGGCTTAACCCATAATTACGGTTTCATAACAAAAGCTAATCATGAATAAAGAACTATAATTTAGAAAAGGAAAACACTCACAAACTGGCTATAGGACTGTAGCTCTCGTTCCCACGATCGCAACGGATCCAGAATCGCCTGAATCGGAGTCCGGATGCTCCAGATATCGCCCGAATACTAACAATAATACAAAATGGGTTAAAGATGCAAATAAAAAGAATTCATATGCAATTAATAAATTGTCACAGGGGGTTTTCTGCAAATTTACCTTTAACGGGTTTCGGATGCGGGTTTGGCTCTTAACGGGTCGGGTCCAAATCCACAATCCAAAACTTAACTTAATGGGTATGGGTTACAGGTTAGCGGGTCGGGTTTAATAACCCAACCCCACTCTAGGGTTATTGGGTTTAGGTTACACCCGAACCCAATAAAACAACAACAACAACCGCAGCAGCAGCAGCAGCGCTGCTGCTGCTGCGCCCACCTTGGCCGGCCCTTGGCTGGACTGGCCAGACTGGCCGGCGGCGCCAGCCTCGGCCCACGCCAGCGGCGCCCCCCTCGGCCCACGCCGGCGGCAGGGGAGGTAGAAAGAGGGGAGAGAGAGTTTACCCGAAAGAGGTGGGGCGCGCGTGGTGGCGCGGTCGGGCTGGGCGCGGCCGCCGGCGCCGCCTGCGGCGCCCTGGCCTGGTCGCTGACGAGGCCCCCCCTGGTTGGGTGTCTGTGTACAGAGAGAGAGAGAGGAAGAGATATAGAGAGAGAGAGTTAGCGAGAGAGAATTAGAGAGAGAGGGAATTAGAGAGAGAGTGTGTGGGAAAGAGAGAGAGAATAGAGGAGAGAGAGAGGAGGGAATTTAATGGGGGAAGAAAGGCGGTGGATGAACAGGAAGGCGGTGGAGTCGCTTGGGGGAGAAGAAAGGGGAAAGAAAAGAAAAAGAAAAGAATTTAAAGAATAAAATAATATTATTTAATTCGGCCTCAAATTTGACTAGTCCCGTACGGTGTCCAAAAATTACAGAAAATAGAGAATATTATGCTGAGACGTAATATGAAGACGGTTTAAAGAAATTCTATCCGGTTTGCCAATTAAAAATCCCGGAGTGTCTCGCCGATACGGGCGACACCGGTTTGACCGGATTTTCGATAAAATCAGAAAAATCCCCAAAAATACCCAAACGTAGATAATAAGATCCTAAGGCACACGGTGAAGGCCGATTCTCAAAATTCTACTCCGTTTGTGAAATAAAAATCGGAAGGCTGGTTATCGGTATCGGTCGACACCGACAACGGATATTTTCCAAAATAATCCAGAAAAATTTCAGAAAATCCTGAAAAATCTACAATATTAGGAAATGATTTTTGAAACTGAAATCAGGTCAATCGGAATACTATAGAGGTCAAATCAAATTTGTACGTCGTATCGCGTACAGATACGGTGATACGTACACCGGGGAGCAGGGTGTTACATTTCTCCCCACCTTACAAAAAATTGCGTCCTCGCAATTTCAATCAGGTGTGAGAACAATATTGCTAACCCCAAAGCCTAAAAGTTATGGGTCCACGACACTTCCACTGCGCACTCTGCTATCTATAAGGACCTCGGGATGGAAAAGTATGGTAGTTCCTAACGGATAGGAAGCAGAACGATGCAAGGAAAGCGAGAAGGAAATCGGATGTTCTGCTTGACAACTAGAAGGAAGGAAGGAATACAAACGAGTCAAGGAATGAATTGTCAAGGTCATGGTATTCTTGTATTCGTTGCTGGAATCTCCAAACTTTAATCTGCCTCTGCCTGTCCTGTTGGTAAGAGTCCAAGGATTGACCCAGGTGGTTACCCACACCAGGTGTGAACCTAGGCTCTGATACCACTTTGTAACGCCCCGATCCCAAGGATACAGAGACGTTATGGCGACGTACATACGCGAGGTGAAAACAACCTCACGCGTACGTTAAGCCTCAGTACAAGATATATATACATGAGTTCCAGCATGAAATAAGTACAAGAATACCTGCAGAAGAGGTTAGCGATTATAATAGAAATGAATACCAGAAATGAATAGTAGGGACAAATAAGATAACAGAAATAAAATAAATCACCAAGATACCTATGAAGGGTCTCGATGAGGAATCTCCTATGTGACTCCAAGGGACTCTCGGTCGCTACGAGAACACAAGTCTCCAATCTGGGCACGCAAACCCAGGGTCGTCAGAAAGCGACCTAGTGAGTGGTAAAATGAAGGAGGCAATAATATATAGAATAGTAATACAAGCACGATACATAGATATACTACATGATGTTGTACTAGTGATACCATATAATAAGTATAAAATAAACAGTAGAAAAATATAGAAACATGTCATCTTTTAATACCATCAATACATAGCTAGTTATCATCAGGTCATTTCTATAGTCGTGTCCAATTTATATCATACATAATGTTGTCTAGTGGTTACGTAATGAACATGCTAGAGGTGACGTGATAGAAATGAACATGCGAGTGGCGACGTGATAGACGTGTATAGGCAAATGGGCCTATGCAGTGTAATCACTATACGGTGTGGTGTATATACAGCAGTGATGTCTGCTATACCGAAAGCATAATATATGCAATGCAAAACATGCGTCGTATGCCATGCAATGCAGAACATGCGTCGTATGCCATCACAGACAGTATAACATATGCCAGGTAAAGTAACAAGTATACAGGTAACATGATATCGGATAAAGTAGCATGAACAATAACAAGATAGCATACAGGTACCAGGCATGTCATGTGATTTATACAATAGTAGCAATCAGTACCACATGGTATTACAATCAATCTCTTCTAGTGTCCCATACCACTGGCAGTTCATACTGGAGCCCGCACTCCAGTCGAACCCATCCGGACATGGCCTACGGGTACCATTATCCAGACGAGAGAGTGACCAAATAACAAGTGTTCCCAACGTTACTATTGTGTATACTGTTTTATTATGTTAATTGGAAACCCGTGGTCGAAGAGTTCTTATCGGGTGGATGTATCCCGTGCATACCCGGGATCACGGCCTTAAACAATCCCCTGGCTGCTGAGACCAGGGACCTCCGCTAAGAGGGGAGCATGAATCAAGTAACAAGAGCTCATGGAGCAATTGGTAGGAAGCACTACCGTCCCTTGCAGTGGGAAAACAATATGGATCCAATACATCACCCGATAAGATCTAATCAACCGTCAAGTCTCCCCCATACCCCAGTTAGCTTTATGATCTGTTATATCAAGTATATATCAAGTATACAATGTAACAAGAACAACTACTGTACATGATATGGGTAACATGATAACTGGACCTGAGCTCTGTTGATAGCGTAGAACAATATAACGGGAAACGGGAACAATATAACGAGAACAATATAATGGGAACAATATAACGGGATCAATAGATGTGGAAGTCCACATATCGCATATCAACAGCTCTCATGTCCAGTATCGGGAATATCCATATCATTGTAACAGGAATCAATCATATAACATGAATACGGAATCATGGAATAATAATACATGTAATATGAACGGGGAATCATATGACAAGAATAGAGAAACCATACATGCATTGATAACAGGGCTATAGAAACATGACATACATGTGTAACAGTGATATGTAAACATGACATGCAGGTGTAACAGTAATATGTAAACATGACATGCAGGTGTAACAGTAATATGTAAACATGACATAATATGAAATACGGTAGTCCGTGCATTGGTCTAGCCGTGTACCAGTGTAACATCTATGTGTATCCGTGTACATGAATCTCAGTATCTAGGTAATGGTGAGAGGTGTAACCGATATCTACATGCACTACGGTGTTTAGTGTACCAATGAGTCAGTAAGTGTGACAGTGGAATAGTGACAAGACCCCGTCTAATGAAGTACGCGTGTCTTGGTGTACATGAAGCAGTATTGTGTAACCCTACGCATATCAGGGTGCATGTAGCAGTAGTGTGTAACCATAATAGTTATCCATACAGTGATAGTGTCTAGTGATTCTTGAATTGATCATATAGCTTAGTGTTTATGCTTACTCACATCATATACAGATTCTTATTATATAATATGACGTTTCTCGAGTTAAGTTATTAATTTACCAGTTCTAGGGCTTAACCCATAATTACGGTTTCATAACAAAAGCTAATCATGAATAAAGAACTATAATTTAGAAAAGGAAAACACTCGCAAATTGGCTACAGGACTGTAGCTCTCGTTCCCACGATCGCAACGGATCCAGAATCGCCTGAATCGGAGTCCGGATGCTCCAGATATCGCCCGAATACTAACAATAATACAAAATGGGTTAAAGATGCAAATAAAAAGAATTCATATGCAATTAATAAATTGTCACAGGGGGTTTTCTGCAAATTTACCTTTAACGGGTTTCGGATGCGGGTTTGGCTCTTAACGGGTCGGGTCCAAATCCACAATCCAAAACTTAACTTAATGGGTATGGGTTACAGGTTAGCGGGTCGGGTTTAATAACCCAACCCCACTCTAGGGTTATTGGGTTCGGGTTACACCCGAACCCAATAAAACAACAACAACAACCGCAGCAGCAGCAGCAGCGCTGCTGCTGCTGCGCCCACCTTGGCCGGCCCTTGGCTGGGCTGGCCGGACTGGCCGGCGGCGCCAGCCTCGGCCCACGCCAGCGGCGCCCACCTCGGCCCACGCCGGCGGCAGGGGAGGTAGAAAGAGGGGAGAGAGAGTTTACCCGAAAGAGGTGGGGCGCGCGTGGTGGCGCGGTCGGGCTGGGCGCGGCCGCCGGCGCCGCCTGCGGCGCCCTGGCCTGGTCGCTGACGAGGCCCCCCCTGGTTGGGTGTCTGTGTACAGAGAGAGAGAGAGGAAGAGATATAGAGAGAGAGAGAGTTAGCGAGAGAGAATTAGAGAGAGAGGGAATTAGAGAGAGAGTGTGTGGGAAAGAGAGAGAGAATAGAGGAGAGAGAGAGAGAGGAGGGAATTTAATGGGGGAAGAAAGGCGGTGGATGAACAGGAAGGCGGTGGAGTCGCTTGGGGGAGAAGAAAGGGGAAAGAAAAGAAAAAGAAAAGAATTTAAAGAATAAAATAATATTATTTAATTCGGCCTCAAATTTGACTAGTCCCGTACGGTGTCCAAAAATTACAGAAAATAGAGAATATTACGCTGAGACGTAATATGAAGACGGTTTAAAGAAATTCTATCCGGTTTGCCAATTAAAAATCCCGGAGTGTCTCGCCGATACGGGCGACACCGGTTTGACCGGATTTTCGATAAAATCAGAAAAATCTCCAAAAATACCCAAACGTAGATAATAAGATCCTAAGGCACACGGTGAAGGCCAATTCTCAAAATTCTACTCCGTTTGTGAAATAAAAATCGGAAGGCTGGTTATCGGTATCGGTCGACACCGACAACGGATATTTTCCAAAATAATCCAGAAAAATTCCAGAAAATCCTGAAAAATCTACAATATTAGAAAATGATTTTTGAAACTAAAATCAGGTCAATCGGAATACTACAGAGGTCAAATCAAATTTGTACGTCGTATCGCGTACAGATACGGTGATACGTACACCGGGGAGCAGGGTGTTACAGAACAAAACACTTAGTTTTTTCACACTTGAGCTATCATCTATCCTAATCTATTAGGATCTTTGTTTGTGGAAAAAGAGATTGTTTGTGGTTGAGGAAACCACCAAGTTGTAAACCCTCCTTGTATTTGTGTATCCCTCTTTGGTAGAGGTTGATCGGAGTGGTATTGGTTTGTATCCATCTTCGGTAGAGGTGATTGAGTTTGGTTGTTGGCTACGGGTCTTATCGCTCTTCGGTAGAGGTGGATTGTGGTTGTATTGCCTCGGTGGCATTGTAAGGTTGAGAGAGGAATTCGATACTCCTTTAGTGAATTAGAAATCCTTCTCGGTGAAGGCGAGGACGTAGAGCTAGGAGCTCGAACCTCAGAACATATCTTTGTGTTTATATTCGATCCATTGTCTCTTAACCCTCTCTCTTTATTTGTGTTGTGCATAGCATTATTTATATTGCCATATCATTCATACTTGCTTGCATTTGTGCCTTGCATATTTCATATTGCTTATCATCCTTATATGCTTGGCTTGTTTGTGTGTGTGCCTCATTTGTACTTAACCACAAGAGCTTCATATAGCACCTCAACCCATATTTAGGGGAATCATGAGGAGTTAGTCCAGAGCCCTTCACGGGGAATTCGGCTACACTTGTTGGTTGTATTAAGTGTGATTGCAATATTGTTTTAAGCTTCCGCATTTAGCGCATTTAGTTTTTAGATTAGCATTATCACCTATTCACCCCCTCTAGGTGATTTACAATTGGTATCAGAGCCTACGCTCCTGATACTTAGGCTTAACATCCTAGGAGTGAGATCCTTTGTTTGCTAATCTACATTTGCATTTGCTTGTTTGCACACATATAGTTTGGACCCATGGACTTCATGACCCCACCTATGTTTGACCCTTCCAACATTGTTGTTTGGAAGATTAGGATGTCCGTTTATTTACAAACCTTAGGACATAAGGTTTACCTTGCCATTACCAAGGAATCCTACCTTAGTGATAGCAAGCATATAGGGGCCAATGCACAAGCCCTTGAGGCCATTAGAAGCACGCTACATAAAGAATATCTTATGCATGTTTCTAACATTGATTCCACCTTTGCAGTGTGGAATATGTTGACAACCACCACCACCTCCAAACTTCAAATGCCAATCCAACAAAAAGAGGAATCTAGTGGAGATGAATCTGAGCCACAACAATGCTATACGGTCCAAGGGAATGACTCCCTTGAGGTACACTCGGAAACCCACTTAGATGATGATGATGATGATGCTAGTTCTTCAAATGATTATATTGATGCCCATGCTTTGAATGAAGAACTATCTATTGTGTGTGAAAAATTATTAGAAAAATATAAAATTTTGAAAAAGAAAAGTCTAGGCCTTGAAAAAGAAAATAAAAGTTTACATTCTAGACTTAATAATGTTTTGCAAGAGACAGTTGAGGTCTATAATTAAAGGGATTCATTGAGATCTCAATTAGACCTTATTGTAAAAGAAAATGAATTTTTGAAAAATAAAAATGATTACAATAATGTTTTGAAGAAAAATGAAAACTTGTCTTCAAAAATTGATTTTGTTTTAAAGGAGAATGTCGCTTTGAAAAATAAAATAATTTCTATTTCAAATGATTTAAATGTTTGTTTAAAGAAAAATGAGTTTTTGCAAAATAAGATTGATTCTCATGTTTGTCATGCTAGGGTAGTTCCATCTAGATCACCTATTGCATGTGCCACCTCTTCTTTAATTGATAATGATATATCCATGCTTAAAAAGAAGGTAGATTGTTTGGGCTCCACTTTGAGCCAATGTGTTGTGGGCCATACACGATTGGAATCTTTGTTTCGAAAGAAACAAGTTCCATCTTTTCATGCACACCCTCCACGGCATACACATGCTTCTCAGGGACACCATAACACGATGTATGCTCATGTGTACACTTGTACACATTGTGGACGTAAGGGCCACCTTGCTAAATTTTGCTTTGATAGATTACATGATGTAAATTTAGCAAAGAATTTTATTTGAGTTAGAGAAGGTACTAACCCCCATGGACCCAAAAAGTTGTGGGTATCAAAGACCACCCCTCTTGTATTTGATGTAGGAGTGGGCTCTCGCATGACGTGAGAGTAGCGGTACCTTGGAGTGGATGCGTTCCGAGCTTCATGGAAATTATTTGGATGCATCACTTTCAAGGGAAGGTTTGGTGGGAAGACCACCTTATTTTGGAGACATGGAGAGTTGCCTCATAGGTTTTGGTAGCGGTCTCTTACTCCTTATTTATTTATGCATGCTTTTCATGTTCATTATTTATAGCATGTTTTGTTGATTATTATGATAATGCCATGCTTATTAAATTCTTGACATGCATGTATAGCCCTTTGAGACACCCATTTTTAATATGGACTATTATTTTGTGTTCTCACCATTTGTTTAGCTATCATGTTTATCATAGGTTTAATAACATGTGAATTTACATAATAATCATGTTTATGTTTTTCATGTTGATTTACATCTTGTTTGATGCTTCATGCTTTGAATATATGTTTAAATGTTAGTTTTCATTAAGACTAGATATATATTTGTGCATATAGTGGGCCACAAATAAATCTTTATATATGTTTGTGCTTGATTGCTTATTTGTTCCCATTAGATGTGCTAGTATAGTCTAGCTTTGATGATCCATGCATTTTAAACTTGTATTCCCATTTTTGAATTTGTTACATGTTTTTGTGTTTTATGTTTAACTTCATGTATATGTCTATTTTATTCAAATTATTGTTATACATATACATCCTTTTGAGCCACGTGCCTTAATGCATATATCTTTGTGGACTCGTTGTGTTTGTATATGTGTGTATACTTTAGTTTGTATAGGACATACATATACCTTGAAGATTAAATAATTTTGATGATTTTCATGTTTTCATGTTTCAAGGAATTAATTGAGCTTAATTGAATATTTTCATGATTATGATCTTCACATCTTATTTGTACACTCACATTTATTGTTTACTCATGTGTTTGTTTTCATGAGTCATATTTATGCTTAATTGACTTGAGTGTTTTGATATCATGTGGATTTCTTATTTCATGAAAAACAATTTGTTTTTATTCCTTACTTGAAGTATTTCGTACTAGTTTACAAGTTTTTCATTTAACTAGTTGCGATATTCTTCATTTTAGTAGAGTTTTCAAACAAACTATATTTTTCAAACCTAATTTTGAAAACCCCTACCATCTAAAGGCGGCTGGATGGGAGATCATGCTCATGTAATGCTTTATATTGAAAATCATTTTAACTTGAACATGAATGGGTGGTAGATAATATGAGATATACATTTGATATTATTGTCGTTTCAATTGGTATCATTGGATTCTTTCAATTGGTATCAATTTTGACTTTTTTTGTATACTCATATAATTTCGTATATGTATGCTTGCATTTCAAAGAATATAAATTTCAATTTATATCTATTTTTCATACATATATATATGTTTGTGTTTATGCTAAGCTTGAGTTTCAATTTTGTTTCAATTGATTCAATTGTCAATTGGTATCTTATTTCAAGCCTACGCATTATTTTGTTGGTATTTCATAAAAGGGGAGAAAATTCGATTTTCATATTTACAATTGGTATTTGTATTTTCACTCCCTTGCTTTTGTAAATCACCTAGAAGGGGGGGGGGGGGGTGAATAGGTGATGATGCTAATCTAGAAACTAAATGCGCTAAATGCGGAAGCTTAAAACAATTTTTGCAACACACTTAATACAACCAACAAGTGTAGCCGAATTTCCCGTGAAGGGCTCTAGACTAACTCCTCTTGATTCCCCTAGATAAGGGTTGAGGTGCTATAAGAAGCTCTTGTGGTTAAGTACAAGTGAGGCACACACACAAACAAGCCAAGTATATAAGGATGATAGCAATATGAAATATGCAAGGCATAAATGCAAGCAAGTATGAATGATATGGCAATATGAATAATGCTATGCACAACACAAATATAGAGAGAGGGTTAAGAGATAATGGATCAAATGCAAACACAAAGATATGTTTCGAGGTTCGAGCCCCTAGCTCTACATCCCCGCCTTCACCACCGTGAACGATTTCCAATCCACTATCTCCCACCGAGGGAACCTCCACCGAGGAGGATTTGTTACAACACTAGGAGTACCGAACTCTTCTCTCAAACACAGCCTCACAACCGAGGGGTAAGCCCGTAGTCAAACAACAACCAACACCTCTACCGAAGAGGGTTACAAACCAAACTCCACCTCTCACTAGAGGGAGCAAACTACAAACCTCAACCTCTACCAAAGAGGGAACAAACCAATCACCCGATCAACCTCTACCAAAGAGGGATACAACAAAAGCAAGGGTGTACAACTTGGAGGTTTCCACAACCTCAAATAATCTCGCTTTTCCACAAAATGAAGATCCTAAAAAGATTAGGATAGAAGATAGCTCAAGTGTGGGAAAAACAAAGTGTTTTGATCAAAGAAAATCTCTTGGGAAAATACTAAATTGATATGGAAATGAAGAACAAGAAACCAATTCCCAAAAACTTGTTTTCTTTAAAAATAACAAAACACTTAAAAACAAACAAGATGAATCTTTTTGGCACTTAAACTCTTTTGAAAACTTCTTTTAAACACCAAGAATAGAGAGAAATTTTAGCTCATAAAATCTTAGTTAAAAACACCAAGCAATGGGGTATTTATAGCCCCAAAACAAAACTAGCCGTTAGGCTGATCTGTCAGCCTGACAGGCCTGCGGTCGGCCGGCCCGGCCGACCGCCAACGGTCAGAAAAATGACCGTTGGGGCATCCGGTTGACCGTCCGGCCGACCGCCCAGATACAGAGAGCAAAGCTCTCTGGTCCGGTCGGCCGCCCGGCCGACCGTCCCTGTGTCTGCCAAACGTTGACAAGCCTGTGCACGTCGGTCGACCGCAACGGTCGACCGGCCTTTGGTGCGGTCGACCCTCGCGGTCGACCGACTTGGCCTGTCAGCCACAGTCCTGGGTCAGAAAACTGTGTTAAAAATATTTCTAAAAAATCTTTTAACTCTTGTAAAAATACCCAAAAATAGTTTTATCATTTTGCATTGATATATAAACATGTGATAAAAAGTTTAGCTCAAATATCAAGCATATGAAACTATTTTTGTGTTTAAACATTTTTACCAAAAACCAAAACTTGTATTTTATCAAACTTGTATTTTTCAATACATGAATAGGATAGTCAAAATAAGTTTGTATAAGAAGTTTAAGCATGCATGTATAACTAGAATACATCTATTATACATATAAACCATGTAAACTTGTTTTGATCAACTATTCCTGAAAACACATATCGGTTAAACTAAAAACCGAAAAACCATAAAATATGTGTGTTGTGCACTTGAGCATATCAACTATACTTATCTTTACACATGGATCTAAAACACACTAAACTATGGATACCTAAGTCTTCTTGACGATCTTCCATCTTCAAGTCGACTCGGTCCAAACACCGTGATCCAACGAGCATGGCTATGTATCATCTTGACGCTCGGGCTCGGGAATCACCAAGTGAAGGCTTCCAAACTCCTCTTTTTGAAGCAATCACCAACTAATATCTTACTTAATGATCTATAACTAAAATCACATGATAATTAGTAAACATAACTACATGAGTTAATCATCATCAAAACTAGAGAGGAAGGCCTCCGGGCCAACAATCTCCCCTTTTTTGATGATGACAAAACTCATGGAGTTATATATGCATGGATTAAAGTTAAGCTTCAAAGAAGCTCCCCCTTAACTCATGCATAAAACAAATAAACATAAATATGCAATGAATGCTCTTAAAACATAAATGCATGTATATGCATAAACAATAAAAAGGCTCTAGATACACAATGAAATGTTCAAAAAAGCAAGACATGCTCTAGATACCAATTAAAATTAAACTAAATTAAATTTAATATATGCAAAACATAAACATGCATATATAAAACACAATCAAACTCAAAATCTTTCTCCCCCTTTTTGTCAATCATCAATAAAGGGGTAAAAACTAAAACAAAACAAAATCTTCTCCCCTTTTTTAATACAAAGAAACAATCATCAATAAGGGGTAAACAAAGACAATGTTCTTCCCCTTTGTCTAAAACAAAAACAAAATCAAATAGGGGTGACAATCAATTAAGATATCAATTGAAAATATGTCAAAGTAGCATTTTGATACCAATTGAAAGTAAACATAGATCAATAAAATAAATGGTATATGCTATATACATTCATGAAGAGGAAGATGTGAAGCTTCTCTACATAGATACATTACATGAAGGAGGGATGACAAGCCCTAATTCACATAACATACACTATGTAATGCATAAGAGGAGATGTAAAGCTCCCCCTACACACGTGTACCACATAAAGAAGAGATTGTCAAGCTCTTCAATACAAGATACACTCATCATGAATCTATATGTAGAAGAGATGTTAAGCTCTCCTTGCATACAGGCAATACAAATCAAAACTTTTGTATTTATTTTTTTTAAACAAAATTTTGAATTTTCTCAATAAAATAAATTTGATACCAATTAAAAGTATTATGCTTTTTAAACATATGATACCAAATTGAAATTATCATTTTCTATTCATAAAGCAAGGGAGTGGAAATACAAATACCAATTGTAAATATGAAAATCGAATTTTCTCCCCCTTTATGAAATACCAACAAAACATATGCATAAGCTTGTAATAAGATACCAATTGAAAAGCAATTGAAAACTAATCAATTGAAACAAAGTTGAAACTCAAGCTTTAGCATAAACAAAATTTTGTGCTTAAAGATATAGTGATATAATAAGCACAACTAAAACATATATATGTATGAAAAATAGATACCAATCGAAATTGATATTCTTGGAATTGAAAAAAACATACATACATATAAACATATATGAGTATACAAGAAATGTCAAGATTGATACCACTTGAAAGAATTCAATGATACCAATTGAAACAACAATAATGATCAAGTGTATATCTCATATAACTACCACCCAACTATGTTCAAGTTTAAAATGATTTTCAATATAAAGCATAAATGAGGCATGGTCTCCCATCCAACCGCCCTTAGATGGTAGGGTTTTCAAAAATAGATTTGAAAAATAAAGTATATTTGAAAACTCTACCAAAATGAAGAATACGAACTAGTTAAATGGAAAAACTTGTAAACTAGTGCGAAATCCTTCAAGCAAGGAATAAAAAAAATTATTTTTCATGAAACATGAAATCCACATGATAATCAACACTCTAAGCCAATTTAGCATAAATATGACTCATGAAAACAAACACATGAGTAAACAATAAATGTGAGTGTACAAATACAATGTGAAGATCATAATCATTAAAGATAGACAATAACCTCAATATTCCTTGAAACATGAAAACATAAAAATCATCAAAACTTATTTAATCTTCAAGGTATATGTATGTCCTATACAAACTAAAGTATACATACATATCCAAACACAACGAGTCCACAAAGATATATGCATGAAGGCACGTGGCTCAAAGGATGTATATGTATAATCAATAGTTTAGATAAAATAGACATATACATGAAGTTTAAATAAGAATTCTTAAAACAAATTCAAAAATGGGAATACAAGTTTAAAATATATGAATCATCAAAACTAGACTATACTAGCACATCTAATGGGTTAAATAAGCATTCAAGCTCAAACATATATAGATTTATTTGTGGCCCACTATATGCACAAATATAAATCCTAGTCTTAATGAAAACTAACATTTAAACATATATTCAAATTATGAAGCATCAAAATAAGATATAAATCATCATGATAAACATAAACATGAATATTATGAAAATCCACATGTTATTAAACCTATGATGAACATGATAGCTAAACAAATGGTGAGAACACAAAATAATAGTCCATATTAAATATGGATGTCTCAAAACGCTATACATGCATGTCAAGGATCTAATAAACATGACATTTTCATAATAATTTACAAACAATAAAACATGCTATAAACAATGAAATGGAAAGCATGTAAACACTAATAGGAGTTAGGAATCGTTACCAAAACCTAGAAGGCAACTCTCCTTGTCTCCAAAACATGGTGGTCTTCTCCACCAAACATCCCTTGAAAGTGATGCATCCAAAATGTTTCCTTTAAGTACGGAACGCATCCACTCCAAGGTACCGCTACTCTCACGTCATATGAGAGCCCACACCTACATCATAAACAATAGGGGTGGTCTTTGGTACCCATAATCTTTTGGGTCCATGGGGGTTAGTACCATTCCTAACCCAAACAAATTTATTTGCTAAATTATAATCATGTATACGATCAAAACAAAATTTAGCAAGGTGGCCCTTACGTCCACAATGTGTACAAGTGTACACATGAGCATACATGTGGTGATGGTGTCCGTGAGGAGCATGTGTATGCCGTGGAGGGTGTGCATGCATAATGGATGGAACTTGTTTCTTTCGAAACAAAGATTCCAAACGTGTATGGCTCTTGGCACAATGGCTCAAAGTGGAGCCCAAACAATCTACTCTCTTCTTTAACAAACAAATATCATCATTAATTCTAGAAGGAGAGGTACATGCAATAGGTAGACTAGATGAAGAAGCTACACTAGCATGGCAAACATGTGCATCCAAATTATTTTTCAAAACAATATTTTTCTTTAAACACACATCTAAATCATTTGAAATAGAAATTATTTTATTTTTCAAAGCAACATTCTCTTTTAAAACAAAATCAATTTTTGAAGACAAGTTTTCATTTTTCTTTAAAATAATATGGCAATCATTTTTAGATTTTAAAAATTCATTTTCTTTTAGTGCAAGGTCTAATTGAGATCTCAATGAATCCCTTTCATTGTAGACCTCAACCTTCTCGTGCAAAATATTGTTAAGTATAGAATATAAACTTTTATTTTCTTTTTCAATTCCTAGACTTTTCTTTTTCAAAATCTTATATTTTTCAATTAATTTTTCACAAACAATTGAAAGTTCTTCATTTAAAGCATGGGCATCAATATGATCATCACATGAAGAACTAGAATCAAAATAATCTAGTTGAGTTTCCGATTGTACCTCAAGGGAGTCATTCCCTTGGATCATATAGCATTGTGAATCGGATTCTCTACTAGTCTCCTCCTCTTGTTGAATTGGCACTTGAAGCTTGGAGGTGGTGGTTGTGGTTGTCAACATATTCCACACTGCAAATGCGGAATCAAAGTTAGAAGTAAGCAAAAGATATTCTTTAGGAAGTGTGCTTCTAATGGCCTCAAGGGCTTGTGCATTGGCCCCTACATGATTGCGGTTACCAAGATAGCATTTCTTGGTAGCGGCAAGAAAGACATGCAAACCTAGGGTCTTTAAATAACAACTCATCATAACCTTCCAAATCTCAAGTTTAGAAATATCAAACATAGGAGGGCTATCCATGAGGGCAAACTATATGTATGCAAACAAGCAAATGCAAATGATAGATTAGCAAACAAGGATCTCACTCCTAGGATGTTAAGCCTAAGTATCAGGAGCGTAGGCTCTGATACCAATTGTAAATCACCTAGAGGGGGGGTGAATAGGTGATGATGCTAATCTAGAAACTAATTGCGCTAAATACGAAAGTTTAAAACAATTTTTGCAACACACTTAATACAACCAACAAGTGTAGCCGAATTCCCCGTGAAGGGCTCTGAACTAACTCCTCTTGATTCCCCTAGATAAGGGTTGAGGTGCTATAAGAAGCTCTTGTGGTTAAGTACAAGTGAGGCACACACACAAACAAGCCAAGCATATAAGGATGATAGAAATATGAAATATGCAAGGCACAAATGCAAGCAAGTATGAATGATATGGCAATACGAATAATGCTATGCACAACACAAATAAAGAGAGAGGGTTAAGAGACAATGGATCAAACGCAAACAAAAAGATATGTTTCGAGGTTCGAGCCCCTAGCTCTACATCCCCGCCTTCACCACCGTGAAGGTTTTTCAATCCACTATCTCCCACCGAGGGAACCTCCACCGAGGAGGATTTGTTACAACACTAGGAGTACCGAACCCGTCTCTCAAACACCGCCTCACAACCGAGGGGTAAGCCCGTAGCCAAACAACAACCAACACCTCTACCGAAGAGGGTTACAAACCAAACTCCACCTCTCACTAGAGGGAGCAAACCACAAGCCTCAACCTCTACCAAAGAGGGAGCAAACCAATCACCCGATCAACCTCTACCAAAGAGGGATACAACAAAAGTAAGGGTGTACAACTTGGAGGTTTCCACAACCTCAAACAATCTCTCTTTTCCACAAAATAATGATCCTGAAAAGATTAGGATAGAAGATAGCTCAAGTGTGAAAAAAACAAAGTGTTTTGATCAAAGAAAATCTCTTGGGAAAATACCAAATTGATATGGAAATGAAGAACAAGAAACCAATTGCCAAAAACTTATTTTCTTTGAAAATAACAAAACACTTAAAAACAAACAAGATGAATCTTTTTGGCACTTAAACTCTTTTGAAAACTTCTTTTAAACACCAAGAATAGAGAGAAATTTTAGCTCATAAAATCTTAGTTAAAAACACCAAGTAATGGGGTATTTATAGCCCCAAAACAAAACTAGCCGTTAGGCTGATCTGTCAGCCTGACAGGCCTGCGGTCGGCCGGCCCGGCCGACCGCCAACGGTTAGAAAAATGACCGTTGGGGCATCCGGTCGACCGTCCGGCCGACCGCCCAGATACAGAGAGCAAAGCTCTCTGGTCCGGTCGGCCGCCCGGCCGACCGTCCCTGTGTCTGCCAAACGTTGACAAGCCTGTGCACGTCGGTCGACCGCAACGGTCGACCGGCCTTTGGTGCGGTCGACCCTCGCGGTGGACCGACCTGGCCTGTCAGCCACTGTCCTGGGTCAGAAAACTGTGTTAAAAATATTTCTAAAAAATCTTTTAACTCTTGTAAAAATATCCAATAATTGTTTTATCATTTTGCATTGATATATAAACATGTGATAAAAAGTTTAGCTCAAATATCAAGCATATGAAACTATTTTTGTGTTTAAACATTTTTACCAAAAACCAAAACTTGTATTTTATCAAACTTGTATTTTTCAATACATGAATAGGATAGTCAAATAAGTTTGTATAAGAAGTTTAAGCATGCATGTATAACTAGAATACATCTATTATACATATAAGCCATGTAAACTTGTTTTGATCAACTATTCATGAAAAGACATATCGGTTAAACTAAAAACCGAAAAACCATAAAACGTGTGTGTTGTGCACTTGAGCATATCAACTATACTTATCTTTACACATGGATCTAAAACACACTAAACTATGGATACCTAAGTCTTCTTGACGATCTTCCATCTTCAAGTCGACTTGGTCCAAACACCGTGATCCAACGAGCATGGCTATGTATCATCTTGACGCTCGGGCTTGGGAATCACCAAGTGAAGGCTTCCAAACTCCTCTTTTTGAAGCAATCACCAACTAATATCTTGATTAATGATCTGTAACTAAAATCACAAGATTATCAGTAAACATAACTTCATGAGTTAATCATCATCAAAACTAGAGAGGAAGGCCTCCGGGCCAACAGCTTTATGATAGAAAATAAAAATTTTAAATTGATATCATATTCTTAAAAGAAAAATACTCTCTTTTTGATATCAAGATGTTTATTTGAATGTTTTTAAAATTGGTATCTCAAAATTTTGTTTAATAAAAAAATACAATGTTTTGATTTATATTGCATATATGCAAGGATAGCTTAACATCTCTTCTACATATAGATTCATGATGAGTGTATCTTGTATTGAAGAGCTTGACATCTCTTCTTTATGTGGTACACGTGTGTAGTGGGAGCTTCACATCTCCTCTTATGCATTGCATAGTATACGTTATGTGAATTAGGGCTTGTCATCCCTCCTTCATGTAATGTATCTATGTAGGGAAGCTTCACATCTTCCTCTTCATGAATGTATATCGCATATACCATTTGTTGATTGATCTATGTTTACTTTCAATTGGTATCAAGATGCTACTTTGACATATTTTCAATTGATATCTTAATTGATTGTCACCTCTATTTGGTTTTGTTTTTGTTTTAGACAAAAAGGGGGAGAACATTGTCTTTATTTACCCCTAATTGATGATTATTTCTTTGTATTAAAAAGGGGGAGAAGATTTTGTTTTGTTTTGATTTTTACCCCTTTGTTGATGATTGACAAAAAGGGGGAGAAAGGTTTTGGTTTATATATGCATATTTATGTTTTGCATATATTAAGTTTAATTTAGTTTAATTTTAATTGGTATCTAGAGCTTGTTTTATTTTTAAACATTTCATTGGTATCTAGAGCCTTTTATTATTTATGCATGATTATGCATTGTTATTCATTTACATATCACCTATTTGTTTTATGCATGAGTTAAGGGGGAGCTTCTTTGAAGCTTAACTTTAATCCATGCATATATAACTCCATGAGTTTTGTCATCATCAAAAAGGGGGAGATTGTTGGCCCGGAGGCCTTCCTCTCTAGTTTTGATGATGATTAACTCATGTAGTTATGTTTACTAATTATCATGTGATTTTAGTTATAGATCATTAAGTAAGATATTAGTTGGTGATTGCTTCAAAAAGAGGAGTTTGGAAGCCTTCACTTGGTGATTCCCGAGCCCGAGCGTCAAGATGATACATAGCCATGCTCGTTGGATCACGGTGTTTGGACCGAGTCGACTTGAAGATGAAGATCTCAAGAAGACTTAGGTATCATAGAGTTTAGTGTTTTTAGATCCAGTTGTAAAGCTTAGTATAATTGATATGCTCAAGTGCACAACACACACAAGTTTTATGTTTGGATTTGGTTTTCATGAATACATTGATCAAAACAAGTTTACTTTGTTTTTATGTATATTAGATGTGCTCTATATACATACATGCTTACATGACTTATATAAACTTATTTTGACTTTCTTATTCATGTATTGAAAAATCAAAGTTTGATAAAATACATGTTTTGATTTTTGGTAAAAATGATAAGACACAAAAATAGTTTCATATGCTTGATGTTTGAGTTAAAATGTTTATCACATGTTTATATATCAATGAAAAATGTTAAAACTATTTTTGGGTATTTTTACAAAGACTTAAAGGATTTTTAGAAATATTTTTAAAACCAGTTTTCTGACCCAGACTGTGGCTGACAGGCCAGGTCGGTTGACCGCACGGGTCGACTGCACCAAAGGCCGGTCGATCGTTGAGGTCGACCGACGTGCACAACCTTGTGCACGTCTGGCAGACACTGAGCCGGCCGACCGGGCGGTCGATCGGACCAGAGAGCTTTGTTCTCTGTATCTGGGTGGTCGACCGGACGGTCGACCGGATGCCCCAACGGTCATATTTCTGACGTTGGCGGTCGACCGGGCCGGTCGACCGCAAGCCTGTCAGGCTGCCAGATCAGCCTAACGGGTAGTTTTCTGTTTGGCCTATATAAACCCCAATCCTTTAGGGTTTTGGCTAAGATTTTTAAGAGCAAAAATTCCTACTTTTCTGAAGTGTTTTTACAAGTTTTCAAAAGAGTTTTAAGTACCAAAAAGTTGTAAATCACCTAGAGGGAGGTGAATAGGTGATAATACTAATCTAGAAACTAAATGCGCTAAATGCGGAAGCTTAAAACAAATTTGCACAAACACTTAATACGACACACAAGTGTAGCCGAATTCCCCGTGAAGGGCTCTGGACTAACTCCTCTTGATTCCCCTAGATATGGGTTGAGGTGCTATATGAAGCTCTTGTGGTTAAGTACAAGTTGTTGGCCCAAAGGCCTTCCACCTTAGTTTTGATGATGATTAACTCATGTAGTTATGTTTACTAATAATCTTGTGATTTTAAGTTTCAGATCTTTAGCACGATATTAGTTGGTGATTGCTTCAAAAAGAGGAGTTTGGAAGCTTTCACTTGGTGATTCCCGTGCCCGAGCATCAAGATTACTCATTTGCACTCGGTGGATCACGGTTTGGGATCGAGTCTACTTGAAGATGAAGATCGTCAAGAAGACTTAGGTATCCTAGTGTTTAGTGTGTTTAGATCCATTTGTAAAGCTTAGTATAGTTGATATGCTCAAGTGCACAATACACACACGTATCATGTTTTGAATTTGGTTTTCATGAATAGTTGATCAAAATAAGTTTACATGGTTTTTATGTATATTAGATATGTTCAATATACATACATGCTTCAAATCTTAAACAAACTTATTTTGATATGTCTATTCATGAGTTTTAGGAAAAATCAGATTTCCTATTGAAAAAAATCAAGTTTGATAAAAATACAAGTTTTGGTTTTTGGTAAAAATGATAAGAAACAAAAATAGTTCATATTGATTGATATTTGAGCTAAACTTTTTACCACATGTTTATATATCAATGCAAAATGATAAAACTATTTTTGGGTATTTTTATAAGACTTAAAAGATTTTTCAAATATATTTCTAACAAGTTTTTCTGCCCTGAACTGTGACTGACAAGCCAGGTCGGTCGACCGTGTGGGTCGACCGCACCAAGGGCCCGTCGACCCGTGAGGTCGACCGACGTGCACAGAGCCGTGCACGTCTGGCAGACACAAGAGCGGTCGACCCGGACGGTCGACCGTAACTGAGAGCTCTGCTCTCTGTATTTTTGGGTCGACCGGGCGGTCGACCGGGTTTGCCCAACGGTCACATTTTTGACCGTTGGCGGTCGACCAGGCGGCCGACCGCCAAGCCTGTCAGGCTGCCACATCAGCCTAACGGCTAGTTTTGTTTTGGGGCTATAAATACCCCAACTCTTGGGCTGTTTGCATATGATTTTCAAGAGCAAAAATTCCCTATTCTCTGGTTTTAAAAAGAAGTTTTCAAAAGAGTTTTATGTGCCAAAAAGATTCATTCTATTTGCTTTTAAGTGTTTTGTTATTTTCAAAGAAAATAGGATTTTGGGAAATTGATTTATTGTTCTTCATTTCAATATCTATTTGGTATTTTCTCAAGAGTTTTTCTTTGATCAAAACACTTGTTTTCCACACTTGAGCTATCTTCTATCCTAGTCTATTAGGATCCTTGTTTTGTGGAAAAGAGAAAAAGAAAAGAGAGATTGAGTTTGTGGTCTTTGGAACCACTTGTTGTACACCCTTGATTTTGTTGTATCCCTCTTTGGTAGAGGTTCATCGGGTGATTGGTTTGCTCCCTCTTTGGTAGAGGTTGAGGCTTGTGGTTTGCTCCCTCTAGTAAGAGGTGGAGTTTGGTTTGTAACCCTCTTCGGTAGAGGTGTTGTTGTATTGGCTACGGGCCTACCCCTCGGTTGTGAGGCGGTGTTTGAGAGAGGAGTTCGGTACTCCCCTTGTGTAACAAATCCTCTTCGGTAGAGGTTCCCTCGGTGGGAGATAGTGGATTGAAAATCCTTCTCGGTGAAGGCGGGGATGTAGAGCTGGGTGCTCGAACCTCGAAACATATCTTTGCCTTTGCGTTTGATCCATTGTCTCTCAACTCTCTCTCTCATTTATTTGTGCAAAGCATCATACTTCATTCATATCATATATTGCTTGTGTTGCCTTGCATCTTTTATATTGTTCATCCTTATATGCTTGGCTTGCTTGTGTGTGTGCCTCACTTATACTTAACCACAAGTGCTTCACATAGCACCTCAACCCATTCAAGGAGAATCAAGAGGAGTTAGTCCAGAGCCCTTCACGGGGAATTCGGCTACACTTGTGTGTTGTATTAAGTGTGTTGCAAAATTTGCATTAGCTTCCGCATTTAGAGCATTTAGTTTCTAGATTAGCAAGTACACCTATTCACCCCCCTCTAGGTGTGCTTTTCAATTGGTATCAGAGCCAACGCTCCTGATACTTAGACTTAACATCATAGGAGTGAGATCCATTTGTTTGCTAATCTATTGTTTGCATTTGCTTGTTTGCACACTCAAATAGTTTACCATGGACTTCATGACCCCACCTAGTTTTGACCCTTCCAACATTGTTGTTTGGAAGTATAGGATGTCCATGTACCTACAAACCCTAGGACATAAGGTTCACCTTGCCATTACCAAGGAATCCTTCCTTAGTGATAGCAAGCATATAGGGGCCAATGTACAAGCCCTAGAGACCATTAGAAGCACATTACCTAAAGATTATCTTTTGTGTGTTTCTAACTTTGATTCCGCTTTTGTAGTGTGGAACAAGTTGACAACCACCACCACCTCCGAGCTTCAATTGCAAATCCAACAAGAAGAGGAATCTAGTGGAGATGAATCCGAGCCGCAACAATGTTATACGGTCCAAGGGAATGACTCCCTTGAGGTACAATCGGAATCTCAACTAGATAGTCTTGATGCTAGTTCTTCATGTGATGATTATGTTGATCCCCATGCTTTAAATGAAGAACTATCAATTGTTTGTGAAAAATTGATTGAAAAATATAATGTTTTGAAAAAGAAAAGTTTAGGCCTTAACAATGATAATAAAAATTTGATTGCTAGACTTGATGTTGTTTTGCAAGAAAAAGAGGAGATTGCTAATGAGAGGGATTCATTAAAATCTCAACTTGATCTTGCTTTAAAAGAAAATAAAATTTTAAAATCTAAAAATGATTGTGAATCAATTTTGAAAAATAATGATGTTTTGTCTTCAAAGATTGAATTTGTTTTAAGAGAAAATGATTCTTTGAAAAGAGAAATTGACTTCATTTCAAAAGAATTAGAAATTTGTTTAAATAAAAATAAATTTTTGAAAAATGATAATTCTTTACATGTTTGCCATGCTAATGTAGCTTCTTCATCTAGTCAATCAATTGCATGTACCTCTTCTTCTAGGATTAATGATGATATTTGTTTGCTTAAGAAGAGTGTAGATTGTTTGGGCTCCACTTTGAGCCAATGTGTAGTGGGCCATACACGTTTGGAATCTTTGTTTCGAAAGAAACAAGTTCCATCTATTATGCATGCACACCCTCCACGGCATACACATGCTCCTCACGGACACCATCACACTATGTATGCTCATGTGTACACTTGTACACATTGTGGACGTAAGGGCCACCTTGCTAAATTTTGTTATGATAGATTACATGTTTCAAATTTAGCAAAGAATTTTGTTTGGGTTAGAGAAGGTACTAACCCCCATGGACCCAAGAAGATATGGGTACCAAAGACCACCCCTCGTATTTTTGATGTAGGTGTGGGCTCTCACATGACGTGAGAGTAGCGGTACCTTGGAGTGGATGCGTTCCGTACTTAAAGGATATTATTTGGATGCATCACTTTCAAGGGAAGTTTGGTGGGAAGACCACCATGTTTTGGAGACAAGGAAAGTTGCCTTCTAGGTTTTGGTAACGATTCCTAACTCCTTATTTATGTTTGCATGCTTTCCATGTTTATCATATATAGCATGTTTTGATGTTTGTTGATTACTATGAAAATGCCATGCTTATTAGATTAGTGATATACATGTTTAGTTATTTTGAGACACCCATGTTCAATATGGATAAATTCTTTTGTGTTCTCACTATTTGGTTGCTATTGCGTATATCATAGTTCTAATAACTTGTGGATTTTCTTAATAATCATGTTTATGTTTATCATGTTAATTTTTTTATCTTGTTTTGATGCTTCATGAATTGATTACTTGTTTAAATGTTAGTTTTCATTAAGACTAGGTATATATTTGCGCATATAGTGGGCCACAAATAAATCTATATATGTTTGAGCTTGAATGCTTATTTGTTCCCATTAGATGTGCTAGTATAATCTAGTTTTGATGATTCATACATTTTAAACTTGTATTCCCATTTTGTTTTGTTTTATAATCATGTGTTCTCATTTCATGTATATGTTTATTTTGCCAAACTTTAAGATATACATGTATACCCCTTGAGTCATTTGCCTTTCATACAAATCTATACATATGAACTCAATTGTGTTTAGGAATATGTATGTATACTTATTGTGTTGACAATTCATACATATACCTTGAAATGAATTTTTTTTTAAAGAAAATTTAGTTTTTCATGTTTCCATGTGTTTATGTTTAACTTCATGTATATGTCCATTTTATCCAAA
Organism: Agave tequilana; assembly: GCA_038442645.1. Taxonomy (NCBI): domain Eukaryota; kingdom Viridiplantae; phylum Streptophyta; class Magnoliopsida; order Asparagales; family Asparagaceae; genus Agave; species Agave tequilana. Next base: position 187,159 of record JAVJIF010004447.1, read on the forward strand.
TTATTATTATACATATACATCCTTTTTGAGCCACGTGCCTTCATGCATATATCTTTGTGGACTCGTTGTGTTTAGATATGTATATATACTTTAATTTGTATAGAACATACATATACCTTGAAGATTAAATAAGTTTTAATGATTTTCATGTTTTCTTGTTTCAAGGAATTTTGGGCTTAGTTGGAAATTTCATAATGCCATGTCACACATTACTTGTACACTCACCATTTTTAAAATATTTCTCATGAGTATGTTTTCATGAGCATGTATGGACTTTATTGAATATTGAGTATTTTAAGTGCTATGTGATTTACATGTGTTTTATGAAAATTATTTTTAGTTTATTCCTTACTTGAAGGATTTCGTACTAGTTTTTCAAATTATTCATATAACTAGTTACGGTATTTTTTATTTTGGTAGAGTTTTTCAAACAAAGCTTATTTTTAAATTTATTTTTAAAAACCCCTACCTTCTTATGGGAGGATGGATGGGAGATCATGTTCATGAATGCCTTAAAATGAAAATCATTTAAAACTTGAACCATGATTGGGAGGTAGTAATATGAGATATACACTTGATATTATTGTTGGTTCAATTGGTATCATTGAATTCTTTCAATTGGTATCAATTTTGACATTTCTTGTATACTCATATGTGTTTGTATGTATGTATGTTTTCACTTCCAAGAATATCAATTTCTATTGGTATCTATTTTTCATACATATATATGTTTTATTTGTGCTTATTATATCCCTATATCTTTAAGAACAAAATCTTGTTTATGCTAGTGCTTGAGCTTTAATTTTATTTCAATTGATTAATTTTAAATTAGTATCAAGCCTAAGCATTGTTTTAGTTTGTATTTCATAAAGGGGGAGAAAATTTGATTTTGTATTTCAATTGGTATTTGTACTCCCATACTTTATGATTGGAAATTTCAATTTGGTATCATATGTTCAAAATGAAAGATATTTACAATTGGTATCAAAATTTTTGTTTAGACATTCAAAATTTATTATGTTTAATTTCAATTGGTATCAAGATTTTCATGTGTTTTGCTTAAAATTGGTATCAATATTTTTGTTTGTTTCCTTTCAATTGGTTACAAGATGCTATTCTTTGACATACTTTCAATTGGTACCTTAATTGATTGTCACCCCTAATTGGTTTTGTTTTTGTTTTAGACAAAAAGGGGGAAAATATTATTTTTATTGATTCGTTGTTTCGAACAAAAAGGGGGAGAAAAATTATTATTAATTTAGTTTTGTTTTTACCCCTTATTGTAGATTGATTTTTTGTATTAAAAAGAGGAGAAGATTTTGTTTTGTTTTGATTGTTTACCCCTTTGTTGATGATTGACAAAAAGGGGGAGAATTATTTGAGATTACATATGCATGTTTATATTTTGCATATATTAAGTTTAATTTAGTTTAATTTTAATTGGTATCTAGAGTATCTAGAGCATGTTTTGTAATTGGTTTCTAGAGCATGTTTTGTTTTGAATATTTCATTGATATCTAGAACCTTTTATTGTTTATGCATAGATATGCATGTTTCATGTTTCATGTTTAATATTCATTGCATATTTATTGTTTATTTGTTTATGCATGAGTTAAGGGGGAGCTTCTTTGAAGCTTAACTTTAATCCATGCATATATAACTCCATGAGTTTTGTCATCATCAAAAAGGGGAAGATTGTTGGCCCAAAGGCCTTCCACCCTAGTTTTGATGATGATTAACTCATGTAGTTATGTTTACTAATAATCTTGTAATTTTAAGTTTCAGATCTTTAGATAGATATAGTTGGTGATTGCTTCAAAAAGAGGAGTTTGGAAGCTTTCACTTGGTGATTCCCGTGCCCGAGCATCAAGATTACCCATTTGCACTCTGTGGATCACGGTTTGGGATCGAGTCTACTTGAAGATGAAGATCGTCAAGAAGACTTAGGTATCCTAGTGTTCAGTGTGTTTAGATCCATTTGTAAAGCTTAGTGTAGTTGATATGCTCAAGTGCACAATACACACACGTATCATGTTTTGAATTTGGTTTTCATGAATAGTTGATCAAAACAAGTATACATGGTTTTTATGTATATTAGATATGTTCAATATACATACATGCTTCATATCTTAAACAAACTTATTTTGATATGTCTATTCATGAGTTTTAGGAAAAATCAGATTTCCTATTGAAAAAAATCAAGTTTGATAAAAATACAAGTTTTGGTTTTTGGTAAAAATGATAAGACACAAAAATAGTTCATATTGATTGATATTTGAGCTAAACTTTTTATCACATGTTTATATATCAATGCAAAATGATAAAACTATTTTTGGGTATTTTTACAAGACTTAAAAGATTTTTCAAATATATTTCTAACAAGTTTTTCTGCCCTGAACTTTGACTGACAGGCCAGGTCGGTCGATCGTGTGGGTCGACCGCACCAAGGGCCGGTCGACCCGTGAGGTCGACTGACGTGCACAGAGCCGTGCACGTCTGGCAGACACAAGGGCGGTCGACCCGGACGGTCGACCGTAACTGAGAGCTCTGCTCTCTATATTTTTGGGTCGACCGGGCGGTCGACCGGGTTTGCCCAACGGTCACATTTTTGACCGTTGGCGGTCGACCGGGCGGCCGACCGCCAAGCCTGTCAGGCTGCCACATCAGCCTAACGGCTAGTTTTGTTTTGGGGCTATAAATACCCCAACTCTTGGGCTGTTTGTATATGATTTTCAAGAGCGAAAATTCCCTATTCTCTTGTTTTAAAAAAGAAATTTTCAAAAGAGTTTTAAGTGCCAAAAAGATTCATTCTATTTGCTTTTAAGTGTTTTGTTATTTTCAAAGAAAATAGGATTTTGGGAAATTGGTTTGTTGTTCTTCATTTCAATATCTATTTGGTATTTTCCCAAGAGTTTTTCTTTGATCAAAACACTTGTTTTCCACACTTGAGCTATCTTCTATCCTAGTCTATTAGGATCCTTGTTTTGTGGAAAAGAGAAAAAGAAAAGAGAGATTGAGTTTGTGGTCTTTGGAACCACTTGTTGTACACCCTTGATTTTGTTGTATCCCTCTTTGGTAGAGGTTGATCGGGTGATTGGTTTGCTCCCTCTATGGTAGAGATTGAGGCTTGTGGTTTGCTCCCTCTAGTGAGAGGTGGAGTTTGGTTTGTAACCCTCTTCGGTAGAGGTGTTGCTGTTGTATTGGCTACGGGCCTACCCCTCGGTTGTGAGGCGGTGTTTGAGAGAGGAGTTCGGTACTCCCTTTGTGTAACAAATCCTCTTGGGTAGAGCTTCCCTCGGTGGGAGATAGTGGATTGGAAATCCTTCTCGGTGAAGGCGGGGATGTAGAGCTGGGTGCTCGAACCTCGAAACATATCTTTGCCTTTGCGTTTGATCTATTGTTTCTCAACTCTCTCTCTCTCATTTATTTGTGCAAAGCATCATACTTCATTCATATCATATATTGCTTGTGTTGCCTTGCATCTTTTATATTGTTCATCCTTATATGCTTGGCTTGCTTGTGTGTGCGCCTCACTTATACTTAACCACAAGAGCTTCACATAGCACCTCAACCCATTCAAGGGGAATCAAGAGGAGTTAGTCCAGAGCCCTTCACGGGGAATTCGGCTACACTTGTGTGTTGTATTAAGTGTGTTGCAAAATTTGCATTAGCTTCCGCATTTAGAGCATTTAGTTTCTAGATTAGCAAGTACACCTATTCACCCCCCCTCTAGGTGTGCTTTTCACAAGTGAGGCACACACAAACAACCAAGCATATAAGATGAATAGGCAATATGAATATATGCAAGGCAACATAAGCAATAAATGATATGAAGATATGAATGATGCTTTGCACAAAATAAAGAGAGAGTTAGGAGACAATGGATCAAACGCTAACAACAAGATATGTTTCGAGGTTCGAGCCCTGAGCTTTACATCCCCGCCTTCACCACCGTGAAGGATTTCCAATCCACTATCTCCCACCGAGGGAACCTCTACCGAGGAGGATTTGTTACAATACTAGGAGTACCGAACTCCTCTCTCAAACACCGCCTCACAACCGAGGGGTAGGCCCGTAGCCAAACAACAACCAACAAACACCTCTACCGAAGAGGGATATATAAACCAACTCCACCTCTCACTAGAGGGAGCAAACCACAATCTCAACCTCTACCAAAGAGGGATACAACAAGTAAAGGGGGTTACAACTTGGAGGCTCAATCAACCTCAAACAATTTCTTTTCCACAAAACAAAGATCCTAAATAGATTAGGATAGAATGATATAGCTCAAGTGGATATCAAGGTATTTTTGGAAAGCAAATAACAAAGAAAAACTACTTGGGAAATCTCTTGTAGATGAATTAAATGAAAATCCAAACAATATCCCAAAAACCTAGTTTTCTTTGATTTTCCAAAACCCTTGAAAAACAATAAAGATGAAATCTTTGAAGCTCTAAAACACTTTTTAAAACTTTAAAAACACTTCAGAAAAGTAAGATTTTTGCTCTTGAAAATCTTTTCAAAAACCCTAAAGAGATGGGGTATTTATAGGCCCAAAAGAAAACTAGCCGTTAGGCTGATCTGTCAGCCTGACAGGCTGGCGATCGACCGGCCGGTCGACCGCCAACGGTCAGAAATGTGACCGTTGCGGCAATCCGGTCGACCGTCTGGCCGACCGCCCAGATACAGAGAGCAGACTCTCTGATCCGGTCGGCCGCTCGGCCGACCGCCCAGATACAGAGAGCAAAGCTCTCTGGTCCGGTCGGCTGTCCGGCCGACCGTCCGTGTGTCTGCCAAACGTGCACAAGCCTGTGCACGTCAAGGGTCGACCGGCCTTTGGTGTGGTCGACCCGAGCGGTCGACCGACCTGGCCTGTCAGCCACAGTCCTGGGTCAGAAACACTTGTTAAAAATATTTTTAATAAATCTTTTAAGTCTTGTAAAAATACCCAAAAATAGTTTTATCATTTTGAATTGATATATAAACATGTGATAAAAAGTTTAGCTCAAATATCAAGCATATGAAATTATTTTTGTGTTTAAACATTTTTACCAAAAACCAAAACATGTATTTTATCAAACTTTGATTTTTCAATACATGAATAGGAAAGTCAAAATAAGTTTGTAAAGGAAGTTTAAGCATGCATGTATAACTAGAATACATCTATTATACATATAAACCATTTAAACTTATTTTGATCAACTATTCATGAAAACAAATATCGGTTAAACTAAAAACCGAAAAATTATATCCAAACATAAAACGTGTGTGTTGTGCACTTGAGCATATCAACTATTCTTATCTTTACACATGGATCTAAAACACACAAACTAAAATAGGATACCTAAGTCTTCTTGATGATCTTCCATCTTCAAGTCGACTCGGTCCAAAACTTCGTGATCCAACGAGCAAGGCTATGTATGATCTTGATGCTCGGGCCCTGGAATCACCATGTGAAAGCTTCTAAACTCCTCTTTTTGAAGAAATCACCAACTAATATCTTGCGTAATGATCTGAAACTAAAATCACAAGATTATTAGTAAACATAACTACATGAGTTAATCATCATCAAAACTAGAGAGGAAGGCCTCCGGGCCAACAATCTCCCCCTTTTTGATGATGACAAAACTCATGGAGTTATATATGCATGGATTAAAGTTAAGCTTCAAAGAAGCTCCCCTTTAACTCATGCATAAACAAATAAACAAAATGAATATGCAATGAAAGCTCTTAAACATGAATGCATATAAATGCATAAACAATAAAAAGGTTCTAGATACTAATGAAATGTTCAAAAACAAAACATGCTCTAGATACCAATTAAAATTAAACTAAATTAAACTTAATATATGCAAAAACATAAACATGCATATATAAACCAAAATCTTTCTCAAATAATTCTCCCCCTTTTTGTCAATCATCAACAAAGGGGTAAGCAATCAAAACAAAACAAAATCTTCTCCCCTTTTTTTTTAATACAAAGAAACAATCATCAATAAGGAGTAAAAGCAAAACTAAATCAATAAATTTTTCTCCCCCTTTTTGTTCGAAACCATGAGTCAACAAAAGGGTTAATAAAAACAATGTTCTCCCCCTTTGTCTAAAACAAAACAAAACCAAATAGGGGTGACAATCAATTAAGGTATCAATAGAATATATGTCAAAATAGCATCTTGATACCAATTGAAAGTAAACAAAGATCAATAGATAAATGATATATGCGATATACATTCATGAAGAGGAAGATGTGAAGCTTCCCTATATAGATACATTACATGAAGGAGGGATGACAAGCCCTAATTCACATAACATACACTATGCAATGCATAAGAGAAGATGTGAATCTCCCCCTACACACGTGTACCACATAAAGAAGAGATGTCAAGTTCTTCAATACAAGATACACTCAACATGAATTTATATGTAGAAGAGATGTTAAGCTCTCCTTGCATATATGCAATATAAATCAAAACTTTTGTATTTATTTTTAAACAAAATTTTGAGATACCAAATTCAAACAAACATCTTGATATCAAAAGAGAGTATTTTTCCTTTTAAACATATGATATCAATTTATAATTTTTATTTTCTATCTAAAGTAAAGGAGTGGAGATACAAATACCAATTGAAATATGAAAATCGAATTTTCTCCCCCTTTATGAAATACCAACAAAAACAATGCGTAGGCTTGAAATGAGATACCAATTGAAAAGCAACTGAAAACTAATCAATTGAAACAAAATTGAAACTCAAGCTTAGCATAAACACAAACATATATATGTATGAAAAATAGATACCAATTGAAATTGATATTCTTGGAATGCAAGCATACATATACGAAAATATATGAGTATACAAAAAGAAGTCAAAATTGATACCAATTGAAAGAATCCAATGATACCAATTGAAACGACAATAATATCAAATGTATATCTCATATTATCTACCACCCATTCATGTTCAAGTTTAAAAAGATTTTCACTATAAGGCATACATGAGCATGATCTCCCATCCAACCGCCCTTGGATGGTAGGGGTTTTCAAAAAAAATATAGATTTGAAAAGTAAAGTGTGTTTGAAAAACTCTACCAAAATGAAGAATATCGCAACTAGTTAAATGAAAAAACTTGTAAACTAGTACGAAATCCTTCAAGCAAGGAATAAAATAAAATTATTTTTCATGAAACATGAAATCCACATGATAATCAACACTCTAAGACAATTAATCATAAATAAGACTCATGAAAACAAACACATGAGTAAACAATAAATGTGAGTGTACAAATAAGATGTGAAGATCATAATCATGAAAGATATTCAATTAAGCTCAATATTCCTTGAAACATGAAAACATGAAAATCATCAAAACTTATTTAATCTTCAAGGTATATGTATGTCCTATGCAAACTAAAGTATACATACATATCCAAACACAACGAGTCCACAAAGATATATGCATGAAGGCACGTGGCTCAAAAAGGATGTATATGTATAAACAATAGTTTGGATAAAATAGACATATACATGAAGTTAAATATAAACACATGGAAACATGAAAAACTAAATTTTCATTAAAACTAATTTCATTTCAATGTATATGTATGATTTGTCAACACAAAAAGTATACATACATATCCCTAAACACAATTGAGTCCATATGAATAGATTTGCATGAAAAAAAAATTGCTCAAGGGGTATTCATGTATATCTTAAAGTTTGGCAAAATAGACATATACATGAAATGAAAACACATGATCATAAAACAAAACCAAAATGGGAAATGGGAATACAAGTTTAAATTGCATGAATCATCAAAACTAGACTATACTAGCACATCTAATGGGAACAAATAAGCAATCAAGCACAAACATATATAGATTTATTTGTGACCCACTATATGCACAAGTATAAATCCTAGTCTTAATGAAAACTAACATTTAAACATATATTCAAATCATGAAGCATCAAAACAAGATATAAATCATCATGATAAACATAAACATGATTATTAAGAAAATCCACATGTTATTAAACCTATGATAAACATGATAGCTAAACAAATGGTGAGAACACAAAAATAATGGTCTATATTAAACATGGGTGTCTCAAAAGGGCTATACATGCATGTCAAGAGTCTAATAATCATGGCATTTTCATAATGATCATATAAACATCAAAACATGCGATATATAATAAACATGAAAAGCATGCAAACATAAATAAGGAGTAAGAAACCGTTACCAAAACCTATGAGACAACTCTCCATGTCTCCAAAACATGGTGGTCCTCTCCACCAAACATTCCTTGAAAGTGATGCATTCAAATGATTTCCATGAAGCTCGGAACGCATCCACTCCAAGGTACCGCTACTTTCATGTCATGCGAGAGCCCACACCTACATCATAAACAAGAGGGGTGGTCTTTGGTACCCATATCTTATTGGGTCCATGGGGTTAGTCCCTTCTCTAACCCAAACAAATTTATTTGCTAAATTAGAAACATGTATACGATCATAGCCAAATTTAGTAAGGTGGCCCTTACGTCCACAATGTGTACAAGTGTACACATGAGCATACATAGTATGATGGTGTCTGTGAGAAGCATGTGTATGCCGTGGGCGGTGTACATGAAAAGATGGAACTTGCTTCTTTCGAAACAAAGTTTCCAAACGTGTATGGCCCACAACACATTGGTTCAAAGTGGAGCCCAAACAATCAATATTTAAAACATTTATATCATTTTTAATCAAAGAAGAAGTGGAGCATGCAATAGGTGAAGTGTGTGATACTACCCTAGCATGGCAAACATGTGCATCAATTTTATTTTGCAAAACAATGTTTTTCTTTAAACAAACATCTAAATCATTTGAAATAGAAATTATTTTGTTTTTCAAAGCAACATTCTCTTTTAAAACAAAATCAATTTTTGAAGATAAGTTTTCATTTTTCTTCAAAATTGTTTCACAATCATTTTTATTTTTCAAAAATTTATTTTCTTTTAGAACAAGGTCTAGTTGAGATCTCAATGAATCCCTTTCATTATAGACCTCAACCTTCTCTTGCAAAATATTGTTAAGTCTAGAATGTAAACTTATATTTTCTTTTTCAAGGCCTAGACTTTTCTTTTTCAAAATCTTATATTTTTTAATCAATTTTTCACAAACAATAGATAGTTCTTCATTCAAAGCATGGGCATCAACAAATTCATCACATGAAGAACTAGAATCAAAACTATCTAGTTGAGTTTCCGATTGTACCTCAAGGGAGTCATTCCCTTGGACCATGAAGCATTGAGAATCGGATTCTCCACTAGATTCCTCCGGTTGGATTTGTAATTGAAGCTTGGAGGTGGTGGTTGTCAACATATTCCACACTGCAAATGCGGAATCAAAGTTAGAAGCAAGCATAAGATATTCTTTATTTAATGTGCTTCTAATGGCCTCAAGGGCTTGTGCATTGTCCCTTATATGATTGCTATTACCAAGATAGCATTTCTTGGTAGCGGCAAGATATATATGCAAGCCTAGGGTTTGTAAATAGGTGGACATATTAGTCTTCCAAACAAGAATGTTGGAAGGGTCAAACATAGGTGGGGTCATGAAGTCCATGGGTCCAAACTATATGTGTGCAAACAAGCAAATGCAAACAAGATTAGCAAACAAAGGATCTCACTTCTAGGATGTTAAGCCTAAGTATCAGGAGCGTAGGCTCTGATACCAATTGTAAATCACCTAGAGGGGGGTGAATATGTGATAATGCTAATCTAGAAACTAAATGTGCTAAATGCGGAAGCTTAAAATAAATTTACACAAACACTTAATACAACACACAAGTATAGCCGAATTCCCCGTGAAGGGCTCTGGACTAACTCCTCTTGATTCCCCTAGATATGGGTTGAGGTGCTATATGAAGCTCTTGTGGTTAAGTACAAGTGAGGCACACACAAACAACCAAGCATATAAGATGAATAGGCAATATGAATATATGCAAGCCAACACAAGCAATAAATGATATGAAGATATGAATGATGCTTTGCACAAAATAAAGAGAGAGAGAGAGAGTTAGGAGACAATGGATCAAACGCTAACAACAAGATATGTTTCGAGGTTCGAGCCCCTAGCTCTACATCCCCGCCTTCACCAACGTGAAGGATTTCCAATCCACTAGCTCTACATTCTATTTGCTTTTAAGTGTTTTGTAATTTTCAAAGAAAATAGGATTTGGGAAATTGGTTTATTGTTCTTCATTTCAATATCTATTTGGTATTTTCCCAAGAGTTTTTCTTTGATCAAAACACTTGTTTTCCACACTTGAGCTATCTTCTATCCTAGTCTATTAGGATCCTTGTTTTGTGAAAAAGAGAAAAAGAAAAGAGAGATTGAGTTTGTGGTCTTTGGAACCACTTGTTGTACACCCTTGATTTTGTTGTATCCCTCTTTGGTAGAGGTTGATCAGGTGATTGGTTTGCTCCCTCTTTGGTAGAGGTTGAGGCTTGTGGTTTGCTCCCTCTAGTGAGAGGTGGAGTTTGGTTTGTAACCCTCTTCGGTAGAGGTGTTGTTGTTGTATTGGCTACGGGCCTACCCCTCAGTTGTGAGGCGGTGTTTGAGAGAGGAGTTCGGTACTCCCTTTGTGTAACAAATCCTCTTCGGTAGAGGTTCCCTCGGTGGGAGATAGTGGATTGGAAATCCTTCTCGGTGAAGGCGGGGATGTAGAGCTGGGTGCTCGAACCTCGAAACATATCTTTGCCTTTGCGTTTGACCTATTGTCTCTCAACTCTCTCTCTCATTTATTTGTGCAAAGCATCATACTTCATTCATATCATATATTGCTTGTGTTGCCTTGCATCTTTTATATTGTTCATCCTTATATGCTTGGCTTGCTTGTGTGTGTGCCTCACTTATACTTAACCACAAGAGCTTCACATAGCACCTCAACCCATTCAAGGGGAATCAAGAGGAGTTAGTCCAGAGCCCTTCACGGGGAATTCGGCTACACTTGTGTGTTGTATTAAGTGTGTTGCAAAATTTGCATTAGCTTCCGCATTTAGAGCATTTAGTTTCTAGATTAGCAAGTACACCTATTCACCCCCCCTCAAGGTGTGCTTTTCACAAGTGAGGCACACACAAACAACCAAGCATATAAGATGAATAGGCAATATGAATATATGCAAGGCAACACAAGCAATAAATGATATGAAGATATGAATGATGCTTTGCACAAAATAAAGAGAGAGAGAGAGTTAGGAGATAATGGATCAAACGCTAACAACAAGATATGTTTCGAGGTTCGAGCCCCTAGCTCTACATCCCCGCCTTCACCACCGTGAAGGATTTCCAATCCACTATCTCCCACCGAGGGAACCTCTACCGAGGAGGATTTGTTATAACACTAGGAGTACCGAACTCCTCTCTCAAACACCGCCTCACAACCGAGGGGTAGGCCCGTAGCCAAACAACAACCAACAAACACCTCTACCGAAGAGGGATATACAAACCAACTCCACCTCTCACTAGAGGGAGCAAACCACAATCTCAACCTCTACCAAAGAGGGATACAACAAGTAAAGGGGGTTACAACTTGAAGGCTCAATCAACCTCAAACAAACTCTTTTTCACAAAATAAAGATCCTAAATACATTAGGATAGAATGATATAGCTCAAGTGGATATCAAGGTGTTTTTGGAAAGCAAATAACAAAGAAAAACTACTTGGGAAATCTCTTGTAGATGAATTAAATGAAAATCCAAACAATATCCCAAAAACCTAGTTTTCTTTGATTTTCCAAAACCCTTAAAAAACAATAAAGATGAAATCTTTGAATCTCTAAAACACTTTTTAAAACTTTAAAAACACTTCAGAAAAGTAGGAATTTTTGCTCTTGAAAATCTTGTCAAAAACCCTAAAGAGATGGGGTATTTATAGGCCCAAAGAAAACTAGCCGTTAGGCTGATCTGTCAGCCTGACAGGCTGGAACGGTCAGAAATGTGACTGTTGGGGTAACCCGGTCGACCGTCCAGCCGACCGCCCAGATACAGAGAGCAGACTCTCTGGTCCGGTCGGCCGCTCGGCCGACCGCCCAGATACAGAGAGCAAAGCTCTCTGGTCCGGTCGGCCGCCCGGCCGACCGTCCCTGTGTCTGCCAGACGTGCACAAGCCTGTGCACGTCGGTCGACCGCAAGGGTCGACCGGCCTTTGGTGCGGTCGACCCGAGCGGTCGACCGACCTGGCCTGTCAGCCACAGTCCTGGGTCAGAAACACTTGTTAAAAATATTTTTAATAAATCTTTTAAGTCTTGTAAAAATACCCAAAAATAGTTTTATCATTTTGCATTGATATATAAACATGTGATAAAAAGTTTAGCTCAAATATCAAGCATATGAAATTATTTTTGTGTTTAAACATTTTTACCAAAAACCAAAACATGTATTTTATCAAACTTTGATTTTTCAATACATGAATAGGAAAGTCAAAATAAGTTTGTATAGGAAGTTTAAGCATGCATGTATAACTAGAATACATCTATTATACATATAAACCATTTAAACTTATTTTGATCAACTATTCATGAAAACAAATATCGGTTAAACTAAAACCGAAAAACCATATCCAAACATAAAACGTGTGTTTTGTGCACTTGAGCATATCAACTATTCTTATCTTTACACATGGATCTAAAACACACAAACTAAACTAGGATACCTAAGTCTTCTTGATGATCTTCCATCTTCAAGTCGACTCGGTCCAAAACTTCGTGATCCAACGAGCAAGGCTATATATGATCTTGATGCTCGGGCCCTGGAATCACCATGTGAAAGCTTCTAAACTCCTCTTTTTGAAGAAATTACCAACTAATATCTTGCGTAATGATCTGAAATTAAAATCACAAGATTATTAGTAAACATAACTACATGAGTTAATCATCATCAAAACTAGAGAGGAAGGCCTCCGGGCCAACAAAAGCTTCATCTATTTGTTTTAAGTGTTTTGTTTTATTTCAAAGAAAATAGTTTTTGGGAATTGTTTCTTGATCTTATATTCTATATCCATTTTGTATTTTCCCAAGAGTTTTTCTTTGAACAAAACACTTAGTTTTTTCACATTTGAGCTATCATCTATCCTAATCTATTAGGATCTTTGTTTGTGAAAAAAGAGATTGTTTGTGGTTGAGGAAACCACCGGTTGTAAACCCTCCTTGTATTTGTGTATCCCTCTTTGGTAGAGGTTGATCGGAGTGGTATTGGTTTGTATCCCTCTTCGGTAGAGGTGATTGAGTTTGGTTGTTAGCTACGGCCTTATCCCTCTTCGGTAGAGGTGGATTGTGGTTGTATTGCCTCGGTGGCATTATAAGGTTGAGAGAGGAGTTCGGTACTCCTTTAGTGGATTAGAAATCCTTCTCGGTGAAGGCGGGGACGTAGAGCTAGAGGCTCGAACCTTGGAACATATCTTTGTGTTTGCGTTTGATCCATTGTCTCTTAACCCTCTCTCTTTATTTGTGTTGTGCATAGCATTATTCATATTGCCATATCATTCATACTTACTTGCATTTGTGCCTTGCATATTTCACATCCTTATATGCTTGGCTTGTTTGTGTGTGCCTCACTTGTACTTAACCACAAGAGCTTCATATAGCACCTCAACCCATATCTAGGGGAATCATGAGGAGTTAGTCCAGAGCCCTTCACGGGGAATTCGGCTACACTTGTTGGTTGTATTAAGTGTGATTGCAATATTATTTTAAGCTTCCACATTTAGCGCATTTAGTTTCTAGATTAGCATTATCACCTATTCACCCCCCCTCTAGGTGATTTACAATATTAAGAGTGACAGTCAAAATAATGTTCCTCCTCTTCTTCATTGTTACTCAATCTAGTAGATCGCTGTTTTTTGTTATTTCTTCTTTTGTTCTGCTTCATTTTACTCTGAGGTAAATCTTCACAACAATTCACAGTAAGCATTCATTCAAAATAGGTAAGTGTTTTTTTTTCCCTTTCATTTCATTTCTTAGTTCAACACTTCTCTTCTTCTTTATTCTTTTAATTTCATTCTCTTAGCTTTTCTTTTAACTAAAAACGATTTCAGCATCATCTTCTCCTTCTATCTTCTACCTTCTTTCTTCTAACTTAACCTAGTTTCTTTTCTTTTTTTATTTTAAAATAAAAAAGAAAGACTTAAATCGATTTTAAGTAACTAAAAAAAAGAATCTTCTATCATAGTCCCTCCTTGTGGATCACGACCCGCATAGCCACTTGCTATAGCGGTACTGTTAGGAAACCTAGCACGTTTTCTAAACTTCTATTTTCTGAGCCGGTTTAGACTCGATCAAATTTTTGTGATGTTACTGGGGAGGGATGGTAAGTTTCTTTTTTCAATTTAACTTTCTTCTCTGTTTTTATGTTCAGGGGCTTATTTCAGAAAACAAATAGATGCAGTGGACATTGATCAAGGAAAAACCGTGCACGAAAAGTGTATGTTTTAAAATCAAGAGTTACAGTGTGTGCGCTTTGGCTTCCCCGATACTTCCGTTATAGCATAGAGACTAAATGGGTCGAATTCACAGGGATGGGAAGTTATAAAAGCTTTACCGGTATGTTCACGTGTGTGTTAATGGTTCTTCTATGTTTTAAAGAATAAAAAAAAGAAACAAAGAATAAAAAGAGAAGAGTACGGTGAAACACAAAGAAGTGGGAAAAATAGAAGAAATGATTTTTGTGATTTTTGTTTGTATATCTAAAATAAAGTAAAAAGAGAAAGAAAACTCATGTCTACTAACTACTAATGGCTCCACTAACATGCTAACCTCATAGCGATAGTTACCTTACATGTATCCTTGGCCATCACTAGTCCTTGGTTCAAGAGCGTTTCAAAGCATGACCCATTGATTAGACGGAAAAGGTAAAGGTGTGTTTATTATGAAGCAAATGTATTTGATGTACCCTTTCTTGTCTCCGCTATAGCATAGGGCTATACCGAGTCGAATCTCAGGGAGAGCTCGCGATGGAAGCTTTACGTGTGGTAGTGAAGTGAACAAACGAGTATTCTTCTCTTGCTTATAAACTTAGTGAATCAAATGCAAAAGAAACTAAAAGGAAGGATGGATATGTTCATGGTGGAAGTGGAAAAGAAATCAAGAAGTGGATGTGGTGTTCACAAGAAAAGGAAAGAAAACTTAAAGAAGCTTGAATGAAAGAACACCATGACTAGCTTACCTTGCTAGCTTGCCAAGACTTACTAGACTTCTTGATAGCGAATGCGTGCCTAATGTTGTCACTCCATTAGCGTAGGGTTCGTCTAGCGTGTTGACCTAATTGCTTTCTCACTTGGAAGACGGTGGTTTAACCATCAGAGAAGAGAAGATCATACACTTGCAAGATGAAGTAGAGCAATCACACTTGAGTTAGTTAAGAAGGCAAATCTAGTGGTAAACTAGTACATGGAGAAAGAATTAGCTAGAACAAGCCATAAGAAAGGTAAAACAAAGCATGGAAGTAAATTGCAAGTAATTAAAGCAAGAAGTGAAATAAAGCAAGTAAGAATGCAAGAAAACTAGAACCAAGCTTCAAGTAGAGGAAGGAGGATGGATCAATCCTTGTTGCTTCAAGTGTCACCCTTGATTACACAAGCTCTCTCCCTCACAATCACTCTCTTTTACATTGAATTCTAGGGAAGAAGAAGAGGGATCTAAAGAACAAAACCTAAAGAGAAAAATACATGAAAATTACAACAACTAAACTAATCTCCTCTCTTCTCCATTCAGTTTTTGTACGCAGGTCTTCATGGAGTATTTATAGCATGGATGAGAACCTTCGAGAGCCTAGTTTGTTGGCGCAAAATCTGAGATCCAACGGCCCGGATTTTGCGGTGGATCCGCCGCAAGTCGCGGCACTTTTGTGGCCGTTGGCTAACAACTTTCTGGTGGAGATTAGTTACAAGGTTGTTAGCCACGTGGTATATCTAGAATCTTCGTTTGTTGCGCGGATTTCTCTGGATCTGGATTTGAATTTGGCTTTATCTTTAATCTTGATTAATCACTTAATTAGTGTTAATTAAGTGATTATTTGGATATCTCTCCATTAAGTGTGTACCTGCAAATATGTAGAGAAGAGGAGTAAAAATCACATATTTATTTGTAATATGCATGGGAATTATGATGTAAAATATGCAATATTGGATACCAATCACACCCCCACACTTATTCTTTTGCTCGTCCCGAGCAAAACAAAGAAAAAGAAAATCTATACTACCAGTTTATTACACCACTTTCGCAGGTGACGCGATTGCACTGAGCATGTGCAACAAGCCGTTAAACCTCTAGGTTACCCTAGAGGAGGAGTGTTGTCTCCTGAGGGTTTTCAGCGGATTACACCCACAAAATCCATAAAGAAAGAAGACAAATGTTAGTATTTTGAAAACGCATTTTGAATAAGAGACGAGTTTACAAACTATTTTTGCAAAAATATAAGTGATCCTAGGTCATAAGTCCACCTATAATTATTCTTCCTTAAACTTAGTATCCATGCAAGATCTTGTCTTCAATTAAGGTAAGAATTCAAAATTGGATTGAATATTTTATCTCTCATAAAACCTAGATAATATGCACACCGTGTAAGTGAAGATTTTGGGATTTCAACTCCAACCATAAAGCCATTTATTTATTTATATATACTTTTTTTTTATGCTTTTTTCTTCCCTTAGTTTAGGCTTTCTAGTCTACCCTTGTAACGAGCCTTTAACCGATGACTCCCAAACCAGACGGTCTTAGGGCACCAGATGAGAAAACATCCCTCGGGTTTAAGGTCTCGAGTAGAAAAGGCCACGAAACTAAAGGGGATTATTTATTATCACCGTTAGGCGTGAATAATCATGCTTCTTGAGGCATAATTATCCAGCTTAATAAGTGAGATCACCGTTAGGCGTGAGTAACCATGCTTCTTGAGGCATAGTTATCCAGCTTAATAAGTGATCTTTTATTTATATATATATATATATATATATATTTTTTTTGTTTTTTTTATTTATATGGCATTTTTGGTCTTTGTCTCCATCCCAAGAAATGTGTAAGTGTAAAGTGCATATTTATCTAAGGTAAAAATTCAAGATAAAAATATCTCACCAATTTTACTTACTTATCCTATAACTTCAAACAAGATCTATTATTTCAACTATGTTTAAGATATCATAATTAAGGCTTTCTTAATCTCTAAGATACATCTTACTTTTCTTAAAAATAGATCAAAACTTTATCTCTTATTTCAAAAAGTTTTTATTTTTTTTTATTTTTATATTTTTATTATTATTATTATTATTATTTTTTTTAAAAGAAGTGTAAAAGAAAGAAAATCTAAAAACTCTATGTTAGTAAACCCTCCCCCACACTTATTTCATGCATTGTCCTCAATGCATTATGATATATGTATGCATGAAACAAAATGGAAGAGGAAGGAAAAATTTACCTTAAGGTGGTGGTTCCGGTGGTGGTCGGATTGGTCCACGGAACATGGCCCAATAATCTTTGCTTTGGGTTTTCAGGAACCCACCAAAAATATAACTAATATGACCCACAAGAATGATGTGTGCATGTGTTATTTTAATTATGTACATGACCCCATCTAACTTCCAAATTCTTAAAATAATTTCTGAGTCAAGTTTATCAAGGTCCTTGTCCCAGAATGGATTATGAAATGATAGAATGGTCGACTTGGACTCGGAATGAACAGGAACTAACACCGACTCAGGGAAGTGAATTAAGTCAAGTGATGGTGCAGGAGTCGAAGTGAGTTCAAAAATTGGGTCCAAGTCAAGAAATGAAAACTCAAGTCCACAATCATTGTCCAACAATGGGATGTGACCTAATATGGGTGATATCTCTTTACTTCCAATATTAAGGAATTCAAGCTCATCGCCATACAATTCTTCAAAACTTAAGTCAAAATCTTCTGATAGAATTGTACAATCAGTTTCAGAAGTAAAGAGATCGAGAAAATCAAGGTCACATTTCTCATTGAGTTCAATTCCACAAGATGGAGAACTTGCCAAAATGTCAAGAGAATCTTCAAAAGTGTAGAATTGGGCAAGTTCAACATGATCCTCAAAAATGGGTGATTCAACTTCATTGAGAATTGGGAAAGGATCCAAGATTGACTCCGGGAAAAGATTGAAGTAAGGTAAAGATACCGGAGTCATTATGGAATCAGGAAGAAGGATTGAATCACAAAGTTGGGGTTCAAGATCACATTCTTCATGTAACTCAATTAAATGTGGAGAACTTGCCAATTTATCAATGGGATTTTCAGAAGTAAGGAACTGGCCAAGTTCTATGTGATCATCATAAAAGATTGGTGATTCAATTTCACAATGGATAGGAAATGGATCCAATACTGACTTGGGAAATGGATTGAAATCAGGTAAGGATATGGAAGTCATGATTGAATCAGGAAGTAAGTTGGAATCATCAAGTGAAAGTTCAGGATCAAATTCATGTTCCAATTCAATTTCAGAAAAAGGAAAACTTGTCAAATTGTCAATTGGATCAGAAGTGTGGACAAGTTCATTTTTAGGAAATGAGAAACTTGCCAAAATGTCAACGGGATTTGAATTTTGGACAAGTTCAAGTTTAGGGAATGAAAAACTTGCCAATGTATCAATTGGATCTGAAGTTTGGACAAGTTCAGGTGAGTGTGCTGAAATTGAATCTGGATTTCCAAGATGACAAGAGTCTTGAGTCATATCAATAGAGTGTGGTATAACTGGATTAGTCAAATGTTGATAGGATAGAGTTTCCTCTTTCCTAAGAAGGTTATCCAATTGTTCTTTCACACTATTGATAGACTTGGCATGTGATTTTTGATATTGTAACATAGACTCTTGCAAGATGTCTATACTCTTTTCTAGAATTGATGTATCTTCAAATGATTGTTCTAGAATGGGAGTATAGGAATCTTGACTTTGGAAAGTTTGTGAATAGTGTGAGTCAAAAATGTGTGGTGATGGAAGAGTGGACTCACACAAGAAATCTTTACTCGTTTCCATGACAAATGGTTGTTCATTAGGAAATGGTGGAACTGAGTAAGACTCTTGAAAATACTGTGGAACTGGAGAGGGAAATGGTTCTGGAAGTGTTTGCTCAGCTCTCTGTAAATTAGCTTCTAAACTCCTTAATAAGTCAGATTTTTCTTCAACTGGTTCAGAAAAAGGAGTATATGACGTGGACTCGGGAAATGAATATTGTGGACAAGGTGAATATGATGGACAAGGATTTTGAAAATTTGACTCGGGGTAAGTGAATCCCCAATGACTCGATGAAGAGTTGAAATTATTTTGGACATTATAATCATTAGATGGAGTGTATGGGTCATATTGATTCGGATAAGGCCAACCCGGTGTATTTAGTTGGTGCATATTGTAAAACACCGGGTTGGAATTATCCGAATATGGAGTGTGTGTGACATATGGATGGAAAGAATTGTAATTATAAGCCATATCACACAATCACAAAAAACAAACAAACAAACAAACAAACAAACAAAAGAAAAAATTTCTAACCTAAGTTAGGGTAGACTTAGACCTAGACGACTCCTAACTGATAGACTGTCCACGGGGGGTTTAGTGTAGACTCTAACCACAAGCTAATCAGCCAGGGAAGGGTAAGGTTGGTGGGAGGTTTTCCGTCCGGAGACGTTCCTTAATTAAGTAACCAGCAACCTTCGGGCTTTCGGCCCTCAACCCCTTTCCTAGACACCGATTTTGCAAGAGTTAAATTCCAACACTTTTCCCCCTTAGGAAAATCTCCTAAATGAGTCCGAGATGTCCCTAGGGCCAACGTCTACTTTTTATTAATTTAGGCTTGGGTTAGTGAGTGCTTGGGTTTGTGGTTTTCGGGCTAAGGAAAGGGTAATGACCTCCCCCACCTTATCTTATTTACGGGTATGCCCTTAAAATTGAATTGTGCAAGTGTACAAGAAATATAGCTAGGATACACTCAAAGCATGAAAATCAAGCAAGGAGTTTGTCCTAGTTTAAATGCAATGCAAACACGTACCTTGCCTCCAGCACTCTTCAACAGTAAAAGTAAAGAATTGAAAAGACACGTGCCTAAAATGCAAGTGTCTAAACAATTTTTAGCAATTTCAATCAACTTTTTACTGTTTTTTTAATTAAGCAGGTATATGGTGAAAAATACAGAAAGTTAAGTATTTCAGAAGCTGTATCTTGCAGAGCTGAAGACCCTGCAGAAAAATTGTTAGAAGTGAACTCCTCTTTGCCGCGTTCCCACGGCAAATTGCCGTGGATCCGCGGCAATTTGGAGGGATCCTGGGCTCTGCTTTCTTGAGCAGAGGCCCAGGTCCACTTATATGTGACTGCAATGAATATTTTCCTGTTTCTGTACCTGTATCCTGCAAACAGAGAAGAAGAATCGTTTAGTACCTCACTTTAAACCAAAAAAATACGTTGCTCTCCCCGGCAACGGCGCCATTTTGATTAGACGGAAAAGGTAAAGGTGTGTTTATTATGAAGCAAATGTATTTGATGTACCCTTTCTTGTCTCCGCTATAGCATAGGGCTATACCGAGTCGAATCTCAGGGAGAGCTCGCGATGGAAGCTTTACGTGTGGTAGTGAAGTGAACAAACGAGTATTCTTCTCTTGCTTATAAACTTAGTGAATCAAATGCAAAAGAAACTAAAAGGAAGGATGGATATGTTCATGGTGGAAGTGGAAAAGAAATCAAGAAGTGGATGTGGTGTTCACAAGAAAAGGAAAGAAAACTTAAAGAAGCTTGAATGAAAGAACACCATGACTAGCTTACCTTGCTAGCTTGCCAAGACTTACTAGACTTCTTGATAGCGAATGCGTGCCTAATGTTGTCACTCCATTAGCGTAGGGTTCGTCTAGCGTGTTGACCTAATTGCTTTCTCACTTGGAAGACGGTGGTTTAACCATCGGAGAAGAGAAGATCATACACTTGCAAGATGAAGTAGAGCAATCACACTTGAGTTAGTTAAGAAGGCAAATCTAGTGGTAAACTAGTACATGGAGAAAGAATTAGCTAGAACAAGCCATAAGAAAGGTAAAACAAAGCATGGAAGTAAATTGCAAGTAATTAAAGCAAGAAGTGAAATAAAGCAAGTAAGAATGCAAGAAAACTAGAACCAAGCTTCAAGTAGAGGAAGGAGGATGGATCAATCCTTGTTGCTTCAAGTGTCACCCTTGATTACACAAGCTCTCTCCCTCACAATCACTCTCTTTTACATTGAATTCTAGGGAAGAAGAAGAGGGATCTAAAGAACAAAACCTAAAGAGAAAAATACATGAAAATTACAACAACTAAACTAATCTCCTCTCTTCTCCATTCAGTTTTTGTACGCAGGTCTTCATGGCGTATTTATAGTATGGATGAGAACCTTCGAGAGCCTAGTTTGTTGGCGCAAAATCTGAGATCCAATGGCCCGGATTTTGCGGTGGATCCGCCGCAAGTCGCGGCACTTTTGTGGCCGTTGGCTAACAACTTTCTGGTGGAGATTAGTTACAAGGTTGTTAGCCACGTGGTATATCTAGAATCTTCGTTTGTTGCGCGGATTTCTCTGGATCTGGATTTGAATTTGGCTTTATCTTTAATCTTGATTAATCACTTAATTAGTGTTAATTAAGTGATTATTTGGATATCTCTCCATTAAGTGTGTACCTGCAAATATGTAGAGAAGAGGAGTAAAAATCACATATTTATTTGTAATATGCATGGGAATTATGATGTAAAATATGCAATATTGGATACCCATCACACATAAGATAACTTTCACATCCAAACTCAACAAAATAAGTACAAGCTACACTTAAACCATCAAAACTAAACAAGAGTAAGCATGGAGAAAAGTATGTTAGCTTGTTAGAGAGTTAGGATGTTAGAGTGTTAGAATCCATCATCGTGAGCCTTCAATGGCTCTTGCAAGAGTAAGGCCAAGTAGAGGCTATTAGATTCATGTTGATTATCAAGTAATAAGTTAGCAAGTTAGTGGTTAGTAGTTAGTTGTCATGATAGAAAATTAGCTAAGCATGTAAAAGGAGTTAGAGAGAAGAAAACAAAGAGAGGTAAAGAGAGAACCTTTCATAAATTGTCACCTTCCATTACAAGCACTCTTTCTTTCCACCGATGTACCAATCTCTTTCCTATTATAAGATCTACAAGAATTGAAAAATAAAAAGAGTAAGAAGAAGAAGAACTAATCTAAACTACCCTAAACTACAACATGGAGAAGAAAACCCTAACTCTGGATATCTCCCCCTGAAGAACACCAAGGAGTATTTATAGTCACCAGGAGAAAGGGGGCAAGGGGACAATCCCTGGCATGAAGTACTGGTGCAACGGCGCCAGTACTGCCATGAAAACGCGGCAAAAGCCACATTTCTGCCGCTGTACTAGGGCGGCGTTCGCAGCGCCGCCTGCTGCCCGCTGCCTGCTTGTTCCCCTGTCGGCTGTACTTCCTGAAATCCGGATTTGGGCCCCCAATTTTGATGAAACCACAATCCAAGGTCAATGGCTATTCTTGTAGGCTTTTAATCACCAATTAAATGGTGATTTTGGGTCTTCTTCTTCATTTCATTCCATTGACCTAGAAACATACAAGAGAGGTATTATTAATATGATTTAATATTAAATAAATGTGAAA
This sequence comes from Agave tequilana, assembly GCA_038442645.1. NCBI lineage: Eukaryota > Viridiplantae > Streptophyta > Magnoliopsida > Asparagales > Asparagaceae > Agave > Agave tequilana. The sequence continues at coordinate 209,816 of JAVJIF010004447.1, forward strand.
ATGTGATATGGAATATGAAATTTTAGATACTACTCACACTCCCACACTTATCTTTCACTCGTCCCAAGCAAAACAGAAAAGCTAACTAAGAAGATTATTACACCATTTTCGCAGGTAATGCGATTGCACTGAGCGTGTGCAACAAGCCGTTAAACCTCTAAGTTTCCCCTAGAGGAGGAGTTTTGTCTCCTGAGGGTTTAAGTTGGTTACACCCACAAAATCCATAAAGAAAGAAATCAAATGTTAGTATTTTAAAAACGCATTTTGAAATAGAGAAAAGTGTTAAAATATTTTTGTGAAAATTTAAGTGATCTAAGGTCATAGGTTAATCAAAAATTATTCTTCCTTAAACTAAGTCAAAATGCAAATTTTGTTATAAATTAAATGTAAAAATTTAAAATTGAATTGATTCTTTGATTTTGCATAAAACTCTTAGAAAATATGCACTTTGTGAACTGTGAAGATTTTTGGGATATTGACTCTAACTTTATGCCATGGATTTCTGTATATTTATTTTTTTATTCTTTTTTTATTTTTTTTCTTCCCTTAGTTTTCTTAGGCTTTCTTATTTAGCCGGGTAGTGAGCCTTTAGCCGGTGACTCCCAAACCAGATAGTTTTAGGGCACCAGATGAAAAAACATCCCTCAGACTTAATGACTCAAGTAAACAAGGTCACAAAACTAATGGGGATTATTTTATTTTTGTCCACTATTTTAGCTGTGAATAATCATGCTTCCTGAGGTATAATTACCCAACTTCAATAAGTGATTTTTAATATCATCATTTTTATATTTTTATGACATTTTCAGTTCTTGTTTCAATCCCAAAAATTGTGTAAGTGTGAAGAGCATATATTTAAGGCAAAAAATTCAAGATCAAATTATCTTTCCAATCTTACTTCCTTATCTTAAAATTTAAATAAGATCTATTATTTTGACTTGGTTTAACAAAATTTTAGGTCTCCCTAATTCTTAAGATAATCTTAATTTTTTAAAAAATAAATCAAAACTATTTCTCTTATTTCAAAAAGTTTTGCAAAGAGAAAAGAAAAAAAGTTTAAAACAACCTACGTTAAAAATTTCCTAAAAAAAGGTGTAAAAGAAAGAAAATTTAAAACAACCAACATTAGTAAATTCTCCCCCACACTTATCTCATGCATTGTCCTCAACACGTCGTGAATGTGTATATGCATGAAACAAATAGAAAGGGAAGAAAAATTACCTCATGCTGGTGGTTCCGGTGGTGGTCTAATTGGTCCAAAAATGGGCCCAATTCAGAAATCTTGGATCTTGCAGAAACCCACCAGTGACTCTCTAATACAACCTAGTAAAAGAATGATTAAGTGAATAGTCTTATTTAAAAAATTATCATCATCTAATTTTCAATTTTTAAAAATAATTACTGAGTCATTTTCTTCAACATCCTTGTCCAACAATGAAATGTGATTTTGGGAGATGATTGATTTGGATTCAAATGGAATAGGAGAAAAAACCGATACCAACTCGGTAATTGGACTCAGTCAAGACGAGATTCAAAAGGGGAGTCGAAATTGGTTCAAAATGGGGCCTAAACCAAAGAATTGATGTTCACACACTTTTCCATCACTGAGTGTGATCATAAGATATTGGTGATTCAATTTCACGGTGTACTAGTAAAGGATTCGATGTTGCCTCCGGAATAGAGAAAAAAATCTGGTAAAGATATCAGAGTCATTATTAAATCAAAGAGTGAAATAGAATTACCAACTTAAGGTTCAGGATCACTTTCAAGCTCAAGTTCAATTTCGAGAAAAGGATAAGTTGCTAAAATGTTAAGATGGTTCTCAAAATTTTGGGCAAATTCAAATGGATGTAATGAAATTGAATCTTGATATTCATCAACGGAAGGAATGTGAATGGGTGAAATGATCAATTCAAGTTCAGAAATTATGGGAATCAAAACTGGCTCAAGAACGTTACTTAATTTAGGTAACATTACAGAAGTTGATATTGATTCAAGGATTGAGCTCGAATCGCTAAATTGAAGCTCAGGTTCACATTCATCTTCAAGTTCAATTTCATGAATTGGATAAACTTGCCAAATTATTAAGAATTTGATGTTGGTCAAGTTCAGATTGGCATGATGAAATTGAAGCTGGATTTCCAAAATGACATAATTCTTGAGTCATATGAACATTTGATGGACATGAGAAGTCAATCATATTTTTACATTATTCGTTCGGTCACTTGCTGAAATTCCATAGTTTTTTCCTACAATGATTTCTCTTTCAGTGGTTCTGAAAAAGAACTTTATGAATTTTGAAAATTTTGTGGACATGATGAGGCCACCAAGTTTTCAAATTACTTTTGGGCTTTTATCACTTCTTCTAAACTCCTTTGCAATGATGATTTTTTTAATTGGTGGTTCAGGAAAAGGAGGATATGAAGCAGAATCGGGGAATGAATATTGTGAAAATTGTGGACAATGTGATTGAAAATTTTACTCGGGGGAGGTGAATCCCCATGAATTCTATGAAGAGGAAAATTATTTTGAAAAAATTATAGTCATAGGATTGGGGATATGGGTCATATTGAGTCGGATAATCCCAACTCGGCATATATGGTTGGTTCATGTTGTACATAGACGAGTCGAAATTATCCGAGTCAAATGAGGTCAGGGTGAAATATGGATTCATATTAGGATTGAAAAAATTGTTGTTGCTAAAATCAATTTCACAATTTACAGAAAAGAAAAGCAAGCAAGCAAACAAACAAACAAATAAAGGGAAAAAAAGAAAAAAAAACAAGCCTATGCTAGGGTTGACTTAGAACTAGACGACTCCTAACTGGTTAAACTATCCACGGGGGGTACATTGTCAGAATCTGACCATAAGTTAATCAGCCAAGTAGGGACAAGATCAGTGGGAGGTATCCGTGCCGGAGCAAATGGCCTAATTATGCCAAACCACTGTTCTTCAAGGTTTCGCCTCTCAATACCTAACCTTCGACACCGATTTCACAAGAGTCAATTTTTAACAACTTTCCCCTTAGGTCAATCTCCTAAATAAGTCCGAGATGCTCCTAGGGGCCAACGTCTAGCAAGTTTTATTTAGGCTTAGGTTGTGTGAGTGGGGAGGTGATTTTTGGGCTAAGAGAGGGTAATGACTTTCCCACCTTATGTTGTATTGATTTTTGCCTTTAAGTTCAATTCATTGAAGTGTGCAATATAGATAAGAATGAACACATAAAGAGAGTAAATCATCACGTGTTTGTCCTAACTATATGCAATGCAATATGTACACCTCCATCAAGAACACAACAACACAAGAATAAAATACAGTATATTGGAATTGAAATCGACACGTGCCTAGGTGTAAATATCTAAAACAAAATGTCCCCGGCAACGGTGCCAAAATTTGATTGAGGGAAAACCGTGCACGAAAAGTGTATGTTTTGAAATCAAGAGTTAAAGTGTGCGTGCTTTGGCTTCCTCGATACTTCCGTTATAGCATAGAGGCTAAATGGGTCGAGACACGAGCAGGCAATTTACTATCTGAGCAGAATCATGATCGGAGCCGAACATCGGTATAACTCAATCAAAAAGGAATATTTGGCGTTGGTGTTCGCCGTCTAGAAAATGCGACAGTACTTGGTGGGCCAGACTATAAATGTCATATCAAAAGTTAACCCTTTGAGGTTGCTCATGACGAAGCCATCGTCACTAAATGGTCGACTGGCAAAATGGGCTATATTGCTCTCCTAATTGAGATGTGCTTTCTATCACAAAAAGCCGTGAAGGGACAAGCGGTGGCAGACTTCCTAGTTGAACATCCAGATCCGAGAGCGACCAAACTTTATTAGGATCTCCCAGACGAGGTCGCTAAAGTTTGTCTGACCCAGACCTCTTTTGAAGGATAGGTGTGGCAACTCTTCTTCGACGGTGCATCGAGAATAAGTCCGCAAGGGCATGTCATAGAAGGAGTGGGGGTAGTACTGGTCTCCCCACAGAGTTACGTGATCCCTCGTGCATTCTCATTAACCGAGCCATGCTCCAACAATGTAGCGGAATACAATGTCCTCTTGATTGGAATGCAAATCACCGATGAGATTGGCGTTAAAAATCTCGAAGCATACGGTGACTCTAAACTCATCGTTAACCAAGTTTGCGGGAAGTACGAAGTCAGGCATGAAGACTTAGTACCCTATTTCAACGCAACTATCTCTATGGCCGAGAGGTTCAGAAACTTTTACATCAACCATATACCACGCCAGCCAAATGCGCATGCAGATGCACTGGCATCTCTTGCTGCTTCCTTAACCTTTCCAGCTGGAGTAGTAGAGAAAATACTTGTCTATAGCCACGACTTGTATTGCCCAAGAATAACTTTTGAAGATCACCAAAAGCCGACAGGAGACTGTCCAGCCAAAGAAGCTCTAAAAACTTCAACAGGTCTAGAGCCTAGGGACTGGTGGTTCTCATACATCGATTATGCATTGTATGACATCCTGCCCGAGGATCCAAAAGAGGCGGCTGCCATTAGAAGAAAATCCCCTAAATTCTACTATAATGCGATCACGCGAACACTATATCTCCGATCGCATGTGGGATCCTCCTCCGCTGTTTGTCACAAAAGGAGGCACATGAAGTACTCAAAGAAGCGCATGATGGCATGTGTGGAGCTTATCAGCCTGGTCCGAAGCTTGGGGATCGACTCCGAAGACTGGGATATTATTGGCCTAAGATGATCCTTGAAGCCTTCACTTACGCTAAATGATGTCATGCCTGTCAAGTCCATAGCAATTTCATCCATCAAGCACCAGGATATCTTCGCTCTACAACCTCAACCTGGCCATTTGAGATGTGGGGAATGGATGTGATCGGCCCTATCAGCCCACCTTCATCCAAAGGACATCGGTTTATCTTAGCTATAACCGATTACTTCTCTAAATAGGCTGAAGCTATTCCCTTGAGGGAGATAAAGGCATCTGACATGATCAAATTTTTTAAACATCACGTCATTTACCGCTTTGGTGCGCCACGACAGATCATTCATTACAATGGGTCCAAGTTTATCAGTCAAGCTTTTCAAAGGTTATGCGACAAGTTCAGAATCCAAAGCGTGTCTTCAACGGCATACTACCAAGCAACCAACGGCCTTGCAGAAGCTTTCAACAAGACTATTGAAAAGCTTCTCAAGAAATTCATCTCGAAAAGCTAACGTGATTGGGACGACAAATTAGGTGAATGCTTATGGGCCTATCGCACGACGATTCAAACCCCGACGAAAGCCACATCATTTTCTTTGGTATATGGATGTGAAGTCGTACTCCCATTAGAAATCCAGATCCCATCTTTACGTGTCACCTTGATAACAGAGATGACAAACGAGGAAAAGTATCGACTGTGACTCCAAGAGCTGGAGGCTTTGGACGACAAGCGCCTACAAGCTCAACAGCAAATAGAGTTCTATCAAGCTCGAGTTACCAGAGCCTTAAACAAGAAAGTTAAGGAGCGAACTTTCAAGAAAGGTGACCTTATCTTAGCCGTCAGAAGACCTATGGTAATGACACATAAGACAAAGGAAAATTCTAGCCCAAATGGGAAGGACCATTTGTAGTAGAGTCGGTCTATTCAAATGGAGCATATCGCCTCATAATCCCTAACGGTGATACGCTTATGATGCCAATCAACGGTAAATTCTTGAAGAAATACTATCCTTGATAGCATTCTTCTCCTGATCAGGTTAATACTACACCTCTGATCAAAATTCCATATCCAAGATGAACATCAAAGAAAAGCTTCTTTCATTCACTGGATCACATCACGGTCAATCAGTGTCGAACCGATCGAGCACTAGTTACATCATGATGCATGATGTAAACATTGAAGAAGGAACAAAGTGCAAGACTTCAGTTTTAGCCTTGTTGCTCTTCTCTTGCGTATCTATGGACATTCGATGCCTCCAATGATTAAGGATAGAGGAAAATGTTGGACTTTAAGTCCAACATAAGTCTTCGACAACTCATCATGCTGAGGGGAATAGCATGGCTAGCCCAACTCAAATGGTAGTTGGTAAAGGCACACCAAATCCGTTAATAGCTGAGGGTTAGCTAAAAATCCTATGGGACTTGGCTCATCCTCTCCTCCAAAATCTCTTACCAATTCTTTTTCATAGACTGGTAGGGCCACAAACCTGTGTTCATCTCTCCAACAAAATGAACTGGGACTTGTCATGTTAACAATAAACCTCTGATAAGCCGGATTCCCCGATCCCCAGTGGATTCAGTCAAGTTAATATTAAACTTCTGACAATAAAACTCATTAAAAATCTTTGCTGTTATGTTAATATTACATCTCTAACGGCGAATCTCCCGTCTTCCTAGGAAATCAACGATTGTCACGTTAATATTACACATCTGACAATTCATTTTATTTTCCACCAAAATTTCCTACCAATTCTCTTCCATAGAGTGGTAGATCCACAAACACAATCATTGTTATGTTAATACCACACCTCTAACAATGAAAAATTTCAATACTCCCCAACGAGTACAAACTCCACTTGTTAATTCTCATCAATAGAATGACAAGCCTTCAAAATTGCTCCTATTGCAAACAAATTCTTGTCAAGTTCAAAATTACACCTCTGGCAAGTTACTATTAAGTTTAACACCATACCTCTAATAGTGATTAAGTTGCTGCCAAGTTCAATTTAAATCTCTGACAGTCACTTTCCCTCAGGCTTCCATATCGAAGCTGAAATGAGTGACGCTAAGTTTAACATCATAACTTTATCGTCTAGTTCATTGCTAAGTTCAACAATGCACCTATGATAATAATTTTCCCTCAAACTTCCTTCTCGAAGTCGAGATGACCAATGCCAGGTTCAAAATTACACCTCTAGCATTACCTTCACTGTCAAGTTTAACATTACACCTATGACAGTGATGTTTTCAGTCTTTCCAAATGAAGCTGAAACTCCCGTTAAGCCAAGTTAATATCACACCTCTAGCTTACATTCCTGTCAAGTTAATATCACACCTCTGACAGTAATCTTAAATTTCTGAAATGGAATTTTTCTCAACTTTGACTTGTTAAGTTAATTATCGCATTTCTAACAAGTCAAGAGTTCCTACTTCTATGTGTCTAATTTTCAATGCAAAAAAAAAAAAAAGAATTCAAACCATATTAGAAGACAAGAAAAAGTGTCACTTTTATTGATATTCAAACATATGAAAGTGATACAAGACGCTCTCTTATATAATAAGATTGAGTGCTACAATAAAGGAGTACATAGAAGTCCCTCTCTCTTAGCGAAAGGTTGTACTCACTCCTCAAGACATCTACACTGCTCTAAATACAAGATGTTTGGGAGAGCGCTGAAGAAAAGTTCCTCTCTTCTTCCACTGAGTCATGTCACAGTTAATCAGTGTTGAGACGATCGAGTGCTGGTCACATCACGATGCATGATGTAAACATTGAAGAAGCTCATCTCTAACCGAGAGCAATGGTGTTTCTCGAGGTCAAAATGCAGAGGAACATTCTGATTCCACTCGACCAACTGGTGTGGGTCGTAATCCTTCGCTTAATGAGCATCTCCACCACCAGAAAGTCATCCAATGAGCATGGGTTTTTTGTCGATGTCACTTCTGGGGGTAAGATTAGTGAAGGGAGGATCCGAGACCTTACTGTGATATCCTCTTTCCTGCGGTCTTCAAGGACACCATACCCACCACCATACCCACTGTGATCATGATAAACCCGGGGCAGTCTGGTGCGTCGTGTCCAATAAGGCCTTGATGGATATCTCAAGAGCTCGAACAAGCAGGCTGGTCAAAATAGTCTCCCATGAGCCCAGCGAAGATGTGGAAGACTGACTAAGACTACCATAACCTGCAAGAAGCAAAAAAGCCAAAAGGTTAAAATTTTGTTAAGGCAGAAACGAAAAAGCTAAAGGGCAGACGCGAGATTGAAGTTGTGAACTTTAGACACGGAGTTGACCAGTGCAGATCTGGACACGATTTGGTGTTAGACATGCGTCCCAGAAATAAGACGCGAGATATCCCAGAAGCAGAGGTCGCCACACTCGCGTTTTAAAAACAGGGGTTACCACATCCATGTCCAGAGGTCTCAAAAGAGCTAGAATTCTCTTAAGTCAAGAACCTCAAATGCGAGCTTCATGTACAAAGCTTGTGTCACAAGATGCAAGTACAGAGTTTATCACACTCGCATTCAAAGGATTTGTGAGTTAGAGTTCAAAGTCAGTTCAAAGTCAGTCAACTTTCAAACACGGGCGCATCAATCAGATTTCAAGAGAAGATCAAGAGATCGAATTTCTTCAATGGACAGGAAAACAAAACTCAATGGGAGTGATTATTTCATGGCGACAAATGGATCCTACCCTGGGAAGAATTCTCTAGAAGTTGAACTTTATTCCTCAAGGACCAGCCGTGAAAGAACTTAAAGTAATACTTTTTGATCTTGAAATTACTTGATAGTGACAATCTTCGGAGAAGATTAAGGGAAAGCATGGAAGTTTTGAGTTCTTGTTATTCAATGGAACACATCCCTTTAAGGGAAGATAGACAAATCAAGACAAAAACCTTCAGAGTGCATGCTCGCAAAGGAAAACAGTCTAGATAATGGACTGTTAAGAGGCTGGGGACTATTTATGGGCAAGCCATAAGGCTTACAATTAATGGCATAAAAATCAAAACCATCAGCCTTAATTCCCGCACGAACATCAAGTCCAATAAGGAGCTGACGCATGGATTGCCACTTCGGGAAACATCAAAGGACACAAGTTCCCAATCGTCAACGCCGACTTGGCATTAAAAGATCCAACAAGATGTTTAAGATGGGCTGCATGCGACGCTTAGGAAGCTGCGTCAGGCACAGACTCAAAGGTCGTGTTTACAAGTCCGTGACCTTTCATAGACCCGAGGGCTGCGTTTCTTTCATTCCTATGGAAGAAGCCACAATCGCGTCTCCTGAAGTGGTTCAGAGCCGCGTTTCCTCAGCAAGCTGGGACCACCCTCCATGACAATTCAGGGTTGCGTCCTGAGTCTGCGACCTTTCATAGACCTGAAGGCTGCGTCCTAAAGTCGCGTCTCAATCATGAACTGAGTACAGCCTGAGTTTGCGCCCTCTCAAGGGACCAGAGTCGTGTCTCTATTGAGTCAGAGCCGCGTCCTCACCAACCAGCTGAGACCCGCGTGTCATTCTTGAAGAGCCCAAAACTACGTCTCCACTGCAGATGAGAGCCGTGTCTCGCTCAAGAACTCAGTACAGTCTAAGTTTATTATTCATGGTCGTACCCTATCAAAATGGCTAAGGACTGCATTTTCACAAACAATCAAGGAGTATGACTATGAAAACAGAGTTTATCCTAGTAGCAACGGAGTCTGAAAGGATCAAGATGAGACAAAATTTGAGAACTTTTATTATTTGACTCAAAAATGATAAAAGTAAAACAAACACTCTTATTTGACAAATGGAGTGTTACAAAAAATGGAACGATACAAAAAGGAGAAGAAGGCTAATAATCCTGCTTCGCCAAAGAATGGATTTGTTCCTATAGGCGATGCATCTCTTGCTGACATGCCCTTTCGGCTTTCACTAATACTTGAGCCCGCAACTCTTCCTCAGATAAAAATCTCTTCGTAGCCAGTTGTGTCTGAAGAGACTCCAACCTGGAGGAGTGAGCAGCAAGATCCTCTTGGATTAGCTTCTTGGCAGCCTCCGACTCTTCCAGCTATTTTCTGGTAGCAGTAAGTTTCTTCTCGTTGACTTCAATCAAGGCTTGCGCCTTAGCAATAGTAATCTGAGTAGTAGCAATAACTTGCTCCGCACTTTAGATGACGACTTTGGATTCCTTTGAATCGCCAATCAGTCTTTAGTAATCGGCTTGGAAGTGCTGGAGATGGCAGGCTTCTTTAGCCATTTGCTCCTCTATCTCTTTTGGCTCATGTTCTTGAGCGGCGAGGAGCTTACTCAGTGTCGACCGAGCCTCATCCATTGAGCCAGCATTCTCCAGGGTCCTGAGCTCCTTCGGGTGGCTCCCCAGCTGTTCAACCAGCATCAGGCACGCCCTAGCCTGCGAAGGACTCCAAGTGTGACTGATGTTCTCGATCTGATTCTCTAGAAGCATCCGAGCAAACTCAAAGGAACTATCCCCGGAAAGGACCAAGTCGATACATGATATCATGGAAGCAAAAAAATTATCACACCATTTGACGTGCTAGCCCTTCCATGATGTCATTAGCTGGAGATAACCCTGTTGATGTACTCCTGGACCCCCTTTTCATGATAAAACGAGAGACAGGAACCAATTCAACTTGTGCAGGGGTGAGGCCGACAACAGGCTCGTCAGACACTGAGGTCGTCGCCAATAACTCCGGAACGGTTGTTGTTGTTACAGCTTCTACTGCAACAGAAGCAACAACAAACTCCATGGCACTGAATTCACTGGCCGAAGCTTGAACTGTGCTATCTTCTGCGCCAAGGCTTGCCGCAGGATCCTCCACTTGAGCTACCATAGTGCTCTCTGTAAACCATAACATTAAACGTCAGTGGTAATAATGAGAAGGAGAGTATCCAATACATCAATATTCTCTTACCATGTTGAGGATCTGAAAATAACAAATCCCTAAATAAGCCACTTGGGGATGAGGGCTCCCTGACCTCGGCGGTTGCACTCTCATGAGGCATCCCGATAGCGGAAGCTTCGAGGCCCTTCTGCTGGGCCAACTCCTGGATCATCTCCTCAATATGAGAAGAAGTTGTGGCTTCGCTACCGGCAACCAGTCCTGTAGAAGAAAGTCAAAAGAAAATATTAGAACTCATTCCTAACTTGATAGGGAACCAGCTCAAAGAGGACAAAGAAAATACCTTCAGTAGCGGCGATCCTTGTTATCAGTAAAATAGTGACAGAGACGTATCCCTGTATCTCTTCCTCCGAGATATGCGAGAATTTGCTTGTGTCAGGAAGAGCGGGTTCATCGCCAAAATCGACTTCTTCACCAGAATAATATCCATGTTCTTCGGACGAGGAAGACGATAGCTAAACACAAGAGGTCTCAGCGATCGAGGCATTACCACTGAGTACCCCGATAGTGGGGCTGGGATCGATAACCCGCGAGGTGGGCATCAATACGCTGGGAGACCGAGGCTGCTGCACCTCCACCCTTCTCCCATAAGCTGAAGAAGGTCCAACCTGAGTCGAGACTCCAAGAATTTCAACATTATCCTTCCTCACCAAGTCGACTTCGGGTCGCTCGACCTTTCAGCCATGATAGGTTCACCCGCGAGCTCTCCTTCCTCTAGAATCACGGGACCCCTGCTGTGTAGACCTCAAGAGCGAAGGACGGGGACTTCTTCCTCCTCCTCTTCTTCCTCCCCATGCTCCTCAACACCAAGAGAAACTACTTCAGGCATCGAAGCTTCAGCCTCAAATTCCTTCCTGGCCTTCTTCGGGATAGGCTCACCCTTGGAAGCAGAGCCGCGGGAACGCTTAGCCATAGCCTGCCAACTCTTTTTAGTAGGTTGCCCCTTAGGTGCTACTGTCCTGGGCTCTATCCTTGCTTCCCCGCCTGTTTCCCTCTTAGCTTCCTGATACTCGTTCATACATCGCATACATTTGTTAGACTCCAACTTAGTTTTGTAAGATGCCTTGATACTCTTAATGTAAGAGGTATTTATTCTAAAACCAGGCATCCTACTAGCAAAGAAATACCACCTGTAGAAACCGAGGATGGTTTGACAATTGAGCGTCTTGTAAGGCAGGCTGAAAATAGCTTTTGTCCCTCCAGCTACACTGTAGTATCACGCCCGAGCACCTTCAAGCAAGTTTCCACTGAAGCAGATGCCAGCATTAGGGTTGCCGACATATAATTGATCATAGCCGAACTGCCAAGCAAAATGACTGGGCACGTAAGGCTCCATCGTACGTGAATCACCTTGCCGGAAGATCAGGTATCTAGGCCGAATATTGATCAGCCACCAGAAGACTCTTGATGGCAGCCTTGTGAAGTCATCTGGTCCCGCAAGGTCAGCAAACTTATCCCCGTAGGATGCACCAGAAATCTCGGAGAAGCAATAGTTGTGCTGGTAATTCAAACTGTTAAATTTGGAATTCTGAACATCGAACATGTAGTAATGAGACCAGCTCGAATTCTCCAGCCTCTACACATAGGGAACGAAGCCTTCGGAGGAAGGAACCGCCGTCATTAGTGAGCGACAGTGCATAACGTACTAGGCCATCAGGTACGTATAGGGAAGCTCGATCCTGGGGTTAAGGGTCTTCACTTCTGGCCTTCCTTCTGAATCTACCACTGGCCTGCCCTGAGAGTCTACAATTTCCTCCACTTGGCACAGGTTTTTGACCAGAGCCCGTAGTACACTCAGAATTCCGGCTACCATCACTGGAAGAAGAGCGACAGACTTCCCGTAGGCAAGCAAGACTGCTGTGTACACCACATTGGCAACGATTACTTCATGCGGCAGTGTAGGCACCACACAACGCTTCAGCCACTGCATGAGAAAGCCGCCGATAGAGCCTGATCAGAAATGGGAACTCGGGCCTGGTGATAAAAACTTTAAAAATCATATTAGGCCTGAAAGTGTTCTCGTTCGACTCGGTGGTGTAAGAGCTTGTAGAGGCGTTAATCCTCTAGGTAATTTCCTCATCGGTGCAAGGAGCCAGACTAGTCACTGGGCTATCCTTTTCATTTATGCCGTTGAACAGATAGCTTACCCAGCACATCTGATTGACACCTCTGTTCCTCCAAGAGGATATCTGCCCGCAGATATGAAAGTGGCACTACACTTTTCAGTATGCCTCGTATAGCTGAGGGTCCTCTTTCCTCAAGTGGTGAAGCTCCTCAGAAGTCCGGACGTGTTCTTAATAAGGGTCATCTCCCATAACTAGCCCCGAGACTTCATATAGCTCATGAAGAGCGAGCCCCATCTCTCCGACTAGGGTAAAAAATGTGCCTGTCAGAGGATTATAATGTTCCAAGATGCCATAAAAATTGTGGGAACTCTGCGGGAGGCTATACTGTAAGGCCCTAACTGAATGGTATAACCCGACCTATTGCAGCAGAGCCCCGAGCTTGACAAGAACAAATCCAACCATTCTACCCCACCATAACTTGTCAGTAGAATGGACCTACCTGAGTGGACGAAAGTCAATGGGAAAATCACCCCTAACTTTCAAAAACTAATAGATGAAGGTGGCGGCAAGCTGAGAGGTTTCTCCTTTCGGATACTCAGGCCTGACTAACCTAAGAAATAAACCAAATACATCTTTTCCATGACCAGCAGGGTATGCTTCTTTGGCACCTAATCTGCCGAGAGACACGTCGGAGACAAACCGGGAAAGATCCCACTCCATCGTACGCTGAACAAACATATGCTGAAGATAAGACAAGGAATATATCCTCTCCATATTGGGAAGAAAGAACCTCCTATTCCCTATCTGATGAAGCCACTTATAATCTCTGTCATGCAGAATCCTATCATCCTTGTTAATGGCATCACCAAAGAAGAAAGCAGGCTTCCTCAGTGGAGTATAGGAATCCGTCTCGAACAGCCTGTCAGAGATAATCTCCCGAAGGGTCACCATACTGGCTTGGGAGATCCTATCCTTTCATTTCTTTGACTTACCAGTAATCACAGGAGCAGTCTTCTGAAGCATGAAGGTCAGATTACGATCAGCGCCACCTACGTGTCCAAAGTGGCACTTCTTGGAGAGGGCGCTAGAAGAGTATCGCACAGCAAAGAAGACAACTTTAGTTAGAAATCTGAAAGAAAAAAGCTAGATGTTTTCAAACGCAGGAATGAATCCGACGCAGAAATCAGCAAAATCCGCATCTAGACTCAAAAATACGAGGCCTGCATGAAGCCCGCATTTCAAAATTCATAACTTAAAATTTTTTCTAAGTGTCAGACTCAGACGCGAGAATTAGTGAAACTTACGCTTGATGTTAAAGACGCAAAGATCATAGGAAATCTCCGTCTGAACCTCTCACACTTAGAAAAAAATTCTGAGTATTGAGCTCAAAACGCAGGGCTCAATGAGGCCCGCGTTCAACAAACAAATATGGACTCAAGTTGATGAAGTGATGGCACGGAGGTCGTCAAACCCGCGTCTTGTCTACCAATTCAAGAGCCACATCTGAAAATCAAACACGGGCATGAGCCTCACGTTGGCGGTTCACATTCAAAAGGGACTTAAGAGTTAAGAGAACTCTTTAAGCCTCTTTAATGGCGGAAACCAGTTCGGATGCCATTTTATTACCTGAAATAGGGGCCTCCTGCGTAGAAGAACTGCCCATTGGAATCTCTGGAGCAATAGCGCTCGAGGACGAGATAGCAGGTTTGGTCTTCGGTGCCATTTTGATCGAGAAATCGGTGTTGAAGACGATGAAAATGGAAAATAGCTTTAAGCTTTTCTTAACCCTCGATATAAAGCTCAGCGAAGAAGAAGAAGAGTCTAATGATGACTCTTGAAAGATTGTTGTCTTTTATAACCACAGTGATCCGCAGAGATACGCGGCAAATGTCTCGAGGCCTAACCCTCACCCGATGCGTGACAAGCGTCTTAAATGGACGCGAATTTCGCGCGTTCAAAGGGAAAGACGTCCCTTCAATTCTGCCAGACATGTGGCAACGTGCCCAGAACACGGGACTCGTGTTTAACAAAGCCGCATCCCTCCAAAGGTCGCGTCCCTTTAGCAAGACCAAAGCTGTGTCTAGTCAACAGGGTCAGAGTTACGTCTTCACTGCAAAGATCGCGTCCCTCCAAAGGCCGCGTTTCTTCAACAAATTAATATATGCGTCCCCAGTCCGAGTGAGGGCTGCGTCTCTAGAGTAACATGACCCCTGCGTCTACAATACTTGTATTCAATCTTTACTTCTGCAATCAGTTCAACAGTACACTAGCACAAGCAGACAACTATTTACCCCTGGTTCAATAGTACACCAATAACCAGCTCAGAGCACTGTGCAGGTCCGGACTGCATATCTAGATACTTACCATGATCATCTCTGATGGCTTCAAAGGGTTTACAGTAACTCACAAAGATCACATTCCAGACAAGATCAAGCCTAGGGCATCTCAAATGATTGTCAGTCCAATCGTGAGAAGAATGAACTCGATCAAAGTCTAAAGTATTTCAAAATCCGTCCCAGTCAACGTGGAATATCGAAAACTTTGGAGGGGGTTCTGTAGACTGTCCAAAAATTACTGAGGATAAGTCATTAGAAAGCAGAGTCCAAACTTCAGACGCAGGGCTAATCATAGCCACTACCACAGCACTAGGACACGATGGTTAAAACCCGCGTCTCAACATCACTGCAATGACCAAGACGCGAGGATCGAAACCCGTATTTTAGTATCACTGCAGTAGCATCACTACAGTACCAAGACGCGAGGGTTAAAACCCGCGTCTCTACTTCACCACAATTACCAAGACGCAGAGCCCGAAGCTCGCGCCTCACATAAAGCTTGACACAGAACTTGAAGCTCACATTTCAACCAAATGCGAAGCTCAAGCATTACCTCAACGATTAAATGTAAGGCCTGAAGCCCATGTTTCAACTACAGAGGAACCCTGCGTCCCTATTATAATCACCCTCATTACTGGGTCAATTACTGCCCATGAAATAAGGGAGTTAACCCCATTATGGAGTATTTTTAGGGGACACTTTTACCCCCTGAAGCCTCTATAAATAGCCCAGTTTGCTATGGAAGAGGGGTTGGAAAATTTTGGTCAGAGGAACTTTGGTTGTAAGCCTTAAAAGGACCAGAATCTCCATCAAAAAAAACAGAGAGAGTTCAACTCTTCTAACAACTTGCTGAGTTTAAGTTTGTTCTTGCCTAAAGTCTCTTTGAGATTCTCGTTGGACTAAAGCTGTGTTACTTCGTCTACTGTCCAAAGAGAAGATTCCCAAGAGGTCTCGACGTTCACCCAGTCAACGGAAAATAAGATTCACTTTCCATCGCCACATCAAGAACCTGGCTCTAAACAAAGGGGAGATTTGAGCTTGAATATCTTCCCTCTCTTGTAATAGGATTATTGATCTGTTGTTATTTTCTTTACAATAAAATAAAGAATTTACACACACCTTCAATTTTCTCGCCAAACACCTTCTTCATTAATTTGGTGAAGGATCGACATCGTGCTAAGAAATTTGAGATAAACCTCCGGATGTAGGCTAGTCACCCTTGCAATCCTCTAAGGTCTCTAAGATTCCTTGGAGGTTGCATCTCCTGGATGGCGCAGACTTTCTCTGGATCGAGGTGGATTCCTTTGAATGTCATAATAAACCCAAGGAATTTACTGCTAGCTACTCCTAGGAAGGATTTGGTGGGATTCATCTTCAATTGATGCGCCCTTATGATATTGAATACTGTCTTCAAATCTGCTATTATGTGATCACCTTGGCACGACTTTTTACTACAATATCATTTACGTAGCATTCCACTGTTTTGCATATATGCTCGTAGAAAATTGCATTCATAGCTCTCTGATATGTTGTCCCAGCATTTTTCAATCCATAGGGCATCACAGTATAGAAATAAACCTCTAGTGGTGTTTTGAAAGATGTATGCTTCTCATCGTCAGGGTACAGCTTAATTTAATTGTAACCAGAGAATCCATCCATGAATGACATCCATTCAAACCCTCACGTATTTTCGATCATGACATCCGTGATTGGAAGAGAAAACTCGTCTTTAGGACAAGCTTCATTTAGATCATGGAAATCAATGCAAACCTAGATCTTCCCATTCTTCTTGGTAATGGGGATGATATTGGCTACCCAATCAGGGTATTGTTCTTCTCTGATAAAACTGGAGTCTATAAGCTTTTTGACTTCCGACTGAATCGCTTCCATTATCTTTGGACGGAACCGTCATTGCAGTTGCTTGACGGGCTTCACGTTTGGAATGATGTTGAGGCGATGCATAGCCACCTGAGGGTCAAGCCAGGCATATTCTCGTACTTCCAAGTGAAAACATCTATACACTCTCGCACGAGAGATATTAGATCTTCTTTATCGGGAGGTGATAAGCTTTAATTTATAAAGATGGATTTATGATTGCCTCATCTCCCAGATTAATCTGGATTACCTAATCCTCTGTGGATGGTTTGCGTTATTCAAAGCGAATATCCCAAAGAGTTTTTAGGTGTTTGATTAAGGGTCTGTATCTGACTGGATTATTTCTTCATCTCCATCTTCTAGGTGGCTTGTTGAAACCATGTTTACCGAAAGGTCTTTGAAGATGTTACCAACATTGATATTTGACTCCCACGATGTTGTGCCTGACGAGTGATTATGATATAATGACTCTTCAGACTCAGAGGCTGACAGGGTTAGATTGTTGACACATAGCCCAACCCCATGCGTGTTCGGTGACAATAATTAGGGGCTTTTCCTTTTGGAACGAAGGATCAAAGTAGTGTTCTCCTTCTTTTGCCGAAGTTTAAGCCAAGACCACTTGTTAGGTTATACCCCATATTCTCCATCATTCTGAGTACATTTGACTCGTAATGAGAGAACTGAGGGAGTTCAGTCTCACTTTCCAAGTCTTCGCAAATCATTGGTTTGGACTCGACTCTTCCGGAAAAGATTAGTTTTTGACCTTTGTGTCTTGTTAGGACTTCGAAGAAGAATCCTTGTGCATCACTAATGCTTTGATATGCTATAAGAGATGATCTCACTGGAACATGCAATGATGTCAAGGCATCTATTGCCGACCAGGGGTCATCATCTACATCGGTACTAGTATCTGAGGGTACGAAATCAGAAGCAAGCACAAAAAAATAAACCAAATCTAACTCTTCTTAATATACCACTCGCCTACATCATTGGCAGTGTTATTAACATCGAGCTTATTAACGCTCGTTACAAGTGAATTCAGCTCCCAAAGATATTCTTCTTTTGCCTCTGGCTCAACATTAGCTTCATTACCAAAGTCTAGTTCCTCTGGTTAGGGATTCTCATCTGTTTCCAGAGAATCCTAGTACAGGAGGAAGTCTGTGAAGTAATTCTCTACCCTCTTGAATGGATTCCCTATGGCGATTAACGTTCGGACTTTTCCATCCCCGTCAACAACTTCATGACTTCAAAGAAAGTAGAGGGGATGATGGAATTGTGATGAATCCATGGTCGTCCCAGCAGTAAGTTATACGAAGTGTCAGCATCAAAAAGATAGTCACGTCACCTCAGATTTTAGGTCCCCAATCTGGCATTTGAGTTTGATCTTTCCTATCGCGCGTGTACCATTAGCGTTGAAGTCGTAAATGGTTGTTTGAGTGGCGCTCAATCGATGAGTGGGGATTCTTATGTGTTGGATGACCTGGTGGGGCATGATGCTCAACGTGAATCATGGATTCACCTGAATGCAGCTCACTTCAGATGATCCAATGTACCCCATGAAGTACAGGAGCCTACAATGCGTCCCTTGACCTGCATGTCATCTGGAGTGAAGGTTATGCAGGGGACATGCTAAGAGGCATGGAGGCAATTTTCTTCATCTTCCTTCTCTAGTTTAGCCAGACTCTGCGCCATGAAGGCCTCAAGATCGGCTAAAGCTTCTTTAAGAGATTTTCTTGTTGACTTGGATAGTCTCAAGAGCTCATCGAGAGTGATCTAAGCTGGAATGTTGGCCAGCTGAGCCAAGACATCAAAGCGGTAAGGTGCTAAAGATCCCTCCGCTTTGTCTTTTTGGAGAGACTTGGCATATCTAAGCTCCTTTTGCTTCTCTACGGGTTGCTTAATGGATTGCTTGGTTGGCTCTTGGGTGAGCTTAGGCGGATTAGCTACCATTTCGTCATACTTCTTCAAGTATGACTGACCCGAGCGAGTCCTTGCCACGAGCGTTGCATTTGGTTCTCCAACAAGGACGACTGTCTCCTCCTCCGAATCAGTTAGCGAGGTGACATCAGTTTTCGCATCCCTAGAGGAAGCACATCCCTAGAGGAAGCACACACCACATTGCAAGGTAAAGCTTTTACTTTGCTTCTGGATCTTTGTTGGTAAAAGTAGTCCACTACTGGCCTTTCATGAGGTCGGGATGAACCCACATGATCTCTCCTTAAGGAGTGGGAACAGCTACGAGACCTTTCTCCCGCTGGTGCTGAGGATCTGTATTCATCACTCTTACTTCTCCTTTCGGGATGGAAACTGTTAGCCCAAAAGGTTACACTCTCCATTTGTTTGGAGTTTTGATGATAACAAAACAAATAAGAGCTATTTGGTACTAATCAGTTTGTTAAGATAAGTTTCAGGTTTGTACCCTATTTGGAGGCCATTGCTTAGCTATTGCAAGAATTTCTAGGTTCATGAAGCAAAGAAGGCTTTTTGCACATCAAGGAAGGAACATAGAAGAGAAGGCTCTAGCAAGGCATCGCATGGCTCAAGACTTCAAGATTGCTCAAGATAATTTATTAGATTTGTTTTTAGTTTAGAGTTTTGTTAAAGAATAGTGAATAGGTTTGAAGCTCTATCACACACGTTTTTGCGCACATCTTGTTTCCAAACATATTTCCTATAACATATACAAAAATAGTTTGTATACAATCTTCAACCTACAAACTTACTTTGATATACCTATTCATGTGTTTTAAGTTTGTGTTTTAACAAAACTTATTTTTGGAATTAATGACAAAAACTATGATATATATATGTTTCATGTATATAGGATTATATCCATATACATCATGCTTCAAAGTGTTTAAATATCATGTTTTTGTATTTGGAAGAGTTTTGGACAAAACATATTTTCTATTCCAAAATCCAAGTTTTAGAAAATTCAGTTTTTGGTTTTTGGTAAAAATGATAAGAGACAAAAATAGTTCATATTGATTGATATTTGAGCTAAACTTTTTACCACATGTTTATATATCAATGCAAAATGATAAAACTATTTTTGGTGATTTTTAGGAGTGTTAAAAGATTTTTCAAAATATTTTTAAACTGTTTTTCTGACCCAGTTTCCTGTTCCAGACTTCAACCAGTCGACTAGTCTTCTGACAAGTCGACTTGGCTTGAAGTCGGTCGACCGGGTCGGTCGACCGACGTGCACAGATCTGTGCACGTTTGGCAGACTTTGGACGGTCGACCGTCCGGGTCTGAGAGCAGAGCTCTCTGTTTGTTTGGGTCGACCGGCCGGTCGACCGTAGCCTGCAACGGCTATTTTTTTGTACTAGCGGTCGACCGGGCCGGTCGACCGAGCTAGCCGTTTGAACAGTAACGGCTAGTTTCTAAGCTGGTTTATCTTTTGTCCTTTTCTCACTTAAGTGTGTTTAAATTACATGTTTTGGTTTTAATACTTTCTGATTAGCCTTAAATATGTTTTATCTCCTAACCCTAGCCCTCTCCTATAAATAGGGGTGTTTAGGGAGAGGTTGGTCACTAGAAAAATTATCAAAATTTCCACAAGTTTAAGGCATTCAAAAGAGCTTTGTTTCTTGGTTTTTGTGCTGAAATTCTCTCTCATTTTCTGAAGTGTTTTTCAATAACTCTCTGATTTCTTTTTCTTTTCTCCTTACACACAAGAGCTTCATTCCTACTCATTATTCTCTAAGGACCTTTGTAAGGGAAGAGAATTTTGCAAGAGAGAGTTTGTGGTCTTTTGACTACTCAGAGATTGCTTGTACTTGAGATTGTGGAGTTGGGTACTCCGGTGTATTTGTGACATCTTTGTGATAGTGAAGTGGTTGGAATCCTTCTGGGGAAGGCGGGGAAGTAGAGCTGGGTGCTCGAACCTCGATAACAATTCTCTGTGTTTGCGTTTGGTTTACTTGCTCTTGTTTCTTGCTCTATTTTCATTGCTCTTATTACTTGCTCTCTACATTCATTGCTATATTCAATTGCTTTGTGAGATTGTTGCATCATAATTTTTAAATTGTGCATTGATTAGCATTATCACCTATTCACCCCCCCTCTAGGTGATTTTTAATTGGTATCAGAGCTTGGACTCTAGGTTTTGGCTTAACATCCATAGAGAGATCCTTAAAATTTGCTAATCAACATTTGCATTCCATTTGTCATTCACTAGTAAACATGGCCGATAACATCAAAACCTCTCCTAAATTTGATGGACTCAACTTTCCTATTTGGAAGGTTAGGATGACTATCTTTTTGCAATCCTTAGGTAGCTTAGTAGCTAAATCATTGACCAAACCCTATGTTGCACCCGATAGTGATGAGAGCACATGGACCGACTTCAACTTTAGAGAATATGAGGCTAACTCCAAGGCCCAAAATTCCCTCTTAACCGCCTTGAATGAGGATGACCTTACACGGGTAATTCATTGCCAATCCGCCTATGAGATTTGGCAACATTTATTGGTCACACACGAGGGGACTTCACAAGTTAAGTGATTCGGGCACTTCCTACATCATGGGAGATCAAGGCCACCACCCTAAAAGAATTGAACGACAAGGATGAGATGGACCTAATTAGTCTCATTGGGAACTTAAAGACCCATGAGATGGAAAAGAAAGTAAGAGAAGAGGCCGCTCCACTAAAGAAGAAATCCATAGCCTTCAAGTCTTCATCCACTCTTGAAGACGATGAAGAAGAAGAAGAAGAAGATGAGAAGCTATCACTACTTGTTCGCAATGTGAAGAGAATATACCAGAGGAACAAGCTCAACTTTCGAAGAAAATTTGAAGGCAAAGAGGAGAGGAGAATTATATGCTACAATTGCCGAAAGCCCGGACACATCATGGCGGATTGCCCGGAGTTCAAGAAGAAGATGACCTCCTCCTTCAAGCCAAAGAAACCGGAAGAAAAGAAAGCGTACAAGGCAACTTGGGATTCAGAAAGCGAGTCCGAAGAAGAGGCGGATGTAGCGAATATGTGTTTCATGGCAAACACACCAAAGGTAACCCCTCAACCTCTTGATGATGAAGATGATGAATTAAGCAAAGAAGTTCTTATTCATGCCTTTGTTGAACTTTCAGAAACTTATGACAATAAAAAGATTGAATGCTCTAAATTCGAAAAAGAAGTTGTTTTTCTCAAAAATCAACTTGCTATTATTTCTAAAGAAAAAGATGAAATTTCTTCAAATCTCATTTCTACCCAAAATGAATTTTGTGCTTACAAAGTTGCTTGTAAAGCAAAATTTCCTAAAATTGATGAAAAAGAAATTTCTTCTTTGAAAACTAGAATTGTTGATTTTGAAAAGACTTTAAAGGATTGTGCTTTTAACACTAAGAAACTTGAAGAAATGTTTTCTAAAAAGCACACCTCACATGCTAAAGATTCACATGTTAAGATTCCTCATGCTCACACTACACATATCACTTCTCATGCTAAATCTTTTCATGCTCACAATTCTCATGCTCACAAATCACACACTCACTATGCTTTTAAATATGGTAGAGTGTATAGATGCACATATTGTGGTAAGAATGGACATTTGGCTAAATTTTGTTATGACCAAATAAATAGAACCAATAATCTTGTTTGGGTTAATGAAACTAACTCTTTAGGACCCAAGAAAATGTGGGTACTAAAATCAAGTCCTAAATTATTTGATGTAGGTACACACCAAGGCTCCAAGACGTAGGGAGTGGTGGTACCTTGATAGTGGTTGTTCAAGACACATGACGTGGGACATCAATAACTTTACAACCCTATCAAGGTACGAGGAAGGTGGCTCCGTCAACTTTGGGGATGACTCCAAAGGCACTATCATCGGTATAGGTAACATTCAAATTGGTGCATCTCCCATTATAGAAAATGTTATACTTGTTGATGGTTTGAAACATAATTTGCTTAGCATTAGTCAATTTTGTGATCGTGGACTTAAAGTTGTTTTTGATGATTCTTCTTGCAAGATTTTTGATGTTAAAACCAATGATTGTATTCTTACCGGTTTTTGTGATGATAATGTTTATATCATTGACATGCTTAATGTGGAATGTTCTACTAAATGCTTAAATGCTTTTGATGAAAATTCTTGGCTTTGGCATAGAAGATTAGGATATGCATCTTTTGAACATCTTTCTAGGATTAATTCTAAGGAATTGGTGAAGGGTATACCTTACTTGAAGTTTGAGAAAGACCGCATTTGTGGTGCGTGCCAACTTGGGAAACAAACCAAGTCTTCCTTCAAATCAATCAAGGATATCATGTCAACTAGGCCTTTAGAATTAATTCATATGGATCTTTTTGAACCTACTAAAACTAAGAGCTTAAATGGTAGTAGATTTGCATTTGTTTTAGTTGATGATTTTTCCCGTTTCACTTGGGTTTTCTTTTTGGAACACAAAGATCAAGCTTTTTCTTATTTTAAAATTTTTCGAAAAAGAGTTGAAAAAGAAAAGGGTTTTTCGATTTTGAGAATAAGGAGTGATAGAGGTGGTGAGTTTGTTAACCAACTCTTCATGACTTATTGTGATGAAAAGGGAATTAAGCATGAAATGTCTTGTCCTAGAACTCCACAACAAAATGGAGTAGTAGAAAGGAAAAATAGAACACTTCAAGAGATGGCTAGGACAATGATAAGTGAGTATGACCTCCCTCAATATCTATGGGCCGAGGCCGTAAACACCGCATGCTATATATCAAATCGTATTTATTTATGTAAAAATTCTTCCAAAACATCTTTTGAAATGTATCATTTTAGAAAACCTAATGTTGCATATTTCAAAGTTTTTGGATGCAAGTGTTTTGTTTTGAACACTAAAGATAACTTGGGTAAATTTGATGCTAAGGCTTATGAAGCAATCTTTGTTGGATATTCTACAACTAGTAAAGCTTATAGAGTATTCAATAGATCTTCACTTACCGTTGAAGAATCCATGCATGTTAAATTTGAAGAATCTAATGTGTTTGTTGAGAATGGTGTAGAGATTGAACCATTAGGTGAAGACATGGAGAGACTATCCTTGAAGGACTCACCCGCTCAAGATGATAAGCAAGAACCAATTGGTGACGTTCAAGAGGATAAAGAGGAAAGCTCTCAACCGCTTCCTAAAGCTTGGAGATATGCCATAAATCATCCCAAGGAGCTCATCTTAGGTGATGCATCTAAAGGGGTAACAACTCGCTCCAAACTCCATGACCTATGTGGTAACTTTGCCTTCATTTCTCATTTTGAACCCAAAAGCATCCTCGAAGCCGAGGCGGACTCATATTGGTTGCTAGCCATGCAAGAAGAACTCAATCAATTTGAGCGCAACCAAGTATGGCACCTTGTTCCTAGGCCCCACGATAGACCAATAATTGGTACTAAGTGGATCTTTAGAAACAAGATGGATGAGTCCGGAAACGTGATTAGGAATAAGGCTAGGTTAGTGGCCCAAGGTTACACTCAAGTTGAGGGAATTGACTTTGAGGAGACCTTTGCACCCGTAGCACGGCTTGAAGCCATACGGATGACACTAGCTTTTGCATCTTTCAAAAATTTTAAACTTTTTCAAATGGATGTGAAAAGTACATTTTTGAATGGTTTTATAAATGAAGAAGTTTATGTTGCTCAACCTCCCGGTTTTGTTGATCATGTTCATCCCGATTTTGTTTTTAAACTTGATAAAGCTTTGTATGGATTGAAACAAGCTCCAAGAGCTTGGTATGAAAGGCTTTCTAGTTTTCTCATTTCAAATGACTTTATTAAAGGCAAAGTAGATACAACACTATTCACCAAGCATGTTGATAATGACATTTTAATTGTGCAAATTTATGTTGATGATATAATTTTTGGTTCTACTAATGAGTTTTTATGCAAGGAATTTGAAAAGGTTATGCAATGTGAGTTTGAAATGTCTTCAATGGGTGAGCTTAATTTCTTTCTTGGACTCCAAATCAAGCAATTGCAAGATGGGAACTTCATATGTCAAGCCAAATACGCAAAGGAACTCGTAAAGAAGTTTGGACTTGAAGACTCAAAGGTTTGCAACACTCCCATGGCAACTACCACCAAGCTTGATAAAGATGACCAAGGTAAAAATGTTGATATTAAATTGTATAGAAGCATGATAGGAAGTCTTTTGTATTTAACGGCAAGTAGGCCGGACATCATGTTTAGTGTGTGTCTTTGTGCTAGATTTCAATCGTGTCCCAAAGAGTCCCATCTTATTGCGATAAAACGCATTATTCGTTATATTAAGGGAACGATTGGAATGGGTCTATGGTATCCGAAAACCGGAGATTTCTCAATGACGAGTTATTCGGATGCTGACTATGTGGGTTGTAGAGTAGATAGAAAGAGTACTAGTGGGACATGTCAATTTCTTGGTAATTGTCTTGTTTTATGGTCCTCTAGGAAACAAATTCCGTAGCTCTCTCAACCGCCGAGGCGGAGTATGTTGCCGCGGGGGCTTGTTGTGCACAAGTCCTTTGGATGAAACATACTCTCCTTGATTATGATTTGCATTATAACCATATAAAAATATTTTGTGATAATATTAGTACTATTCATATGACTAAGAATGCAAATCAACATAGTAAGACCAAGCACATTGAGATTAGATATCACTTTCTTAGAGATCATTTTGAGAAAGGAGATATAGATATTGATTATGTTTCTACGGATTTGCAACTTGCCGATATTTTCACTAAACCACTTGATTTTGCTAGATTTTCATTCATTTGTGGTGAACTTAATGTTTTTGTTATTGAATAAAAATGTTTTCTTAACCCTTTTTGATGTATGACAAAAAGGGGGAGAATGAGTTTATGTATGGAAATATGAGTTCATATGGTTTTTGTTCCATATGAGTTTATATATATGTTTTTAGTTTTTGATGTGTTTTCATGAATTCTTGTAATTTGAGTTTAAGTGTTTTGCAAGTGTTTTAAATTCTCATGGTTTTTGGTTTCATGATGTTTACTTGCAAATTACAAATTATATTGTTTTTCTTTGTTTAATATAGCATAATTTGAGGGGGAGCTTTCTCCTACCTTATATTTTTGTTTATAGCCTATTTGTTTTGTCATCATCAAAAAGGGGGAGATTGTTAGCCCAAAAGGTTACACTCTCCATTTGTTTGGAGTTTTGATGATAACAAAACAAATAAGAGCTATTTGGTACTAATCAGTTTGTTAAGATAAGTTTCAGGTTTGTACCATATTTGGAGGCCATTGCTTAGCTATTGCAAGAATTTCTAGGTTCATGAAGCAAAGAAGGCTTTTTGCACATCAAGGAAGGAACATAGAAGAGAAGGCTCTAGCAAGGCATCGCATGGCTCAAGACTTCAAGATTGCTCAAGATAATTTATTAGATTTGTTTTTAGTTTAGAGTTTTGTTAAAGAATAGTGAATAGGTTTGAAGCTCTATCACACACGTTTTTGCGCACATCTTTTTTCCAAACATATTTCCTATAACATGTACAAAAATAGTTTGTATACAATCTTCAACCTACAAACTTACTTTGATATACCTATTCATGTGTTTTAAGTTTTGTGTTTTAACAAAACTTATTTTTGGAATTAATGACAAAAACTATGATATATATATGTTTCATGTATATAGGATTATATCCATATACATCATGCTTCAAAGTGTTTAAATATCATGTTTTTGTATGTGGAAGAGTTTTGGACAAAACGTATTTTCTATTCCAAAATCCAAGTTTTAGAAAATTCAGTTTTTGATTTTTGGTAAAAATGATAAGAGACAAAAATAGTTCATATTGATTGATATTTGAGCTAAACTTTTTACCACATGTTTATACATCAATGCAAAATGATAAAACTATTTTTGGTGATTTTTAGGAGTGTTAAAAGATTTTTCAAAATATTTTTAAACTGTTTTTCTGACCCAGTTTCCTGTTCCAGACTTCAACCAGTCGACTAGTCTTCTGACAAGTCGACTTGGCTTGAAGTCGGTCGACCGGGTCGGTCGACCGACGTGCACAGATCTGTGCACGTTTGGCAGACTTTGGACGGTCGACCGTCCGGGTCGACCGGTCTGAGAGCAGAGCTCTCTGTTTGTTTGGGTCAACCGGCCGGTCGATCGTAGCCAGCAACGGCTATTTTTTTGTACTAGCGGTCGACCGGGCCGGTCGACCGAGCTAGCCGTTTGAACAGTAACGGCTAGTTTCTAAGCTGGTTTATCTTTTGTCCTTTTCTCACTTAAGTGTGTTTAAATTACATGTTTTGGTTTTAATACTTTCTAATTAGCCTTAAATATGTTTTATCTCCTAACCCTAGCCCTCTCCTATAAATAGGGGTGTTTAGGGAGAGGTTGGTCACTAGAAAAATTATCAAAATTTCCACAAGTTTAAGGCATTCAAAAGAGCTTTGTTTCTTGTTTTTGTGCTGAAATTCTCTCTCATTTTCTGAAGTGTTTTTCAAGAACTCTCTGATTTCTTTTTCTTTTCTCCTTACACACAAGAGCTTCATTCCTACTCATTATTCTCTAAGGACCTTTGTAAGGGAAGAGAATTTTGCAAGAGAGAGTTTGTGGTCTTTTGACTACTCAGAGATTGCTTGTACTTGAGATTGTGGAGTTGGGTACTCCGGTGTATTTGTGACATCTTTGTGATAGTGAAAGTGGTTGGAATCCTTCTGGGGAAGGCGGGGAAGTAGAGCTGGGTGCTCGAACCTCGATAACAATTCTCGGTGTTTGCGTTTTGTTTACTTGCTCTTGTTTCTTACTCTATTTTCATTGCTCTTATTACTTGCTCTCTACATTCATTGCTATATTCAATTGCTTTGTGAGATTGTTGCATCATAATTTTTAAATTGTGCATTGATTAGCATTATCACCTATTCACCCCCCCTCTAGGTGATTTTTAGAAACTATTCCGACCGGCGTTGAAGACTGTACCCCGAACTGAAGGAATGATGTCATGTTAGCTGTCACTTTCTTCTGCTCCGGGCAAAGCTTGAGCACCTCTATATCAATCAAAGCTTAGAGGATATCTTTGAAGATGTAACAACTCTTAGTAAGGTTCACCAGCATCCTTAGTACAAGCAGTAATTGGGGTTGTCGGTCTTGCCTACCTCCTCAGGACATCTAGCTTCAGGAAGCTTTAATCTGTTGCTTTTGTTGAGCAACTTGAACAACAAATCAACATGCTCGTCCTTGAAGGAGCACTGCTTATTGGCTCGTGGCTGGTTTGGAGAACCACCACCTCTAACCAGTTGGGGCTTAGTGGGAGACTTTGTTTCCGTGGCTAGTGTGTCCTTCCTTTTAGCTTGGAAAGACACTTTTGACGTGCGCCTTGTTGACTTCTCAGGTTTGGGCTTGTTTTCTTCTGCCTTAAACCTGACGACAATCTCCTCTGCTTGCTCGCTTTGCTAGACCAACTGCTTTCAGTATGACTTTCAGCTACTCTTATCTGAGTTAGGAGTGAGGTTTGCAAATTGTGGCGACATATTTCCACCAAGGTGGCCTGGGTCATACCGCTGGGACATCGGAGTTCCATGTTACAAAATCTCTCCACAAATGTTTTAACTGGCTCCCCTTTCTATTGCTCCGTCGCCAGGAGAGTGTTGGCCCAATGGCCTTCCACTCTAGTTTTGATGATGATCAACACTCATGTAGTTATGTTTACTAATATTCTTGTGTTTCTAAGTTTCAGATCATTAACAGGATATTAGTTGGTGATTAGCTTCAACAAGATGATTAGAAGCTTATCATGGTGATTCCGGTGCCAAAGCTTAAAGATCATACCCTTTGCACTCGGTGGATCGCGTTTGGAGCAAGTCTACTTGAAGATGGAGTTCCTCAAGGAAGACTTAGGTATCCTAGTTTAGATTATGAGTTTTAGATCCATTTGTAAAGCTTAGTATAGTTGATATGCTCAAGTGCACAAATCACACACGTTTTATGATTGAGTTTTGGTTTTCATGAATAGTTTATCAAAACAAGTTTACATATGGTATATGTATAGTAGATGTTTTCTATTTATACATACATGCTTTATCTTGGTAAATAAACTTATTTTGATATCCCTATTCATGTTTTTGGAAAAATCAAGTTTGATAAAAATACAAGTTTTGTTTTTGATAAAATTTGCAAGACACAAAAATAAATTGATATGTTGATATATTGTCTTGAAATTTTTATCACATGTTTATGTTTTAACATAAAATGATAAAACAAGTTTTATGGAATTTTCAGAAATGATAAAAGATTTTTGTAAAATATTTTTTTCCAAAATTTCTGACCTGGTTTTTGGGCTGACAGGCTGGTCGGTCGACCGTGCCGGTCGACCGCACCAAAGGGCCGGTCGACCGATCCGGTCGACCGATGTGCACAGATGTGCACGTCTGTTAAGCACAGAACCGGTCGACCGGGTCGGTCGACCGAGTTGAGAGCTCTGCTCTCGGGAATTTTCGGTCGACCGGGCCGGTCGACCGATAGTGCCCAACGGTCATATTTTTGACCGTTGGCGGTCGACCGGGCCGGTCGACCGGTGGCTGTCAGAACTGCCACATCAGCCTAACGGCTAGTTTTCTGGTTTGGCCTATATAAACCCTATTCATTTGGGATTTTGGCCAAGGTTTTTACAAGAGAAAAATCCCAGGTTTTCAGAAGTTTAAAACAAGTTTTTAAAAGAGTTTTTGGGCTTTAAACTTCTCATCTTGATTTGTTTTGGGTTTTTGGAAAATCAAAGAAAGCTAGGGTTTTGGGAGATTGTATTGTTTTGTATTTTCTATCTTCTACAAGTGATTTCCCAAGAAGTTTTTCTTTGTTGCTTGTTTCCAAAAACACCTAGTTTCCACACTTGAGCTATCTTCTATCCTAAACTATTAGGATCTTGTTTTTGTGGAAAAGAAAAGAGAAAAAGAAAGAGAAGAGTTTGAGGTTGTTTGTTGTAAACCTCTTTGTTGTAAACACCCTTTTATTTGTGAATCCCTCTTCGGTAGAGGTGATCGGGTGATTGAGTTGTATCCCTCAAGTGTGAGGTGATAGTGTTGGTTGTGAGCCTCTTCGGTAGAGGTGTTGTTGTTGGTTGTTGTTGGCCTCGGTGGAGGTTGTATTGAGAGAGGAGTTAGGTACTCCTAGAGTTGTAAGAAATCCTCTTCGGTAGAGGTTCCCTCGGTGGGAGTTGAGTTAGTGGAAATCCTACACGGTGGTGTAGGCGGGGATGTAGAGCAAGGTGCTCGAACCTCGAAACAAATCTTGGTGTTTGCGTTTTGATCCATTGTCTCTCTAACTCTCTCTCATTTATATTGTGCAAAGCATCATACTTCATATCATCATATTTGCTTGTGTTGAGCATAACTCATATTGCCATATCATATTGCTCGTGTTGCCTTGCATTATTTTATATTGCTATATCCTTTATTGCTTGGCTTGATTGTGTGTGCATATTGCTTGGATTGCTTGTGTGTGTGTGCCTAACTTATACTCATCCAACAAGAGCTTCACATAGCGCCTCAACCCATATCAAGGGGAATCAAGAGGAGTTTAGTCCAGAGCCTCGCAAGAGGAATTCGGCTACACTTGTTGTATTGTATTAGTTTGTGCATAATTTGCATTAGCTTCCGCATTTAGCGCACTTAGTTTGCATTTAGTTTATTAGATTAGCACTTACACCTATTCACCCCCCTCTAGGTGTTTTTCAATTGGTATCAGAGCTAGTGCTCCTGATACTTAGGCTTAACATCCTAGGAGTGATCCATTTGCTTGCTAATCTACATTTGCATTTGATTGTTTGCACATATTTAGTTTATACCATGGACTTCATGACCCCACCTAGTTTTGACCCTTCCAACATTGATGTTTGGAAGTATAGGATGTCCATGTACCTAAAGACCCTAGGTTTGCATGTCTTCCTTGCGGCCACCAAGAGATGTTATCTTGGTGATTGCAATCATATAGGGGCCAATGCACAAGCCCTAGAGGCCATTAGAAGCACTCTTCCTAAAGATTATCTTTTATGTGTTTCTAATCTTGATTCCGCTTTTGCAGTGTGGAATCTATTGTCAACAACAACCACCACCTCCGAGCTTCAAGTGCAAATCCAAAAGGAAGAGGAATCTAGTGGAGAGTCCGAATCACAATGCTACATGGTCCAAGGGAATGACTCCCTTGAGGTACAATCGGAACTTCAACTAGATAGTGATGATGCTAGTTCTTCATGTGACGATATTGTAGATCCCCATGCTTTAAATGAAGAACTTTCAATTGTTTGTGAAAAACTTATAGAAAAATATAAGATTTTGAAAAAGAAAAGTCTAGGAATTGAAAAAGAAAATAAGTGTTTACAATCTAGACTTGATATTGTTTTGCAAGAGAAGGTTGAGGTCTATAATGAAAGGGATTCATTGAGATCTCAATTAGAACTTGCACTTAAGGAAAATAAAGTTTTAAAATCTAAAAATGATTGTGAAAATCTTTTGAAGAAAAATGAAAACTTGTCTTCAAAAATTGATTTTGTTTTAAAAGAGAATGTTGATTTGAAAAATAAAATTATTTCTATTTCAAATGATTTAGATGTGTGTTTAAAGAAAAACATTGTTTTGCAAAATAAGATGGATGCACATGTTTGCCATGCTAGTGTAGCTTCCTCATCTAGTCTAACTAATGCATGTACCTCTTCTTCTAGGATCAATGATGATATTTGTATGTTAAAGAAGAGAGTAGATTGTTTGGGCTCCACTATGAGCCAATGTGCCATGAACCACACACGGTTGGAAACCTTGGTTCGAAAGAAACAAGTTCCATCCTATATGCATGCACACCCTCCACGGCATACACATGCTCCTCACGGACACCATCAACACATGTATGCTCATGTGTACACCTGTACACATTGTGGTCGCAATGGCCACCTTGCTAAATTTTGCTATGATAGATTAAATAATGTAAATTTAGCAAAGAAGTTTGTTTGGGTTAGAAATGAGACTAACCCCCATGGACCCAAAAGAGTATGGGTACCAAAGACCACCCCTAAAGTTTTTGATGTAGGTGTGGGCTCTCACATGACGTGAGAGTGATAGCACCTTGGAGTGGATGCGTTCCGGACTTAAAGGAAATCAATTGGATGCATCACTTTCAAGGGAAGAGATGGTGGAGAGGACCACCAAGTTTTGGAGACAAGGAGGTTGCCTTCTAGGTTTTGGTAACAATTCCTAACTCCTTATTATTTGTTTACACGCTTTATATTTCATCTTTGATTATAGCATTTTTTGATGTCTATGGATTAGTATGTTCATTCCATGTTTATTAGATCCTTGACATACATGCATAGTATTTGAGACACACATGCGTATATGAATCATACTTGGTGTTCTCACTTTTGTTTAAGCTATAATGTACATCATGAATCTAATACATGTGAATTCACATAATAATCATGTATTTGTTTTATCATGATGATTTTCATATTGTGTTTTAATGCTTCATGTTTTGAATATATGTTTAGATGTTAGTTTTCATTAAGACTAGTTATATATTTGTACATATGATGGGCTACAAACAAATCTATATATGTTTGGGATTGAATGCTTGTTTGTTCCCATTAGATGTGCTAGTATAGTCTAGTTTTGATGATTCATACATTTTAAACTTGTATTCCATTTTTGGTATTTGTTTGTATGATTATGAGTTTTCATTTCATGTATATGTGTATTTTGCCCAACTTGAAGATATACATGCATACCCCTTGAGTCATTTGCCTTTCATGCAAATATCTATTATGGACTCAAAGTGTGTTTAAGGGATATGTATGTATACTTCTTGTGTTGACAAATCATACATATACCTTGAAAAGAATTGGTATCAAATTGTTTAAAT
Organism: Agave tequilana; assembly: GCA_038442645.1. Taxonomy (NCBI): domain Eukaryota; kingdom Viridiplantae; phylum Streptophyta; class Magnoliopsida; order Asparagales; family Asparagaceae; genus Agave; species Agave tequilana. The sequence continues at coordinate 242,515 of JAVJIF010004447.1, forward strand.
GAAAAGCTAAATTTTTCATACTTTTCATGCTTTTCATGTTTTCATGATTGTCATGTTTATTGTGTCAATATTTAACTTCATGTATATGTCCATCTTATCCAAACTATTGACTATACATGAGTATCCTTTTTGAGCCACGTGCCTTAATGCATATATTTTGTGGACTCGTTATGTTTTGGATATGTATGTATACTATAGTTTGTATTAGACATACATATGCTTTGAAGATTAGATAGTTTTGATGATTTTCGAGTTTTAAGGAATAATTGAGCTTAATGAAAATATTTTCATGATTATGATATTCACACTTTATTTGTACACTCACCTTTATTGCTTGCTCATATTTTGTTTTCATGAGTCTTATTTATGCCTAATTGAACTTGAGTGTTTGATATGATGTGAATTTCATGTTTATGGAAAACAATTTTGTTTTATTCCTTACTTGAAGGATTTCGTGCTAGTTAACAAGTTTTCCATTTAACTAGTTGCGGTGTTCTTCATTTTGGTAGTGATTTTCAAACAAAACTACATTTTCAAATCTATCTTTGAAAACCCTTACCTTCAAAGGGCGGTAGGATGGGAGATCATGTTCATGTATGCTCTAAATTGAAAATCTTTAAAACTTGAATTATGATTGGGTGGTAGATAATATGATGTATACACTTGAACTTATTATTATGTCAATTGGTATCATTGAACTCTTTCAATTGGTATCATTTTGATCTTCTTGTATACTCATATATGTTTTGTATGTATGTATGCTTTAAATTCCAAGTATATCAATTTCTATTGGTATCTATCTTTCATACATATATATGTTTGTGTTTATGCTAGTGCTTGAGTTTCAATTTTGTTTAAATTGATTACTTTTAAATTGTTATCAAGACTATGCATGTCTTTAGTTTGTATCTCATAAAGGGGGAGAAAATATGATTTTGTATTTTGGTATTTGTACTCCCACACTTTATGATTAAAAAATTGTTTATATGTTTTAAAAAATGAACAATTCTTACAATTGGTATCAATGTTTCTATGTAAAATCTTTTCAATTGGTAAAATTTTTTCATTAGATATTTTCAATTGGTATCAATTTGATTCATGTTGTATATACTCATATTTTGTTCTTTCATGTATGTATGCATCTACTTCAATTGATATTATCTTTTCATACATATATGTGATCTTTTGTGCTTGATTTACACACGTATATTATATACTATATGTTTGCTTATCAAGATTTTGGTTTTTAAAAAAAAAAATATTTGATATGAACTTGTGTTTTGTATTGCCTATATGCAAGGAGAGCTTAACATCTCTCTTACATATAGATTCATGTTGAGTGTATTGTGTATTGAGGAGCTTAACATCTCTTCTTTATATGGTACACGTGTGTAGGGGGAGCTTCACATCTCCTCTTATGCATTACATAATATGTGTTATGTGAATTGGGGCTTGTCATCCCTTCTTCATGTAATGCATATGTGTAGGGAAGCTAACTTAGCGTCTTCCTCTTCATGAATGTATATAGCATATAACATATATTGATTCTTGTTTATTGGTATCAAGATGCCTCATTGACATATTTTTAATTGATATCATGGTTGTAGTCACCCCTTATTGATTTTGTTTTTTGTTTTAGACAAAAAGGGGGAGAACATTGTTTTATTGTTTTGATTGACTTAAAAAGGGGAGAAAGATTTTTACCCCTCATTTTATCTATGGTTTTGATTGATTACCCCTTTGTTGATGATTGACAAAAAGGGGGAGAAGTATTTGAGTTTTATATGCATGCTTATGTTTTATATGCATATATTATGTTTTAATCTCAAGAATAGTAAGTTTGATTGATTTATAGAGTTTGCTTTGTAATTGGTATCTAGAGCATATTTTATGTTGAATATTCCATTGGTATCTAGAGCACCATGTTTATATGCATTGTCATGCATTGCATATTATTGTTTATTTGTTTATGCATGAGTTAAGGGGGAGCTTCTTTGAAGCTTAACTTTAATCCATGCATATATAACTCCATGAGTTTTGTCATCATCAAAAAGGGGGAGATTGTTGGCCCAATGGCCTTCCACTCTAGTTTTGATGATGATCAACACTCATGTAGTTATGTTTACTAATATTCTTGTGTTTCTAAGTTTCAGATCATTAACAGGATATTAGTTGGTGATTAGCTTCAACAAGATGATTAGAAGCTTATCATGGTGATTCCGGTGCCAAAGCTTAAAGATCATACCCTTTGCACTCGGTGGATCGCGTTTGGGAGCAAGTCTACTTGAAGATGGAGTTCCTCAAGGAAGACTTAGGTATCCTAGTTTAGATTATGAGTTTTAGATCCATTTGTAAAGCTTAGTATAGTTGATATGCTCAAGTGCACAAATCACACACGTTTTATGATTGAGTTTTGGTTTTCATGAATAGTTTATCAAAACAAGTTTACATATGGTATATGTATAGTAGATGTTTTCTATTTATACATACATGCTTTATCTTGGTAAACAAACTTATTTTGATATCCCTATTCATGTTTTTGGAAAAATCAAGTTTGATAAAAATACAAGTTTTGTTTTTGATAAAATTTGCAAGACACAAAAATAAATTGATATGTTGATATATTGTCTTGAAATTTTTATCACATGTTTATGTTTTAACATAAAATGATAAAACAAGTTTTATGGAATTTTCAGAAATGATAAAAGATTTTTGTAAAATATTTTTTTCCAAAATTTCTGACCTGGTTTTTGGGCTGACAGGCTGGTCGGTCGACCGTGCCGGTCGACCGCACCAAAGGGCCGGTCGATCGATCCGGTCGACCGATGTGCACAGATGTGCACGTCTGTTAAGCACAGAACCGGTCGACCGGGTCGGTCGACCGAGTTGAGAGCTCTGCTCTCGGGAATTTTCGGTCGACCGGGCCGGTCGACCGATAGTGCCCAACGGTCATATTTTTGACCGTTGGCGGTCGACCGGGCCGGTCGACCGGTGGCTGTCAGAACTGCCACATCAGCCTAACGGCTAGTTTTCTGGTTTGGCCTATATAAACCCTATTCATTTGGGATTTTGGCCAAGGTTTTTACAAGAGAAAAATCCCAGGTTTTCAGAAGTTTAAAACAAGTTTTTAAAAGAGTTTTTGGGCTTTAAACTTCTCATCTTGATTTGTTTTGGGTTTTTGGAAAATCAAAGAAAGCTAGGGTTTTGGGAGATTGTATTGTTTTGTATTTTCTATCTTCTACAAGTGATTTCCCAAGAAGTTTTTCTTTGTTGCTTGTTTCCAAAAACACCTATTTCCACACTTGAGCTATCTTCTATCCTAAACTATTAGGATCTTGTTTTTGTGGAAAAAGAAAAGAGAAAAAGAAAGAGAAGAGTTTGAGGTTGTTTGTTGTAAACCTCTTTGTTGTAAACACCCTTTTATTTGTGAATCCCTCTTCGGTAGAGGTGATCGGGTGATTGAGTTGTATCCCTCAAGTGTGAGGTGATAGTGTTGGTTGTGAGCCTCTTCGGTAGAGGTGTTGTTGTTGGTTGTTGTTGGCCTCGGTGGAGGTTGTATTGAGAGAGGAGTTAGGTACTCCTAGAGTTGTAAGAAATCCTCTTCGGTAGAGGTTCCCTCGGTGGGAGTTGAGTTAGTGGAAATCCTACACGGTGGTGTAGGCGGGGATGTAGAGCAAGGTGCTCGAACCTCGAAACAAATCTTGGTGTTTGCGTTTTGATCCATTGTCTCTCTAACTCTCTCTCATTTATATTGTGCAAAGCATCATACTTCATATCATCATATTTGCTTGTGTTGAGCATAACTCATATTGCTCGTGTTGCCTTGCATTATTTTATATTGCTATATCCTTTATTGCTTGGCTTGATTGTGTGTGCATATTGCTTGGATTGCTTGTGTGTGTGTGCCTAACTTATACTCATCCAACAAGAGCTTCACATAGCGCCTCAACCCATATCAAGGGGAATCAAGAGGAGTTTAGTCCAGAGCCTCGCAAGAGGAATTCGGCTACACTTGTTGTATTGTATTAGTTTGTGCATAATTTGCATTAGCTTCCGCATTTAGCGCACTTAGTTTGCATTTAGTTTATTAGATTAGCACTTACACCTATTCACCCCCCCTCTAGGTGTTTTTCAGAGAGTTGGCATGGTAATCTCCGAGTCATCTTCAAAGAAGCGAGTGATGAAAAGCTTTTCCAGATCACCCCAGTTCTTGATAGAACCATCTAGGAGCTTCATAAACGATTCAAAAGTAATCCCTTTCAGGGTGCCGATGAACAAACGTCCCAGGATGGCATCATTTGGTACTACATTCCCTGTCTAAGACTTGAAGTTTTATATGTACTGGTTCGGTAACCCCTTGCCGTCAAAGGCCTATAGGGTCGGAGCTTTAAACTTAGAAGAGTACGGATAAAGATCCCACTCAGCTAGGTATGGCCGGACAACTCTTACTTCTTGGAGGCCTTTTTGATTGGCGAGGACCTCAAGACGCTGCTCCAATTTGCTCATCCCTTTAGAATAAGTGCTCTCGTTCTCTGAATTGCCTTTCTCTTCAGATGGAGGAGGCTTGGATGGCTCAGAGTTGGAATGCTCCTCCTCCTCGGTATGTGCAAAAAATGATCTTTTCCTTTCTTTTTGTTTGTCTTTGGACTTCTTGGAAGGAGTCTTGGTCTTCGGCTTCTTCTTTTTGTCCACAAGTAATTGCAAAAGTATCTGCTTGAGGCTGTCAATAGATTTTTGTTGAGCACGAATCATATCTTGTTGCTCCCTCTTGACCTGGGCTTGCTGTTCAAAGTGCCAAGCCATTTCTTTAGGAGTTTCTGCCATGTACGCGAAGGCTTCTTTCTCTACGGAAGAGTTCGAGGCCTGTGATTCCGCGATGGCAGAGTATGCTTCACTTACTTCAATGCCCTGGGCTAGGTGTTGTAGTCCACTGGGGCTATTATACCAGTCCGAGTGCGGGTATGCCGGTACACTCTTTCAGGCTCAGTATTAGACTTGTCGAAGACAACTATCGGCTGCTTCACCTTAGTCCTCTTTGGCATAGTGCTTAGACTCACCATATTTGCAGTAACTTCAAGGTACTCCACGCCAGAGAATGTTCTCCTCATGCAAGAGCGACACCTTTTGGCCGAGCGAGAGACTAGCATAGATGATAACCGGTTAAACACTGACTTTTTGTTTGCATGCGAGCTGCAGTGGCATGCAGAGAGCACCGCTGTGATGAGCTGTTCACATCGGCATTGTGGAGTGATTTGATGAACACTCCTCTTCTTCGTCAAGTAATCCCTTAGACCCTTGGAGGCAGATTGAAGAGACCAGTCTCGAATCTCTGAGGATGAGGACTTTCAGCTCCCTTCTGACCTTAGCTGTTGGAGAGTGAATGTTAACCTTGCATCGCAACTCCGAGACGCAAGTATTAGGGGCGCAAAATTCAGAGACGCGAAGTCCACGTTCTATAGGACAGACGCGGCTCTCGCGTTTGACTTTAAAATGTGAGTCTCATGTCTTTGCTGAGAAAAGACGCGGACCTCGCGTTGCTAATTATCGCATTTGTTTGGCGATACTTGAGAAATGCAGACTCAGAGTCTCGCGTTCTGACAAAGAGACGCAGGTCTCATATCTCTGAGAAGAGATGCGGACCTCGCGTTGCTGAACATCGCGTCTATGAGGTAGGGCCTCAGAAATGCGAGCCTCCTGAGCTTTGCATTTTGGTATCGAGACGCAGATTTCGCGCGTTTGATGCAGTTCAGAAGAGACACGGGCTTGAGCCTCGCGTCCTGTATCTGCTGGACAGATGATTTTTCTAGCTTCTTCCATTTGTTGTCAACGTGCGCGATGCCCTTGTCAATATTCAGCATTTCGGTTATGCTTCACAGGTTGTTGGGAACCCCTGGTAACTTGGAGCTAAGGAATGTTAAGAGAAGAAGCGTGGCAAGATTGGCCTTCAACGATGTTTGTTCGCGAGTCTCGTGGGAGACGTTGACGCGGGCTATGCGGCCGACGCGGGTAGAAAATGGCGTTGTTTGGGCAGGCTATTTTTGGAGAGGTCTTCGAAGAAACTTGAGAGCGGATCTCTAAGAAAACCCTGCGGTATTGCCGCGCCACCCTGGGGCTCCTGGAGCCAGAAGACAAAAACTCCTTGTACTTTTCCTAGTCGAATTCCACGATAAGTGACTCAACCATTTTTCCCATGAAGTTGACATCACCTTGCGTCACTACTTGGTCATCAGTAGAGAAAGTGTTCCCCAGCAGAGTCGTCATCTCTTGTACGGGGAGAAAAGTTGAATGTGTATTACAAAATTTCTTGAATCAATGAAAAGTTACAACAACTCAAATTCCAACTACAAAAGAGAGAAGACACTCAAGCTCAGATCTTCTCTTTGTTTAAGGCCGGATTCTTTGCGTAGCAGTGAAAAGTAAAAAATTTTTTTGTTGACTGGGTGAATGTCAAGTTTCTTCAGAACTTTTCTCCTTAGACCACAGATAGAGTAGCACAACTCCTATCTAATGAAATTTCAAAGAGACTTAGGTAAAAACTTAAACTCAGCAAGTTTATGTAGAAGAGTTGAACTCTTTGGAAAGCTAATCTTCCTCAGCTGAAAATTCTGACCCCTCTTCTATAGAAAACTGAGCTATTTATAGGAGTTTCAGGGGTAAAACTGTCCCTTAAAACCCTCCATGATAGGGGTTAACTCTCCTCATTATATGGGCAGTACTTGACCCAGTAATGGGGGTAATTATAATTGAGACGCATGGCTCCTCTGTAATTGAAATGCGGGCTTGAGCTCTGCGTTTAGCTGTTGAGGTGATGCTGGACGCGGGCCTCAAGTTCTGCGTTTGGGCACTGCGGTGGTGTTAAAACACGAGCCTCATACTCTCTGTCTCCTCATTGACATGATATTAGACGCATGCCTCGAGCTTCGCATCTGAGCACTAAAGTGGTGCTGAGACGCAGGCTTCGAGTTTTACATCTTCCGATTGGAGGGATGCTGGTGTGTAGGCTTCGAGTCCTGTGTCTTAGCATTGTACGAATGCCTTTGATTAGCTTCGCATCTGAAGTATGGACTCTATTATCTGATGACTTGTCTTCAGTGATTTTTAGACAGCCTACAGTAAGCCCATAACCATTCGCGTAAATTTATCATACCAGTCACGTTGACTTTTTGAGACAAACTTCTTGAATAGCGTTCTAATAGTCTTGTTGAAGGCTTTTGCAAAACCATCAGCAGCTGGATATTATGTCATTGATGACACACTTTGGATCTTAAATTTATTACAGAACCTTTGAAATGCTTGGCTGATGAATTGGGGTCCATTATCATAGACAATTTGTCAGGATACACCGAAGCAATAGAGCACCTGATGCTTGATGAACTTGATCATATTTGGTGTCTTTACTTTCTTTAGGGGAACAACTTCTTCCCATTTAAGAAAGTAATCTGTTATGACCACGATGAAGCGATGTCCTTTGGATGTTGGAAGGCTGATTGATCCGATAACATTCATTCTCCGCATCTCAAATGGTCATGAAAAGGATGTCGGATGAAGATTTCCTGGTGCTTGATGGACGAAGTCACCATGGATTTGACAGGTATGGCATCACTTAGCATAGGCAATGGCGTCAGGGATCATCTTCGGCCAATAGTAGCCAAGCCTTCTAAGCCGGTCTCCGAGCTTGGGGCTGGGTTGGTGAGCTTCGCATGTACCATCATAAGCTTTTTTGAGTGCCTCTTGTGCCTCTTTGTGTGAAAGGCATCAGATTATGATTCCATCGTACGATCAGCGATATAATGTTCGCATGATCGCGTTGTAATAGAATCGAGGAGCTTTCCTTCTCAATTGGCTTGTAACGATGCTCTACCCCAATTATTGTTCTACTTAAATAGTAGATTGCATGTTTGTGGTTTGATCATTATTTTAAGCTAGTAAAGCTTCCAAGAAACGATCCATCGCTGGAATATATAACAGAAATGGTTTCCTGATATTGGAGCTACTGGAACAGGCGGATGTGTGAGATACTCCTTGATCTCTTCGAATGCTTCTCGACAAACATTGTCCCAAATGAATGAGACTTCCTTCTTCATTAACTTGGTGAAGGGTTGGCAGCATCCTGAAAGATTCGTATAAATCTCTAGATATATGCCAATTGTCCCGGTAAACCTCTGAGTTCTTTATGATTTCTCAGAGATTGCATCTCTTGGATGGCATAGATTTTCTCTGGATCCAGGCGAATTCCTTTGGATATAACAACAAATCCAAGAAATTTGCCACTGGCTATCCCCAGGAAGGACTTATTGGTTCATCTTCAACTGGTAAGCCCACATGATGTCGAACACTCTTTTTAGGTCTGCGAGATGATCGCCTTTGTCATGGCTTTTCACAGTGATATCATCGACATAGCATTCTACGGTCTTACATATATGCTCATGGAAGATCACATTCATGGCTCGTTAATAGGTTGCACCAGTGTTATTCAAGACAAAGGGCATTATTGTGTAGCAGTATACTCTCAAAGGTATCCTGAAAGATGTGTATTTTCATCATCCGGTATATCTTTATTTTATTATACCCTGAGAAGCCATCCATAAAAATATCCTCTCAAAATTGCACGTATTATCAATCATAACATTCGTGATCGGGAGAAAAATTTGTCTTTTGGACAAGCGACATTTAGATCTCCGTAGTCGATGCAAATCCGGATCTTTCCATTTTTCTTGGGAACAAGAACTATGTTGTTCATTCAATTAGGATGTTGCTCTTCCCTGACGAAATCAGAGTCTTTGAGCTTCTTGACTTCTGATTCGATAGCTTCCATTATCTCGGATGGAACCATCAATGTTGTTGTTTGACTAGCTTGGCATACTGGTTGATGCTGATGCGTTGCATAGCAATCTAGGGATCAAGCCCAGGTATGTCCTCATAATTTCAAGCGAAGACATCTTTATACTATTGTATAAGATGTATTAAGTCTTCTTTCTTAGAAGACAACAAGCTCTCACTTTTGAAAATAGTCTTGGGGTTAGCCTCAGCTCCAAGATTTATCTAAGTCACTTTATCCTTAATGGGCGATTCATGCTGTTTAAAGCGTATATCTCAAAGAGTATTTAAGTGTTTAATCCATGGATCCAAGTCTGGCTAGACTAACTCTTCAGATCTAAAGGTATCTTCTTTGTCATCTTCTAAATGGTTGGTTGATACCATATTCACTGAAAGACTTTTGAAGATATCGTTGACACTGACATCTGAGTCCCACGGTGATGTTGTTGATGAGCTATCATGATTGACCTCTTCTTCAGACTCAGGATCTGATGAGACTGGCTTAAATACATAACTTAGTCCACTTCAGGTCTTGTGATAGTAATCAGGGTCTTTGCCTTTGGTACAAATGAATGAAGTAGTGCTCGCTTTTCTTTGCCGAAATTAAGGCTCGATCCTTTGGTAAGATTATACCCCATTCTTTACATCATGTGACGCATCTTTGGTCCATAATGGAAGAATTGTGGGGGCTCGGAATTATCTCCTAAGCTTTCACAAGCTATAGGCTGAGTTTCTATTTGTCCAAATAGAATTGACTTTTGACCTTCTTGCTTGGCTGGAACTTTAAAGAGAGTATTGTGTGTGTCTCCGATTTTTTTCGTGTACCATAAGGGATGAATTTATTGGTGCACGCAATGACGTCAGGGCATTCATTCTGACCAAGAGTTACTGTCTACGTCAGTACTGGTGTCTGATGGTACAGAATTAGAGGCAAATGCAGAAAAATAAGCCAAAACTAGATTTTTATTGATAAACCACTCGCCTTCAACATTGGCATTGGTATTGAAATTGAGCTTATCAATACTCGATACAAGGGATTTATTTTTCAGAGATACTCATCTTCTTCTGGCTCCGTATCTACTTCATTTTCAGAGTCAGGTTCTTCCAGATGTGGACTCTCATCAGTCTCAAGAGAATCCTAATAGAGGAGGGAATCAGTAAAGTAATTCTTGACTCCTTTGAACAGATGGCTTTTAGCAATCAATGTTCTCACTTTTCTGTCTTCATCAACGTACTTTATTATTTGATGAAGAGTGAATGGGGAGATGGAGTTGTGGTGAATCCAAAGTCATCCCAGTAGCAAGTTGTACGAGGTATCGGCATCAATGACGTAACATACCACCTCAAATTTCAGGTCCCTAATTTGGCACCTGAGTTGATTTTCCCCATCGGGCGCGTACTATTGGCATTGAAGTCATAAATGGTTATCTGAGTGGCGCTTAACTAGTGACTGGGGATCCCCAAATGCTGCATGATCTTGCGGGACATAATGCTCAACGTGGATACCAGATCAACCTGAATACGGCTCACTTCAGATGAACCAATATACCTGTAAAATATAGGGATTTATCATATTTTCTTTTAACTTGCATGTCTTCTGGGTGAAGGTGATGTAGGGAAACTGCTTTGAGGTGTGATGACAATGGTTGCTATTTTTCTCTGCGCATATAGCAGGAATCAGGGTCATGAAATCTCTACATCTCGTAATGCTTCTCTTAAGGCATCCCTTGTAGATATGGAAATCCTTGATAGCTCGTAAAGAGTGATTTGAGTAGGGATGTTGGCTAGTTGAGCCATGACATCAAAACATAAGGGCGTTGATGGTCCCACGCCGCCTTTCTGAAGAGTTTTGATATACGAAAGCTCTTTCTATTTTTGCACGGATGGCCTCGTGGATTGCTCAATTGCCTTTCAGCTAGCTAGATTTTTAGTTGGCTGGGGGAAATCTACTATCGGCTCGTCGTACTGTTTCAAGTACTGCTTGCTAGATCAAGTTTTCGATGTGGGAGGTACGCCTGTGTCAGCAGCAAAGACTGACTCCTCTTCTTTTGAACTAGTAAGTGAGGCAACATTTTCTTCGGTTTCTCTTGCAAAGATACCCACCCATTGCTAGAGAATGCTTTGGCCTTCCCTTTAGATTTTCTATTTGCGACAATCGTCCATTGCTGGCTCTCAACAACGTCAGGATGGACCCACATTGTCTCTCTTTGAGGAGCAAGAACCGGGATAAGACCTTTCTCCTTTTGGTTATAACGATTAGTATTGACACTCTTAGTTTCCCTTTAGGGATGGGAACCACTCCGGTCGGTGCTGGCAGGAGATCCCGGCCAAATTGAATAGGTGATGTAGATGTCATGTTAGTAGTCACCTTTTTTTCTCTGGACGGAGCTTAAGTACCTACGCATCGATACAGCCTGAAGAACATCTTTGAAGATGTAGTAATTCTGGGTAAGGTGTCCTAGAATCTTGTGATATAAGCAGTAACTGGGATCATCAGTCTTTCCCACCTCTTCAGGACGTCTGATCTCCTTCAATTTGAGTTTGTTACTCTCTTGGAATGACTTGAACAGAGAGACCACGTGACCATCCTTGAAGAAGTATAGTTTATTGGCACGTGCTTGGCCAGAAGCCATTAGCCCTCTGACTGATTGGGTCTTCGAAGGTGACTTGGCCTCTGTTGCCAGACTATCTCTTCTCTTTGGTTGAGAAGATGACTCTATGGCTCGCCACGTTGGTTTATCGGGTCTTGGCTTGCTATCTTTTCTTCAACCCTAACCCAGGCAACAATCTCTTCTGACTGCTCGCCTTGTAGCACCAACTGCTTTCAAGTGTGACATTCTGCCACTCCTATTTGAGTGAGGAGAGCAGTTCGTAAATTGTGGCAACAAGTCTCGACCAGTGTAGGCTGGGTCATGCCGCTGGGATAACAGAGTGTCATGCTCTGAAATCTTTCGATGAAAGTCATAATGGACTCTCCTTTCTTTTGCTTGGCTAGAGCATTCAATGGAACCAGTGAACTACACTTTCTTCTAGGGTAGGTGAAGGTTTGTTTAGAGAACCTACCTTCTCTATCCTCAGAAATGGGTCAGGCCAGGCAATCCTTTAGAAATATTCTGAGGTCAGATATGCGGAGTCAAGCTCAAGCCATCTAAAAAGTGACTTCGTCTCACCTTACATCATGAGAAATATGTTACGATTAATGCCGATAAGAAGTCGGTCCAGACAGGTGAGATTCATGACGCCCCAACAACAATCCATTTATTTTCAATGTGCAAAAAAGATTTTAATATGAAGGACTTCCTTCTTTCGGGCTAGTTGGTATCACTGCAGGAGTTTGACAAATGTCTGACACAAATTATGTGAACTAGATGCTTCAACTATTTCGCCATCGCAACCAGCCTAAACTCAGTCCACACTGGCTTATTGGCACAATATCGCGAAGTGGCTGCCTTCGCTCAATTTGCCTCAGACCTTGATGCAACGACTCAGGCACGATTAGAAGCAGGCTTATAAGATGGTTAGCTAGTTGACACTGAAATTTTTGTATCGTCTTCAAAGAAATGAGCTAAAAATAACTTCTCAACGTTGGCCCATGTCTTGATTGAGCCGGCAAGAAGTTTCATGAACTATTCAAAGGTGACCCCCTTAAGAGTGCCAATGAATAAACAAGCCATAATAGCATCGTTAGATACTACATTCCTAGTTTGGGATTGAAAGTAGTATATGTGCTGGTTTGGTTACACTTTACCATTGAAAGTATTAAGGGTCGGTGCCTTGAACTTGAGAGGGTAAGGAGTCGTATCCCATTCTGCTGGGGTGGGGTCAGATTATCCCCGCATCTTGAAGATTGCCTAAGTTTGCTAGGGCTTTGAGATGTTACTCCAATTTATTTATCCTTTTAGAATGACTGCTTCCGTTTTCTGAGTTATCATCCTCATGAAGATTTGGGTGGCTTGGAGTTAAAATGCTCTTCATTCTCAGCGTTTGCAGAAGATAAGCTCTCCTCCTCCATCCGTTTGCCCTTGGACTTCTTGGAAGGTGTTTTACCTTTCGGTTTCATTTTCTCCTTAAGCAGTTGTGATAACATTTTCTTAAGGGCGTCAATAGATTCTTGATGAGCTCAAATCATATCGAGTTGTTCCCTTTGTACTCGAGCCTGCTCTTCGAATTGCTTGGCCACTTCCTCGGAAGTTCCTGCAATGTAAATAAAAGCGGTTGTCTTTAAACTAGAATTCGAAGACTGGGATTCAATGATGGTGAAGTGCTCATCATTCAAATCAATTCTCCTGACCAACAGACTATAGTGGACTGGGATAATTGTTCACGTACCGGTCCGAGTGTGTCAGTAAACCCCTTCAAGTTCAACAAAAATGCCCTTCAAACCTGGAGATCGATCAATACCTGACTCCTCTGAACTAATAGCCAGTTACTTCCCTTTAGACTTGCTTGGTGTGAAACTCGACCCTACCATGTTTACAGTCACTTCTAGTTACTCGACTTCGGAGAACGATTTTTTCTTTTAGAATCATCGTCTTTTGGCTGAATTTGAAGCCGCTGACAACCGGCTAAAAACCAAGGGCTTGGTTATCTGAAGGTCGTAATGGCAATCAGAAAGTACAACTGAGATGAGCTGCTCGCAGTGACATTAAGGAATGATTTGATGAACACTCTTTTTTCTTATCATGTAGTCCCTTAGGTCCGTCACGAGAACGTCTGAGGAACTAGCCTCGAACCCCTGGGAGTGAGGACTTCATGGCTTTATATGTCTTGAAGACATGCCATTCTGAATATGGGTCTCACGTTACTTTGTTGAAGACCTTGTGTAGCGTTGAAATGCGGATCTCCAGCATTGGCTGAGTTTGCCTCAGAACGCGCATCTCGTGTTTTAAATTAGAAACACGAGAGTTACGTTCTGAAATAGGCAGAACGCGGGTCTCTTATTTTGAATCAAAAACGCGAAGGTCACGTTCTAAGATAGGCAGAACATCAGTCTCGCATTTTCAATCAGGTAGAATGCGGGTCTCGCGTTTGACGCGGACCTCGCATTGTTGAAGAACGCAGGATCATGTTTTAGAACAGAAGCGCGATCTACGCGTTGCTTGAAAGAAACGCGGGTATGAACCTCGCTTTCTAAATCTACAGAATAGATTTCCTCTATAGAATTTTTAATTTGTTATCGATGAGCACGATGCCTTCGTCGATGTTTAGCATTCTGATTGAGCCGCAAGGGTTGTTGAGAACCCTTGGTAACCTAGAATTGCAGAGTTCGGAGAGGAGAGTGATGGCGCGATTGATTTTTATCATCACTTTGATCGTGTGTCAGCGCATTAGCCCTATAGGTCCCCTGAGGGACATTGACGCAGACTGCGTGGGCTGCACGAGAGATTTTCAGAACCTCGTTAGAAGGGGCACCGTTTGCATTGTGAGCAGTGGTGCAGGCCACTTTGGGAGAAATATCCGAAGAGATTCGAGAGCGAGTCTCAGAAGAGACTTTGCGGTACTGCCGCATTGACTTGGGGCTGGCGGGCCTGAGAAAATAAAATTTCAATGGCAAGGAATTCGACCACTTGCCAAGAAGCTGGACATCAGCTTGTGCCACAGCGTTCTCGTCGGTCGAGAAAGTAGTCCCAGCGGAGTCGCCATCTTTTGTTTTAACACAAAAATGGTGCAAAGTAAAATTTATTTGAGTGAATGAAAATTACAATAGAATAATTCTGATTACAAAAGAGGAAAGAATAACTGGTTTTTCCTTTCGTTTAAGTTGGGTTTCTTCGCGTGGCGATGGAGAGGGATTCTTGTTCTTCATTGACCGGCTAAATGACAAGCTTTTCTTCAGGATATTCTCAAAGATCAATTAGGAGGGAGCTCTATTTTTAACATACTAAGTGTTTAGAGTCCACTGATTACTCTTTTTCTCCTCTCTCTGGACTTTTGAATAAGAATGAGGAAAGCAAGAAGCTTTTAGTTTGAAAATTCTCAACTCCCAATCTTTAAAAGTTTATCTTTCTTTTCACTACTAAAAAGAGTCCTCCCCTCCTTTATAGCTCCTCAGGCTATTTATAGGGAGTCATAAGGGTATTATTGTCCCCAAAAATTCCTCCATAATGGGGATTAACTCTCACATTACGTAGGGAGTTAATTGACACAGTAATAGGGATCAGTTATAACAGAAACATGAGTCTCATGCTGGACATGGACCCGTATTGTTTGTTGTAGATGTAGATGTCTCGTCAGAATGCGGAGTTACTCAGACCCGCGTTGAAGTGGAATGCAGAGTTGCTCAAACTGGTGTAAGATGCGGAGTTACTCAGATTCGCGTTGGAAATGGGATGCAGAGTTGTCCAAACTCGCATGAGACGTGGAGTTACTCAGACCCGTATCTGAAGTCTCTGTTTCCTTTGGACTCGAGGTCCACATTCTAGTGGAAATGCGACCTTCGTGTTGAAGTGAGGTTCGCGTCTGATGATTTGTTCTTAGTGATTTTAGACAGCCTACAACTCGATAATAAGAAAAAAGCATATTATTTCTACAAGAACCGTTGTGCTTGATGATTTTGAACATATTAACCTCGATATCATCCTTAGAACCAGTTCTCTTGAGTTCTTTGTTTCTATCAAAGAGCAAGTTTATCCCGATCGCGTTCATCTCTTTTATTCTAATCTGTCTTTCTAAAATAATACCATTTGTTCTCATGTTAAGAATGTTGATATCAACATCTCTCTTGAAGGATTCACTCGAGTTCTTCATTTATCTTGTGAGAGTGCGGAAATTTTCAGCATGGACTTCAATAATTTTGAATATCCTAATGGTGAATCTAGACTCACCGCCTCTCTTTTGCTCCACTATGATGATAACTCGGCTCTGGTGAGGAATGAGGAAGTGAAGTACTGCGTAGTTCCCGCTCAAGTCCTTGCCAAGATAATACTTGTAGGTTCATGTGGTGTATTGTTCTTGCGGGAAAAAGTGAGGGACTCGCGGGTCCAAGAGTTCTTGAGCGAGCTCGTTGTAGGTTTTGTGGCACCGAGTGATTTTCTGGATCGATTCTAGTGGAAATCCTTCATAGTGTTGAAAACGGGGACGTATAGAAAGTGTGCTTGAACCTCGAAATAAATCTCCCGTGTTGCGATTGCTTATCTCTCTCTCACTTGTGTTTTATATCTTGCATTCTATTACTGTTTATATAATTTTCATGCTTAATATTCCCTTATGCTTCACTTATATATTTGCTTGGGATTGTTTGTTCACACTAATATTTAACCAAGAGAGCCATAGTGGCACCTCAACTCTTAATCTAGAGGAATCTTAAGGAGATAGTCCAGAGTCCTTCACCGAAAATTCGGCTTCACTTTTTGGTTATACATTGTGTGCTGGCTTATAGTTTCTAGGTTGCATAATTAGTTTAATTCCGCATTGTTTTGCATTAGATTAGCTTGTAACTTATTCATCCCCCCTCTAGGTGACTTACAATGGTATCTGAGCTTTGTGCTCTTGATTTGGGTCTAATAACCTAGAGTTAAAGATCCTATTTTTGTTGATCACAATATTTGCATACACACACATGGAATTCATGCACCTCCCATTTTTGATATTTTTAACTTTCAAATTTGGAAAGTTAAGATGTCTATATCTTAAAGCCCTAGGTATTCATATTTATTTTACCACTATTAAAGATTCATACTTTTTAAATGGGAAACATCTTGAAATAATGCAAAAGCCATCTAGGCTCTTAAGTCAACCCTAAATGATGATTATTTATCTATTGTTTCTAATATTGATTCGGCCGTTATAATATGGAATACTCTTATCACTGTTGGGAAACAAACGCTACATGATAAAGAGAGTGACTCGGATGAAAGAAGTGATGTTCTAACATGTGCTACATGGTCTAAGGTAATGAACCCCTTGAGATAAATTCTGATTCCGAGGATGATGATGATAATGGAGTGCCTTACAATGATCTTGCATTATTTTGTCAAAAAATTTTTGAAAAAATATGATTTATTGAAAGTGGAAAACAAAAGATTGAAAAATGAAAATGTTTTGTTTTAAACGAAAAGGATTCTCTTCAAAATAAATTTGACATTGTTTCAAAAGAAAACGAATCCTTGAAAAATCAAGTTGTTTTGATTTCTAAAGAAAAAGATATTGCTTTAAATGAAAATAATTCTTTGAAAATTAAAATTATCTTAAAAGAAAAAAATTCCTATTTCCAAAGGGAAAAAAGATTTTGTTTCTCATGTTTCTTATATTTCTTCTTCTAATATTGAAAATGATATATGTATTTTGAAGAAGAACATTGATTGTTTGAGCTCCATTTTGAGCCAATGTGTTATAGATAACTCTAAATTGGAATCCATGTTTAGCAAGTTACATATTCCACATGAACGCATACTCCATGATATACACATGCACACTATGATCACATTCATTCCTCCATGTATGCTAAAGTGTACACATGTACACATCATTGTCGCAAAGGCTATCTTGCAAAATTTTGTTTTGATAGACTAAACATTTAAATTTTGCAAATAATAATGTTTCAGTTCCCATTGCACTAACCTTCATGGATCCAAAAAGATATGGGTACTAAAATTGTCACCTCTTATGTTTGATGCAGGTGTGGGATCTCACAAGACATGAGAGGATTG